>JASEVX010000021.1:1087840-1687840 GCA_031761405.1 Serripes groenlandicus
TACTCGTTTAGTTCAGGGACGTAGATTAGTCAAGGTTTCTTATAAGTTATACATTCCTGTCTAAATTGTTTTTATAATAAATTACTCCCACGATTCTGAATGATATAAATTACGAGATCTCTTGACGGGCTCAATAATACAACTCTGATCTTCTGAAACGAGACATTGTCAAAAATAGATACAATTTTGCGCATTTGCAGCTTGCTAGACGCTAGCTGTACTATTAGGCATTCAAGAGACTTATCGCGAGTGTAAGCACTTGGCATTCAAAATTCAAACTAGGTCAATGCTAGTGGGTTAAATCTAATAATAGATCGCATTGAGTGAACTGCCCTTGGTCGTCTGCTAGCCGGAACTACGTTCAGTTTGACCCGGTTTGAACTCTCTAGTCACGTTGCTTTGATACGTATGTACAGTATCTTAAAATAGAAACTACGTGTGTTATCGGTACAAATGTACTGTCATGCAAGGTCATGAACATTGCTCGATTATCTTCCGAGTGTTTTGAACGCATTTTTGAGAGCACTATTGTTTTTCTGCCCAACCTAACTATCAGTTTTCCCAAATCTTTACCCCCAGAAGGTTTCCCTTACCTCCGAGTTTTATCCCGGAAACTGAACAGGAAGACGTGGAACTTCTTTTCTTCCCTGACATTGAATATACCTTTTTTGATAAAATAAATCATTATTAGTAGAAACAGGTTTATTTCGATTTTAGTTAGACCATTGTATACTTAATATTACTCTGCATATTAAGCATTACGATTTTACCCTTTCCCTCATATAGACACTTGCTGACGCCTCTGCAGCAGACGCTTTTTTTTTAAACATGGCGACAAAAGCAGAAATTGCTCAAAACGAGCAATTTCTCCTTTTGTCACCATGTTCTCAACTCTTTTGCAATGATATGTACACCTATAAGCCGTTCCCATGACAGTACTTACATTTAAAGGGAGTTTCCAAAATTGTTCGGGTATGTTTTCAAAGTCATGTTTTCAAAGTCGTCTGCTGCAGATTTGTTGTATGTGGGAGAGGGTTATAACTTCTTGATCAGCATTTTTACACTTTTCTTATGTGACTGAGAATTGTTTAATTTTCTGATGACTAAATTATTGATATAGCGCTAAGCACTGATTGTTTTTAATGATTAAGTTTATAGGCATGGATTGTTTTAACCGTTTCCCTCATATAGACGCTTTCTGACGCCTGTGCAGCAGATGGCTTTTTGAAAACATAGTGACAAAAGAAAAAATTGCACAAAACGTGCAATTTCTCCTTTTGCCACAATGTTTTCCACTTTTTGTCATAGGTTATCCATTCAATTATGGAGATTTTCTATTTTTTGACATAATACGTTTAAAGTCGTCTGCTGCAGAATTTTCGTATGAGGGAAAGGGTTAAGCATTAAAAACAAACCATGCCCATGAACATAAGCATTAAAAACAATCTATGCCCATGAACATAAGCATTAAAAAACAATCCATGAACATAAGCATTAAAAAAAATCCATGCCCTTGAACAAAAATATTAAAACAATCCATGCCCATGTACATTAGCATTAAAAAAAAAATCCATGCCCATGAACATGAACATAAGCATTAAAAACAATCTATGCCCATGAACATAAACATTAAAAACAATCTATGCCCATGAACATAACCATTAAAAACAATCCATGAACAGAAACAAACAAAAAACAATCTATGAACATAAGCATTAAAAACAATCCATACCCATGAACATAAGCAATAAAAACAATCCATGAACATAAGCATTAAAAATCCATGCCCATGAACATAAAAATTAAAAACAATCCATGAACATAAACATAAGCATTAAAAACAATCCATGAACATAAATATAGCATTAAAAACAATCAATGCCCATGAACATAAGGGTCCAGAAAGGTAGATTTCTTAAAAGGCCTGTTCCAGGAAAGGAAAGTGATATAAAGTCTATACATAAATTATACAATTGAAAAAGTAGGCCTTCTGGAAATCGGCCTTTCAGGAAATTGACCTTTTTGGGCCTGAACTCAAAGATATAGAAAATCTCTAGAATAATTATTGTAGATGTAAATGCTGAAACAAGTTGAAAACATTGTGGCAAAAATGAGAAATTTCTTGTTCTGCTGCTGCTGTAGATGCGTCTACAAGTGGGAAAGGGTTAAACAACGCATACAATATGAGTTAATTTGTCTTGTGAATGAATATGGGAAGGGTCGCGTGGACCACCTAGTATAAAAGCACATACTCTGAACGATATTGACCATTCACAAGTGTAGTGCGCAAGCTATCTAGGTATGTTTAATTTTTGTGAAAAAAAATTGGAAGGATCATTATTAATAATATATATTTACATTATATATCGTTGCCTTGATATAGGCATTTCTTTTTGTTGCCTCAGATAATTATGTAACAGACAATTTGAGAAAAAGAAAAATGTTAAAAATGAGAAATTTCTCCATTTCCCACTTTCTTTTCAACTTTATTTTTAGCTCACCTATGCACGAAGTGCAAGGTGAGCTATTGGGATCACATTTTGTCCGGCGTCCGTCCGTCGTGCGTCGTGCGTCGCCAACATTTGAGCTTGTTAACACTCTACAGGCTACATTTTGCATCCAATCTTCATGAAAGTTTATCAGAACGTTCATCTCCATAAAATCTTGGACAAGTTCGAAACTGGGCCATATGAGGTCAAAACGAGGTCACTAGGTCAAATTGAAGCGAAATCTTGTTAACACTCTGGAGGCCACATTTTCAACTTGAGCATGTTGAAACTTTATCAGAATGTTTGTCTTAATGATATATAGGTCAAGTTCGAACATGGGTCACGTCGGGTCAAGAAGTAGGTCACTAGGCCAAATTGAAGGAAAATCTTGTTAACACTCCAGAGGCCGCAATTTTTGCTTAAGCAGTTTGAAATTTTGTTCAGAATGTTTGTCTTAAAAATATCTAGGTCAAGTTCGAATATGGGTTATGCCGGGTCAAAAACTAGGTCACTAGGTCAAATTGAAGGAAAATCTTGTTAACACTTTGGATGCCGCATTTTTTGCTTCAGCAACTTGAAATTTGGTCAGAATGTTTGTCTTAAAGATATCTAGGTCAAGTTTAAATATGGGTCATATTGGGTCAGAAACTAGGTCACTAGGCCAAATTGTGGGAAAATCTTGTTAACTCTGTAGAAGCTGCATATTTTGCTTCAGCGGCTTGAAATTTGTTCAGAATGTTGAGCTGAATGATATCTAGGCCAAGTTCGAATATGGGTCATGCCGGGTCAAAAACTAGATCACTAGGCCAAATTGAAGGAAAATCTTGTTAACACTTTGGATGCCTCATTTTTTGCTTCAGCAGCTTGAAATTTTGTCAGAATGTTTGTCTTAAAGATATCTAGGTCAAGTTTAAATATGGGCCATATTGGATCAGAAACTAGGTCACAAGGCCAAATTAAGGGAAAATCTTGTTAGCTCTGTAGAAGCCGCATGTTTTGCTTCAGCGGCTTGAAATTTGTTCAGAATGTTGAGCTGAATGATATTTAGGCCAAGTTCGAATATGGGTCATGCCGGGTCCAAAAACTAGGTCACTAGATCAAATTGAAGGAAAATCTTGTGAACACTTTGGATGCCACATTTTTTTGCTTCAGCAGCTTGAAATTTGGTCAGAATGTTTGTCTGAATTATATCTAGGTCAAGTTCGAATATGGGTCATATTGGATCAGAAACTAGGTCAATAAAGGAAAATATTGTTCAAACTCCGGAGGCCGCATTTTTACTTTGAGCAAGTTGAAATTTTGTCAGAATGTTGTCTTAATGATATCTAGTCCATGTAGGAATATGGGTCATATCAGGTAAAAAAATATAGATCACTAGGCCAAATGAAGGAAAATATTGTTAACACTGTGGAGGATGCATTCAGAATAATTGTCTTGATGTGTTTTGCATTGCAGTACATTGTATAATTAAGGTGAGCGATCCAGGGCCATCATGGCCCTCTTGTTAAAATTGTACTTTCAAATTTCCAGTCACAGTTATTTCATCTTTTTTGGCCTCAACTATTTTCAAAGCAGTTGACTTTAGATAAGATGAAGTGTTATATCAAGTTATTAGGTACATGTATATATTGATTTTGAATTCTGAAAATTTAATCGCTTGATTACATGTATTTTCACTGGAGAGAACTTAAACATTTGAGAGGAAAAAGAAACCAAATTCATGTAAATTTGTAAAAAAAGAACAAAGACTGGGAATATTTCAATAATAATTGTTGGAAAAATATTTGTTTAATATAATGGAGATGAAAAAAATAATGTAAACCATATAAATGATGAAATTTAATTAAACCCTACAAACTGAGACTGATGATTGGAAATTACAATGCAAAAATATTGGAAACTCTGCAGCAGACGAGTTTTGAAAACATTGTGGAAAAAGGAAAGCGATTTTTTGTTTTTCTTCCAAATGTTTTCAAAGATGTCCAATTCAGATTTTTTGTACACAGGAATTTCTGGAAAGATTTACATATTTCATTAACTTTATATTTGCAGTGAAAGCTGATTATATAGAAGCAAGCATGACTGCCATTCAATGCCCACCAGGGGCTAGTAATGCCAACTTTCTCGATTTCAAACTGAAACGGCGGAGACTGAAGGAAATTTTAAGGGAACCAACCCGAGAACAAAATGGAATAGAATCTGACTTACAGAGTAACATAAGTTACGAGAGTGGTTATTCGAGTGGTTATTCGAGTGCAAACAGTTCGCAACTCGATTCGAATACAGAAAAGGAGGATAAAAGTGCAAGAGATGGATCGAAACAAGTTTTATCCGAAACATACGATACGGAAACTGATTCCTCGAATGGAAGGTACAAAACGCTACCTTCAAACTTACAGAAGAGTGCCCTGTACCTACCTCCTCCTTATAAAATACAGGGGGAAGAGGGAAACATTCAGTTTGGGGTGGGATATGTGAGTTTTCATCCGTGTTTGTCATCCCCGAAAAGTGGAGACATTGAGGACCATGAAGGCGGCGATGAAGCTGTGGACAATAAATTAAAAACGGGGCTCATTCCAGTTGTCTCCCCTATTTCAGGGTTTATGCCGTTTGCAGGGAAGGGGTTGTCTAACTTTGCTATGACGAAAAATGGACTTCAGCCGATCTTTCTTCATACGATGCCTGGAGGGTTCTTTATGACACAGAGCGGGCCGATATCGGTGCCAAGTAACTCAACGTTTGAAGGAGTTGAAATTGACAGTAAACCTCAAAAAATGCCATCGGAGAAAAAATCAGAGGGGTTATCGAAAAAAATTGTCACAAAAGAAAACGAGGAAGACTTCATCGAACATTACACAAATGGTACCTTTGCATACCATGGACACTTACCAGGGCTCAAAAAGTCGGTACCAGAACATATAAATAGTTTGAATGAAGTTGCAACTGGTGCCCCAGCCATGTATGATGATGTACAGCCTCTTGTGTGTGGAATTTGTAACGACAAAGCTACGGGACTGCACTATGGCATTATAACCTGTGAAGGGTAAGTCTATTTTACAGCATTTAAATTACCCCTGAACTTTAACCCTTTCCCTCATACGACCATTCTGCAGCTGACGACTTTGAACGTTTTTTGGCAAAACATAGAAAATCTCCATAATTGAATGGACAACCTATGACTAAAAGTGGAAAACATTGTGGCAAAAGGAGAAATTACTCGTTCTGAGCAATTTCTTCTTTTGTCACTATGTTTTCAAAAAGCCGTCTGCTGCAGAGGCGTCAGAATGAGGGAAAGGGAAAATATGAGGGAAAGGGTTAAACAACTCCCTTCATACAACAAATCTGAAGCAGTCAACTTTTAAAACATAAGGTTAAAAATGTTGAGAATCTCACTTCGTTCATTAAATTTTTATTTTTTTATTGAATAGAGTTGAAAACATTTTTTGCAAAAGAAGTAACTGCTCATAATTATTTTTCTCCTTTTGCAATCATTTTAAAAAACATCTGAAAGTTGGGAAGTGGTAATACAGGAATAATGAGCATTTATTGTCCTTTGGCCACAATGTTTTGAACTCAATTTAATAATTAAACCCTTATTTAAGTTTTTGAAAATATGTATTCAAAGTCATCTGCTACACTAAACAGATTTGTTGTATGTGGCAAAGGGTTAACGATATTAGATGTGATCTTCCTTTTTTTTTTAATCTTTAAGAAATTTGCCAATTAAATTGACAGACAAGGGAGGTTATAATTGTATTGAAACACATTTTAGGTGCAAAGGGTTCTTCAAAAGAACGGTCCAAAACAAGCGAGTTTACACATGCGTCGGAAGTGGCAACTGTATTATTAACAAGGCTCAAAGAAATCGCTGTCAGTTCTGTCGATTTAAGAAATGTTTGCAGGCAGGGATGGTTCTCGCAGGTAAGATGTTCTTCTTTTTCTGATAAATATGGATAATTCTACTGATTAGATGTAGTGACCAAGTCATTGCTCAACAATAACTTTTAAATTATTGAATGAAATGCTCTAAAGAATCCTCAAATCTAGACAATTTGTCCTTACAATCTTTTCGGAGTTAAATTTACCCTTTTCCCACTTTAAGATGCATCAAAATGTATCTGATTTGTTGTATGTGGGAACTGATTAAATAAGGTTTTAATAACCTGAAATCCGTCTCTTATCAAGGGCAATTCTTTCTACACACTGGTCTTTATTGCGTAACTATTATTTTCATATTCTTCATTCCTTGTACAGTCAAACCTGTGCTAAAGACTGTCTTTGAAAGCAAATCCCTGTCTATAGCAACCACACTTTTAATTTCCCAATTACTCATTTTCAGCATAAATGACCCTGCAATTAAAAACCAACTGTGAACAAAGACCATATTATTCTCTTCCTATGGGTGGTACAGAAATTTAGTATTTGGGAAACTTAAAGTAAGGTCGCTATAGACAAGGAATTGCTACAGTTGACTGTATATGCAACATACACGGTTGTTGACTGTATATGCAACATACACGGTTGTTGATTGCATTACACTCCATACACCTCGTGATGGGTGAAATGTAGGACAATCAACAACCTAGGCTGGCAGACAATGATTGTTAACCCCTTCCCAGCAGATGAGTTGTAAGACTTCTCCACCGGCAGACACGTTCAGATGCAATAGCAGCAGACGACTTTTAAAAACATTGTGGTCAAAAGAGAAATTGCTCATGATGTGTCTGCAGGTAGGTAAGGGTCAAAACAAATATGACAATACTTTAGGAAAAGAAGAAGCTGTGTGTTATTCAGTGCTGTATCATAATTTTCTCAAATGTTTTTTTTTAACAGCGGTGAGAGAAGATCGCATGCCAGGGGGACGTAACTCAGGGGAAGTTTACAACCTTTATAAGGTAATAATACATGGGATTAAAGGCTTTTTTAACATGTTCATACAAACATTGAAACTAAAGCAGACCACTTTGAAAACAAATATGGAAAATATATGTAAAAGTGATGCTGTAATTACTGATAAATGACTAAATAACTTTTTGTTATATGACAGTAAAATTTTTGAAAATGGCTTTAAATACCTTTCAATCAATAAATCAATCAATCCATCCATCATTCACATGATCAATGAAATTAAGTTATTGTATTGAGTAGAAAATTTATTGACAAAAGGGGAACTTGCCCATCATGAGCAATTTATCCTTTTGCCACATTGTTTTCACAAGTAGCAAACTGCTAATGAGTCAAAATTGGTCTTCATGTGAGAAAGGGTTTACCAGACCTCTGTAAATTAATTTCATCTTTCAGGTTAAATATAAAAAGCACAAGCGAGGCTGTAACGAAGAGAAGCTCCTGAAACAGCGAATGGCCCAAATTGTGACCTCTGCGAACAACAGCATCAAAGTAGAGTCCGTAAAAATGGATGCCCAACAAAGAGACATTTCACAAATCCCTGACTACAGAAAGGACATGATAAACGCGACCTCATCATATCAATCATTCGTTAGTAACTCAATGCCATTTACAAAGCAATCATACCCACCCTACTCAAACATCATGAGCACCGATACTCAGCACACAGTATCTAGTTCTGTAGCTTATTCACACAATCATTTCAATATGGAGGATGAAAAAAGGGATCTGAGAATCCAAGATGAATTTCTTTCTGGAGGGAGAAATCATTATTTTAAACAGGAATTATCTCCAGGGAGGGGTCATTATTCTCCATCAACTTTGTCTCCGGGGACCCATCAATATTTGCATGAGATGCCATCTCCAAATTTTGCACACAGTCCTAGTGTGTCTTACGAAGACCAACAGGGGTATTCAGGAAAGAGACGGAAATTAAATGAACAAGGGTTTAACAATTACGAAAAAATTTCTCAAATAGAGCGGTCACATCTGGAGATACCCTCTCATTCAGGAACATGGACTGGTTATGGAAGTGGAAATGAAACATATCAGGGAACCAGTCCAATGGACAGTGGCTGTGAGATGAGGACCATCAATAAGGAGGATAGCGTTATAAATTCTGGGAAAGGACGTAATACTGGTGTGTTATCTTCACCCTGTGCGTTGTCTCCTCAAAGGAATAGGAGTTTGTTGTCTACCCAAGTCATTGTTAACAATTTATCTCCTCAGAGTAGGGTAGAAAACATTGAACAAAGAGCACATCCCAGGTATGAAATATACAGAAAACGTCGTCATTCCGCCCTTACAGATATGGAGGGAACAAATAACAGTGATGGCAAGAATGACGGAGCGTACGATATTGGTGTCAATCGGGCTGAATCTTACAGTTTGGAGTCAAATGTGCAGGGGCATGTCATACATTCGCCACATTCACAGGAAAGGTTGACGTCTCGTGTTATTCTCCAAAGAATACAACAAGGCAGAGACGTTCTGCCGCCAAGAATCTGTGAATATCGGCAATCGGAATCCTCTCCTGTTACCCATGAATCTAACTCTAGTGCCAAATGTGGCAGCCATCTCTCAAATGAATTGCGCAAATATGAAGAAGAATCTGCCAAAAATCGGCAGACTTTGGTTGATCTGGTGGACATAAATAGACTGTTGAAGTGCGACTCACATTTGGACATCTCAGACTTGTTTAGTATCGTAGAGTTATTTGGAAATACGAAGGAAGGTGTCACCAAAGCTCTTTGTACGCTCGGAGACAAGATAGTGAGTAAACTGGTAGAATGGATGAAACAACTTCCGTTCTATCGTGAAATTCCAATTGAGGTTCATTCCGAGTCGCTATCGAATAAATGGAACGAGTTAATTCTGTTGATAACGACAGCCTACAAATCTGTTCGCGGTGCACGGGTCAGTAGTATGACATCAGAACAGCTTTATCGGGAGAACATGAAACGACTTCAGGTATGTTCAATCTTCGTCTGTTGATTTTGTCAGTTAATAGTTTCCCACTTGCAGACGCATTCCGACGCATTGGAAGCAGGCGACTTTTGGAAACATTGTTGCAAAAGGTGAAATTGCTCATGATGAGCAATTTTCCCTGTTGCCACAATGTATTCAACTCTATTTTATGATAAAACTCTCATTTATAGAGATATTTCTCATTTTTGCCAATATGTTTTCCAAGTCGTCTGCTGCAGAATTTTCGTATGTGAGAAATTGGGGTAAAAGAAGAAATTGCTCATGGTTTGCAATTTCTCCTTATGCCACAATGTTTACGATTATATTCAATTGTTATATTCTGAATTGTGCCTAGATGTTTAGGCCTGATTAATGCTGAAGATTGTTTGTATAAGAAAAAGTGCTTAGCACCCTCAACAATATGTTCAAGAGTTTTAACCCTTTCCCTCATATAGAAGCTTTCTGACACCTCTGCAGCAGACGGCTCTTTGAAAACATAGTGACAAAAGAAGAAATTGCACAGAACGTGCAATTTCTCCTTTTGCCACCATGTTTTCCACTTTTAGTCATAGGTTATCCATTCAATTATGGAGATTTTCTATGTTTTGACAAAATACGTTCAAAGTCGTCTGCTGCAGAATTGTCATATGAGGGAAAGGGTTAAACAGTGGTATGCTGTAGAGGCATCAAAAGGCATTTTCATCTTTGAAAAGATGGAACTCCATTGAAGACCCTTTCCCATAACAGCACATACATACATTGCAAACAGTCTTTGCAGCCATCTAAGTTTGGAAAACAGAAAAATCTCTATAAACGACAGTACACAGTTATGCAATGGAGCTCTGAACATTATAACAAAGGAAGAAATTGCTTGTCATGAGCAATTTCTTTCATTTGTCAAAATGTTTTCATAAGTTGTCTGCTTCAGATGTTGAGTGCTTCAGATGTTGAGTGCTTCAGATGTTGAGTGCTTCAGCTGTCGAGTGCTTCAGATGTTGGGTGCTTCAGATGGGAAAGGGTTGAGAATCTGAAATTAACCCTTTCCCTCATATAGATGCTTTCTGACGCCTCTGCAGCAGACGGCTTTTTGAAAACATAGCGACAAAAGAAGAAATAGCTCAAAACGAGCAATTTCTCCTTTCGCCACAATGTTTTCCACTTTAAGTCATAGGTTATCCAATGAATTATAGAGATTTTCTACTTTTTGACAAAATATGTTCAAAGTCGTTTGCTGCAGAATTGTCGTATGAGGGAAAAGGATAATACAGATAGGTCTACATATAACCTGATAAACCTCTAACTAGTTGATAAATAAGTAGTGCCATGTGATTTAAGAACTTGCAATGGGCAAATTTCCAAACTTTGGCTGTAATTTTCGGGGTCACATTAAGCAAATGTTAAGCTAAGACTTAACCCATTCCAACATGTATACGATTAATCTTCAGCAGACGAATTTGAAAACATATTGTCAAACAATTGAATAATCTCCATAAATCATGAGAGGTTAATTTAAATATAATTGAAAACATTGTGGCAAAACGAAAGGAGAATGTTTTTAGAAGTCGTCTGCTGCAGAGGCGTCAGAAAGTTTCTATATATGGGAAAGGGTTAAACGATGTTGAAGAATAAACTGCAATATTTTATCAGAAATCTGGATAAGAAGAGTATTTCACATCCCCAAATCCTTATTTGACCCTCAAACCCTATGTTGTGGGTACTCAAAACGATCTTCTCGGTGAGACAATTCTTTCGAGTACCCAGAACATAGGTTTTAGTGGAGTCATAAGGAAGATATGGATTGAAAATGACTCTTTTTTGCCTTTTTCCTTCAAACTGTACTTCACTTTTCAGGGACACCTAGAGGGAATGTTTCACAAAGAGTTTAATGCTGTTGAACTACAAAGAGAAGTTGGCCCGTTGATGCGGATTATTTCTAACCTGATGCACGGATTCATGCTGATGGGCCTGTCTCGGGAAGAATATGTGTGCTTGCAAGTCATCTTGCTCCTGAATCAAAGTAAGTCACAGTTTAATCCAGTCAATTTCACCAGCTTTTCAACCCCCGTCCCACAATAAGACACACGAAGAACAATTTGTCAGGACTCATTGATAAATTTAACAGTAACTAAATTTAATATTATACGTAGATTGATTGTTTGGTGTTCAATTGTATTACACGTTTCCCGGGTAAGTAACCAGTACTACCAGTTCTTTTATCCTGACACCAGCTCGTAGTCGTTATGCTAACCCCGCAACCCTGAGCGCCAAGGAGAGCAGCCATTACTACCATTTTTAAAGTCTTTGGTATGACTCGGACAGGGATCAAAACCCAAAACCTCCACAGCAACGAGGCGGACGCTCCACCAGTACCAAAGCGGTTTTACATTGTAGGATCCGTTAACTCGTTAACTGCTGAACTGCACAAAGTTGACTCTTCCATGTTGAAAATTGGAACACTCCATTTTCATTTAATGTCTAAGTGACAAACAATGCAGATTTCAGGAGAGACAGCTCATTAGGAGCTGTTGCACCTGATGTATGCATTGTTTACAAAAGCCTTTAATTGCCATTGGCAGCGAAAACGTTAAAAACACATGAAAGGGCCATATGAAAGTTAAAAACACATGAAAGGGCCATATGAAAGTTAAAACACATGAAAGGGTCCTATGAAAGTTAAAAACACATGAAAGGGCCCTATGAAAGTTAAAAAAACACATGAAAGGGCCCTATGAAACTTATTAGGAGCTGCTGCACCTGAAGTATGCATTGTTTATAAAAGCCTTTAATTGCCTTTGGCAGCAAAAAAGTTAAAAACACATGAAAGGGCCATATAAAAGATGTTTCAAAATGAAACTCATTATCCCTTTCCCTCATACGACAATTCTGCAGCAGACGACTTTAGACATATTTGATCTAAAAATAGAAAATCTCTATAATTGAATGGATAAAATTTTGGCAAAAGTATAAACTGCTCATGGTGAGCAATTTCTCCTTTTGCCACAATGCTTTAAACTTAATTTAAAAAATTAAACTATCATTCATTAATGAAAATTGTGTTTATATGTCTCTGTGGGTACTCAAAAGAATCGTCTCATTTAGATGATTCTTTTGGTACCAATTGTTTTGAGTACCAACACCATAGAGTTTGGTTTGATAATAAGAAGGATATTGTGGGGGGAAAGAACTGTATAACCCTCACATCTGGACCTCTGCATGTATTATCATCATTAGATAAAATGTTATATTTTTCAGATGTTTTCAAAATATTACACTTAAAATATAATATTGCTTAAACTGTCAAATAACAGAATATTTCTTTGTGTTGCAGATGGCTCCAGTTCTAACGACATCGTGAACAGAATACAGGATCACTATAGTGCGGCCTTGTGCAGCTATGTGGCGACACAATATCCCAACCAACCCAACCGCTACGCTGAGCTGTTGTTATGGTTACCACAGATACAGACTGCTTCAGCCTTGTTGATAAAGAGTAAAATGATATATATTCCATTTATTTTGAATAATTAAACACATTGAAATTAACTATTAAGGTAAGCAGTTATTAAATTCTTATTTGACTCAAAACACTAAATTTTGTGGACATAGTTTTGGGGTATTTTCCTCAGCAATAAGTGAAAAGGTGGCAGACAAAGACCTTTTCACCTTTTCACCCTGCATTATCCAGGGCTCTGGATATTGTGATGTGAGAAAAGGAGAACTTGCTCATTTTTGGGAACTACTCCATTTAGCCAAAATTTTCTTAACCCTTTCCCACGTACAACAAATCTGCAGCAGACAATTTTATAATCGTCAAGGAAAATATATGGAAAATTATCATAAATGATAGTTTAATGAATAAATTAAGTTTAAAACATTGTGGAAAAAGGAGATATTGCTCACCATGAGCAATTTCTACTTTTGCCAAAATGTTTTCCAGAGGAATCAGAAAGCTTCTGTATGTGGGAAAGGGTTAATTGATTAAGATGAGAAATTTCTTATTTTGAAATAATGTTTTCAACTCTTCAATACTAATACAATCATTTAATAATCTGAGCTCTAGATAAGGGGCGTTTCGAATGATTTCGAATGATTGACCCTCTAACCCTATGTTGTGGGCGATTCTTTTGAATATGCACAACATAGCGTTTGCTTTTTATAATAACAGAGAAATTGTGGGAAAAAGAGCTGAATACCCCGCCTTATTTGGTTGGCTGTATTAATAGAGCTTTTCCATATGTTTGCCAAGAAATTGTTGTCTGCTACGGATTTTTAGATCACCTAGAGAGCCAAACGCTCAAGGTGAGCTATTCTGATCACTTTTTGTCCGTCGTCCGTCATTTAGACATTTAGATCATCTCCTCCTTAACCACTTGACCAATTTCAACCCAACCTCACAGGAATGTTCCTTTGGTGGACCTCTTTCAAAATTGTTCAAGATTTAAATTCCATCGAGAACTTTGGTTGCTGCGTCATCAGAAAAGGGGAAAATTGCCAAATCTTAAAAAATCTTCTTGTCCAAAAGTACTGGCTCGATTTGAAAATTATTTTGCACAAATGTTCCTTATGGTACCCTTTACCATGATTGTTTAAATATTTCCAATCCGTTGAAAACATGTCCGCCAGGGGTCGGAGCTTGTTTTCCTTATATGTGCTTTGTTAAAACTTTAAAAATCTTCTTGTCCAAAAGTACTGGCCCGATTTGAAGATTATTTTGCACAAATGTTCCTTGGGGCACCCTTTACCAAGATTGTTCAAATATTTCCGATCCGTTGAAAAACATGGCCACCAGGGGGCGGAACTTGTTTTCCTTATATGTGCATTGTTAAAACTTTAAAAATCTTCTTGTCCAAATGTACTGGCCCGATTTGAAAATTATTTTGCACAAATGTTCCTTGGGGCACCCTTAACCAAGATTGTTCAAATATATCCGATCCGTTGAAAAAACATGGCCACCAGGGGGCCAAGCTTGTTTTCCTTATATGTGCATTGTTAAAACTTTAAAAATCTTCTTGTCCAAAAGTATTTGCCCGATTTGAAAATTATTTTGCACAAATGTTCCATAGGGCACCCTCTACCAAGGTTATTCAAATATGTCCGATCTGTTGAAAAACATGGCCGCCAGGGTTGCTGCGTCATCAGATAGGGGGCAAAATGTCCAAACTTTAAAAATCTTCTCCTCTGAATCTGCATGTCAGATTCCAATATAGTTTGGTAGAAATGTTCCATGGGTGAGCCTCTATAAAGCTTGTTCAAGGCATACTGTTTGGTTGAAAAACATGGCATTCAGGAGGCATCAGAAAAGGGGCAAAATTACAAAATTTGGAAATTCCATTTTTTTAAGTTCTTGTCGATATTAAGGAAATTGAATAGGAATCCTACTTCAGTGATCCTCTATTTAATGTGTTCAATTCGTATTGATTGGTTACAAAATCATAGCAACTTCACAGGAATGTTCCTTTGATGGTCCTCTTTCAAAATTGTTCAAAGATAATTTGGCAGAAATGTTCTCTGGGTGACTCTACAAAAACTGATTAAGCCATATTGACTTCGTTGACAAACAGGGCAGAAAAGCGGCATTAGGGAAGGTGCAAAACGACAAAACTTTATAATTCCATTCTTATTAAAGTTCCTGTTAGATTTCAAGATACAAATGGCTTTTACTGATAAACTATTTCTTTAACAGAGTGTCCACTCCTTACAGTTTCATTTGAACTCCTGATCAAATTTTCACAGATATTTGCAGTTAAATATTTGCTTCTAATTTACTATCATTAAGGTGATCGATTTAGGGCCATCATGGCCCTCTTGTTTTTTATGTTGGTAACAGTTTAACTAAAATTCAAATAACAAAAATAAAAATCCTGGACATAAAAAAACAATACAAAGTACAGAACAACCTTCTCCAAAATTGTCTTTTGTGTTTTGTAAGAGCTAGACAACATTTTCAAGGTTATTGTTTTTGTCTAAACCGGTTTATTACTGCTGGGTGTAATTTCCAGTTTGTCTTTGATATTATATATCAGTATATTTGGAAATGGACATTTTATAGGCTTTGAGTTCAACCCCGTTGGACATACAAATAGTTTCAGGGAGTTGTTCCTATGATGTTTCCTGTGTCACAGTTTAACTCTTTCCCCCATACAATCAATCTGCAGCAGACAACTTTGAATACATCTAGGCAAAAGTATAGCAAATCTCATATAAATGAAAGCATAATTAGTGAAAAAAGTTGAAAATATTGTGGCAAAATGAGAAATTGCTTTTTTTTAGCACTTTCTCCTTTTATCACAATGTTTTCAAAAGTCGTCTGCTGCAAAGGCGTCTGAAAGGATCTATATGAGGGAAAGGGATTAAACAGTGTGCTGAACACCAGGAGTGATTTCCATTTCATCATTGATCATATACCGGTTTACCTATAAGTGGAAATGTTTATTTTCAAATCTTTGACTTAGATTGTTTCTTTGTTCTCCATTGTAAGACATCATCAACTTCTAGATTGTTTCTTTGTTCTCCATTGTAAGACGTCATCAACTTCGAGGCGGAAAACAATATTTTCATGAACAATCAAAGTGAAAATAAGAGAGTCATGGTTTAATGTGACTGTGATAAAGTTAAAAGGTTCCATTGTTAATCCTTTCCCTCATCAGAAGCTTTCTGAAGCCTGTGTAGCAGACAACTTTCGAAAACAGTGGGTAAAAGGGAAAAAGATGCTCATGATAATCATTTTTTCATTTTGCCACAATATTTTCAAATTAATTCAATAACTTTTCTTTCATTTAAAGAGAGGTTACATCATTTTGACAATATGTTTTCAAAGTCGTCTGCTGCAGATTTGTTGTTTTGGGGGGAGAAGGTTAATGTTTTCCCCTAGAGGGGCCAATCCCTCAGTATTTTCTAAAATAAGTCCTCTCCCAAGGTCTTTAAGATATTCTGTATTAAGTGACTTCCGTTAACCCTTTCCCGCATACAGCAAATCTGCAGCAAATGACTTTCTCAATATATCAACAAAAACATGAAAAATCTTCATAAATATCGGTTTTATTATTAAAAGGAATTAAAAACATTGTGGCTAAAGGAAGAATTGCTCGTTTTGAGCAATTTCTCCTTTTTGTCAAAGTGTTTTCAAAAGTCGTCTGCTGCAGAGTGGTCAGGAAGCGTCTATATTTGGGAAATGGTTAAAGGTCAAGACCCTTTATAAATGAACTTCAGGGTTCGAAACCTATACTCTGTCTTTGGTAATAATTTTCAACACAAATGGCATGAGAACCGGTTAACCCTTCCCCTGAAATAGGCGCTTTCTGACGCCTCTGCAGCAGACGGCTTTTTGAAACATACTGACAAAAGAAGAAATTGCACAAAACGTGCAATTTCTCCTTTTGCCACAATGTTTTCCACTTTTTGCCATAGGTTATCCATTCAATTATGGAGATTTTCTATGTTTTGACAAAATACGTTCGAAGTCGTCTGCTGCAGAAATATTGTATGAGGGAAAGGATTAAGTCTCCAGAAAACATCGGGCATGAAACCTCGTTTTCCAAAATCAATGTAAAACAAATAAGTTAAAACTAAATAAGCTTTAAAAGTCATATCAGTCACTTCGTTTATAAGATTAAAGATGTAAATTATTTACCTTTTTCCCACCTGCATTCCACATTTTTGACACCTATGTCAGTCAACTTTTTAAAACATTGTGACAAAAAGGAGAAATTACTTATAAAGAAAGTCTATTGTGTTGAGAACTGGTATGAGAAAGCCAGGAAACGCATGTGTAGGTGAACTGGCCGCCGTGATTTGACTGAAAAGTTATTGAAAACGGCGTTAAACCCCAAAGCAATCAATAACATGAAAATAATAATGAAAGTCGAAGACGTTGTACAGTGTAAGTGTACGTGCTTGACAATAGAAGGTATGTACTACTGGTAAAAAGTCTTTTGGACATTATTTCTTTACCAACATAAACATGTATTCAAAACTATGGAAGCTTTTGATGAATGAAAGAACACTAATCGAATAAAGTTGAAAACATCGTGGCAAAAGGAAAACTTCCTCATTACGAGCACACCGTTTTGTAAAGTCGTCTGCTCCAGAGGGACCAATAAGTTGTGTCTAGATGTGGGAAAGGGTAATGGATTCCCCCCGTCAGTGAACGAAAATAGACAGGAAGCACGTTTCCAATAACAAATGTTAACATGTGCGATAGAATGGGGAAGGTCTCTCCCTGTCTCATTGCCAACATGTGGCTGGCTGCCTCCACACACTTTATCAATACAAAGAAATAGATAAACTACGTTAGTGGTTTGATAGCGGGTTTGAAAACTGTGAAATCCTACTGTGATATTATTACCCCCCTGTTAAACAACAAAAGCCAATCGTATGACTTTGAAAAACAATCTTTAAAAACGTAGACTAGAATATCTTTACATAAATGAAAGAATAATGTATTAGCAAAAAGTTCGAAGTTTCAAAGTAAATTTATCCGGCATATTAAGTTATATTACATCGCCGTAATAATTATATACACCAACGATAAAAAAAAATATCATAAATTTTCATTAGTTATTTACAGCATTGCAAAAAACAATTTACAAAAATAAAAACATAGCAAGATGTCAAAGCGATCAATTTAACATACACAACAAAATGAAGTCATTATGAGCTATTTCTCCTTTTTGCCAAAATGTTTTTAAACGTCAACCTACTGCAGATTCGTCAAAACGTGTCTGCATGAGGGAAAGGGTTAAAACTAATTGAACTTTGTATCTTGGCGTCTTTGGAAAACAACGTGGGTGAGTGTTAATTTAACCGTTTTACTTATACCGGTGAATTTTGATTCCTCTACGTTAGTGGTTTGATAGCGGGTTTGAAAACTGTGAAATCCTACTGTGATATTATTACCCCCACTGTCAAACAACAAAAGCCCGCCGTATGACTTTGAAAAACAATCTTTAAAAACGTAGACTACAATATCTTTACATAAATGAAAGAATAATGTATTAGCAAAAAGTTCGAAGTTTCAAAGTAAATTTATCCGGCATATTAAGTTATATTACATCGCTGTAATAATCATATTACATCAACGATAAAACAAAATATCATAAATTTTCATTAGTTATTTACAGCATTGCAAAAACAATTTACAAAAATAAAAACATAGCAAGATGTCAAAGCGATCAATTTAACAACAAAATAAAGTCATTATGATCTTTTTCTCCTTTTTGCCCAAATGGTTTTAAACGTCAACCTACTGCAGATGTTACAAAACGTGTCTGCATGAGGGAAAGGGTTAAAACTCATTGAAGTGGGTGAGTGGTAATTTAACCTTTTTACTTATACTGGTGAATTTTGATTCCTCTATACTATTTGTTTAAGTCTTATTGATTGTTTGAACAACATAGCCACCTGGTAGCACCAAAAGAGGGGCAAAATGACAAGACTTAAACAATCTTCTCCTTCGACTTCTCTGATTCCAAGATAATTTGACAGAAATATTTCCTGCATGACCGACCCTCTACACATTTTCATTCAAGCCATAGTGGTTGGGTTGAAAAGACATAACCGATTGGCAGCATCAGAAAGTGGGTTAAATGAAAACAACTTTAAAGTCTTTACCTCATAATCAATTGGTCTGATATAATGATAAGTTTGCCAGAATTTAGATCTAAATAATTTGTTCAAGCCATATTGATTGGATGAACAAAGAAATGCCTTATTACCAATGTCTTTACTGATAGTACAGTGTTCACTGCTTGCAGTTTTCCTCCTCTATTGATTAGATTTTCCCCCCGACATCAGCACTTTCAAAGTTGCTACTATACCTTAAGCCTTTCCAACGTACACTAATTCTGCAGCAGACGAAAATGAGTTATTATACCGCCTTCGAAGAAGAGGGGATATATAGGAGTCACTGTGTCGGGCTGTCTGTCTATCGGTCGGTCGGTCGGTCGGCCGGAAGCCATATTTTGTCCGGCTTATTTCTTACAAACCACTTGGAGTTCAATAAAATTTTACATGAAGCTTCTATACCAAGAGGAGATGTGCATATCCTAAAGGTCTTACAATTGCATGTTATTTTACAGAGTTATGGCCCTTTTACTTATTAAGTTATGGTTTAGGTCAAGGTGCTGTTTTGGGTTATTTATCATCTTCAGTGATAGTTCTAGTTGTGGTTGACATGACCAATCGAATTGCATAAGTCAGGTGAGCGATCCCGGACCGTCACGGCCATCTTGTTTTAACAACTGGTTATGTTGGTTATATACCATGTGACCTATTTAAGTTGTAATGATAATATGTAAATGAACGCGATGCCCAATGAATTGTACAACACTGATACTCAAATATTCTATTTATAGATGTTATATTGTATTTATTTACCACATTTTTGGTTTCGTTTTTATAAAATAAATTGTTAAGGATACACATTCACTTCTTACGAAACTATGTATGTTATGTAAATTTTATAAAATATGAGCTGCATTCTGCGCCAACCAATTATTGGCTATATGTGACCAGTGTAGACTCACATCAGACAGCGCATCAGCAGTCTAAACTGGATCTACACTGTCCACCAGTTAGTGAAAGGAAGTTTCAAGTAACTTCTGTAATGCTGAATGTGCAGTCAGGTCTTTAAACCCTTTCCCCCATACGACAATTCTGCAGCAGACGACTTTGAACATATTTTGTCAAATAATGGAAAATCTCTATAATTGAATGGATAACCTATGACTTTAAGTGGAAAACATTGTGACAAAAGGAGAAATTGCACGTTTGGTGCAATTTCTTCTTTTGTTACTATGTTTTCAAAAATCCGTCTGCTGCGAAGGCGTCAGAAAGCGTCTATATGAGGGAAAGGGTTTTAACAAACATGTAATAACCTTTTCCCACATACATACGCTTTCTGACGCCTCTGCAGCAGACGACTTTTGAAAACAATGTGACATATGGAGAAATTTCTCCTGGTGAGCAATCTCTCCATTTTCTATAATGTGTTCAACTCTTTTGAATTATTAAGAATTTCGTTTAAAAAATATTTTCCAAAGTTTTTTTTACCAACATGCTTTAAAAATCGTCTGCTGCAGATTTGAGGGAAAGGGTTATTTATGTTGGTGGTCGCAGTGTACTGCTTGACCTTATATTGATATTATTACACTAGTAATAATTTACTTAAATTTGTGTTCATGTTTCTGAATTCAGGTAAATATGTGTAAATGTTTCTAAATTAATGTATACATATGTTTCGTAATCCATGTGTATATATATTTCAGAATTAATGTAAATATGTATATATTTCTAAATTCATTTGTATATGTTTCAAAAATTCATTTGTATATGTTTCAAAATTCATTTGTTTATGTTTCTGAATTCATCGAAATATAGGTATATGTTACCAAATTGAACAAAGATAATTATGTGTAACGTGGTTCTGAATTCAATTACATATGTGTATATAGTACATACATATTAAAACATCGTAATGTGCTCCTCCATCTAAATGTGCTTAAATCCTTGTGAAAGTGTGTAAACCCTTTCCCGCCTTGAAACACATCAGCAGCAGACATCTTCTGAAAACATTGTGGCAAAAAATGAAATTGTTCAGCATGAGCAGGTTTTTACTTTTGCCACTGTTTTCAAGTGTTATTTATAATTTACACTTTCAATTTTAAAGATTGTCTATACTTTTTGCACAATTGTTTTTTAAAGTCAATTTTCAATTCAATCGTTTATTTTTTTCTAAGTCTCAAAATGAGACACATGAAAATTACAATATAAGTCGTCTGCTGCAGATTTTTTTTTTGAAAGTGAGAAAAACCACCATCTGCAGCAGACGACTTAAGTAAAGATTGTGGCAAAAATAAAAATTAATCGATTTGGGATGCTGATGTAAGGGATAAGGATAGATGATTAACCCTTTCCCACCTGCAGATGCATCTTGACATAATAGCAGCAGACGACTTTTGAAAACATTGTGGCCAAAGGTGAAATTGCTCATCATGAGCAATTTCACCTTTGGCCACAATGTTTTCAAACTTTATTTAACAATTAAATCTATCGTTAATGAAGATTTTTCAGGTTTTTGTTCATCATGTTTTCAAAGTCGTCTGCTGCTGTATTTGAGATACATTCTTGTATATGAAAAGGGGGGGGGGTCAACCCTATCCATTATAAATAATCATCTGCATATTTTAGTATAACGAATATGTGCATACATCGCCTTTTAAGAATAAGATACATTAAATGTGTATCATTGTTTAATGACATTGTTATTTCTATTGTTATAGTTATTTCTCTTGTCTGTTAAATTTGTGATGTGAAAAAATAAAACTGGTGAATCCTACAAGTAACTTCTCTTTGTTATTACATACATATAAACATAAACATAAAATATGAAATATAAACAAGAAATTGTTTCGTACTAGTTATTCTACAGATTATTTCATTCGGTAAGGCGGGACTTATTATTGGCGATATTCTGGGGGAAACCAACCTTAAAGTAATTATTAAAACATGAAAATAACCAGTGGAGCTCAATCAAGCGTGAAATGTCAACCGTATCATAACACCATGGGAAGAGGAGTACGAGTATATTTCAATACTCTCGTTTAAACAATCGTACAACATTCGTAGCTTGCTTTTCGAAAAGTCGACTTACGGCTGCAACCAAGTCCAACAATTGTATAAATCAATGAAAGTCGAGTGTTTTATTGGTTGCCATCTGTTTTACAATGATTTCATTGGTTCGACTGAATGACAAAAATCCATCCGCTTGCATTAATGAGTCAAAAGAGTTCCAACGAGTGAAACACACTCAGAACTTTGATTGACTTCAATGTCAGTCTTGTTTGTAAACGTCGTGCTGTGACTCCAACACGCTTACAACAGTCGACTTCGAATACATATAGCGACATTTACAAATCACCGTTAACAGAATTATAATTATTGAAAGGAGTTGAAACCATTGTGGCAAAAGTAGAAATTGCCTACGATAAGGAATTTCTCCCTTTGTCACGATGTTTTCAAATGTCGTCTACTGCACATGCGTCAACAAATGTCTGTAAGCGGGAAATGGTTACATCGTTTCCAAGATAGCTGAACCCTTTCTATAATAGTCGAATACTGAAAATATTGTGGAAAATGGAGCCATTGCTGACAATGAGCAATTCCTCCTTTTAAACTTGGTTTGTAGGTAACTTATGACCTACAGATGTTGCAGTGCACAATAACCATAACTTAGGCATGCTGTTTTTGGAATGTGTATTTTTTTGTCCTTCCATGTTCTCATTTATTATATGACTTTCACATGCAACACATGCGTTCCGTGAAATTCTCTCGTTCGTTAATGAGTGCTTCCCCAAGCTGTGTACTTTGTCTGGAGCGACTGACTGTCTGTCCGTCGTTGTGTTCATCCAGCCGTCCATGTGTTCGTTACGGGTTGCATTAATGGGTCAGAACGTTTTTTCTGTTTGGCAGGATCATTTCAAAGTTGTCACATTTATACATTGTGATGAGGAGACCAATATGATATTTCGAACAAAAATCTGATCTAGTTTTTAGGTGACTTTAGTTTTCTTCGGCCATTGTCTCAATACATGTTCAATGTATTCGTTTCAGACTTGGTGTATTGGTAACTTATGAGCTACAGATTGCACATGAAACATAACGCTAGTATGCTTTCGGGTGTCTATCATTTATCAGCATCATTCCAATATACAGTGTGGATCTTTAGGGTGTTCACTGAACTGGAAATATTATAATTAATGGTCGCTGCTCAGTTGCTTGTCAATATGTTGTCCTTCGTGATTTATTTTGATTATACAAGAAAAGCGTCAAACCTTTTTAAATTATGAATTGGTTATTGGAAGGCGATCTGTGTTTTTGTTTTGGTTTGGTTTGTTTACAGGTCGATGATACATTGTTTCAACAATGTTTGTCCATATAAACTATGCCATATATTTTCACATTACATATGCCCCTGTACCATTAGTACTTTCAGCGCTTTGATTTGTTTTATGCTGAAGATAATGCTTTTGAAAATGCAACCATTATCAAATTTCATTTATAATTAATTCTCTTTGTTATTACAATTTTTTTTTTTAAATGCTATATATGTAACCGGTTCACTCGGTATGGCAGGGCTAAACATGGGCGATGGTCTGGGAAAACAAACCTTAAGGGGCGGGGCCACACATGGGCGGTGGTCTGGGAAAACAAACCTTAAGGGCGGGGCTAAACATGGGCAATGGTCTGGGAAAAGCAACCTGAAGGGCGGGGCTAAACATGGGCGATGGTTCGGGAAAAGCAACCTTATGGGCGGGGCTAAACATGGGCGATGGTCTGGGAAAACAAACCTTAAGGGCGGGTTAAATATGGGTGATGGTCTGGGAAAACAAACCTTAAGGGCGGGGATAAACATGGGCGATGGTCTGGGAAAACCAACCTTAAGGGCGGGGCTAAACATGGGCGATGGTCTGGGAAAACCAACCTTAAGGGCGCGGCTTAACATTGGCGATGGTCTGGGAAAACCAAATCTAAGCGCAGGGCTAAACATGGGCGATGGCCTGGGAAAACCACTTTTAAGGACAGGGCTAATCCTGTGTGATGGTCTGGGAAACCCAACCTTAAGGGCGGGACTAAACATGGACTATGGTCTAGGAAAACCAGCCTAAAAGGTAATCATTCCGTGTGGGAAATAAAAAACCTGCCTGAGCATGCACGCTAAGGATCTAAATGGCTACTGCTTAACAGACGTTTCTTGAAACCTTCTGTGACTAATTGCCAAGCAGTGCAGCATCAGATGAGACTGCATCTATGTGCTTGCTACAGTATGGATCTACACTGTTGGCAAAGTTGGTTTTCGGTGAGTGCCCTTCATAGGGATTTATGCATGTCCATTATGAATTAAGCATTCATGTTTTTTAACTCAACATGCACGGAATAGTCTGTTATATCCTAACATCTAGTGTACCCTTTCATTCACAAAATTGTGACAAAAGAAATTGCTCAAATCGATTAATTTCCCTTCTTTCATTATGTTTATATATTTATTCAATTAGAATTTTTTTTCAAATAACCCTTTCCCTGATATAGACGCTTTATGACGCTTCTGCAGCAGACGCCTTTTTGAAAACATAGTGACAAAAGAAGAAATTGCTCAAAACGAGCAATTTCTCCTTTTGCCACAATGTTTTGCACTTTTAGTCATAGGTTATCCATTCAATTATATAGAGATTTTCGTATTTTTTGACAAAATATGTTCAAAGTCGTCTGCTGCAGAATTGTCGTATGAGGGAAAGGGTTACTATATATTTTCCACATGTTGGACTAAATGTTTTCAAAAAGATTTACCGCGGAGTTGTTTAACCCTTTTCCTCATACGACAATTCTGCAGCAGACAACTTTGAACATATGTTGTCAAAGAATATAAAATCTCCATAATTGAATGGATAACCTATTACTAAAAGTGGAAAAACATTGTGGCAAAAGGAGAAATTGCACGTTTTGTGCAATTTCTTCTTTTGTCACTATGTTTTCAAAACGCCGTCTGTTGCAGAGGCGTCAGAAAGCGTCTATATGTGGGATAGAGTTAATATCGAGAAGGGTTAGATCCTTCCCCTCATACTATAACTCGGAAGCGGACTACTTTGAAATCACCTCTGCAAAAATACGTTAAATTTAACGTTAATGAATGAAAAATAATCATATCATGAGTTGATACCAATGTGACAAAAGTTGGTTTGGGTTTTACGGCGTTTTCAACATTATTTCAGTTATATCACGGCGACAGTTCACTTATTCATGATCCCTGGGTAAACAAACCTGTACTAGGCCAGGAAATGCGCCTTGTCCAAGGGCACTCTACCGTGACCACAACGCCGCGAATGTGACAAAAAGGATAAATTGATTGTTTTTAGCAATTTCTCCTTTTGCAACAATGTTTTTAAAAGTCAATATTTATATTTGTCCATAATTTGCTAGCCTTAATCTTTTGATTTTCTTTTGGACCTGGCATTATCATCTTTTCCAACATTTTTTAGCTCCACCTGCTGAAACGTAATGGCGATTTGTCCATCGTGCGTTAGTTTGTGTGTCAATTATTGGCTTTAAACGACGTTTCCTCTATACTCTCTGGGGCAATATGGGATGAAACTTCACACGTAGCATCCTCGCAATGATCTCTCCTAAATTCCTTCAACAAATTTGGATCCATTGAACATTCTTGTTTCTTTGGCAACCAAAAGGAACAATTATTTAAGATTCTTCTGGTCATATACTGGTTTGCCGAGTTTCAAATTATTGTTCTAGAAATGTTCATTGGTTGACTCTCTGTAAGATACCTTCAACCCATATTGATTGGTAACAAAAACATGGCCGCAAAGGGGCGCGGTGCGGCTGTTTTGCCATATATGGCTCTAGGGATAACTTTAACAATCTTCTCCTCAGAAAGTATGTGGCAGTTTCTTAAATAATTTTAAAGAAATAATCCTCTTTAGGATTCCTTCAACCCTTGTCCTTGTAACATAAACACCACCTTTTCACGTATCTAAATAAAGAACGTGATTCACGGTTTATTCAATCCTTATGAAGCTTCCGTACCTTGTTAAAAGAGAGACATAATCAGAGACGGACCGTTACAAAGCTTGAATCTGGAAGCCAGAGCAAATTCATACTGGATCTACTCCAGCACCCAGTACTTGACTACGTAACCTGTGCTATAACTATTATTAAACAACATAAATAAATCAATTTAGTTTGTGTGATACCACTCAAGTAGTTTCAAAGTAAATCATATCCCGTTATTTATTGTAAGTTGGCATGAATGTGCGCAACTCCCATAACACATGGACAATTTGTTAGAGTGGGCTAAGTAACTAAACAAAAGCGGGCTGCCAGCTAAATCAGCTTTTAAGGGATAGCCCCAATATTATTGTTCTTAAAATTTAGATACTTAAATGAATAACTTAAGCCCCAAATTTGCTATAAGCAATAGTCATAGTCAATTTATATAAATCAATGAATGAAAACCAGCCAACCGTGGGATTCAGAGATAGGCAGCTTCAAATAGAAGGTAACACTATTGAGTAAATGCAACACCAATTTACATATATCAAAATAACACAACAAATAAACACCAGACCGAAAGGTTCGCTTACCGCCAGAAAATGTAGCTATATAAATAGCTGCCTCCTCAAAGACATTGTAATACCTAACAATGACAAAGTCAAACAGCTTCAAATAGAAGGTAACACTATTGAGTAAATGCAACACCAATTTACATATATCAAAATAACACAAAGTCAAACTGTGTCTTCTTGTAACCCTTAAGTCAAGCAAACAGTGTTTTCATTATGTATCCGTTCAAAATAGATTGATTGATTGACTGGTTGGATTTTAACCCCGTTTTCAACAAGTTTTCATTCATATCACGGCGGCCAGTTCACCTACCCATATGTTTCATGGCTTTCTCACCAGTACTCCACACAACATTCTTTCAAAGCAACTGGCTGCTTTTCCACATAGACTGGTAGCACATTGGTGGAAGATGAATGACGACTGTCTCCAAGAAGGAGATATCGAGCATGCTTAATAAAAGCTGAAACATTATTTCCCAAGCAAAGCAAAATAAATAAGTTTAAAATGATTGCACTTTATAAGTCTGAGTATTCCCTTTGTTTATATGGAAGATGTTTAGTATCAAAATAGACATCATAATGGATTATCTTTTCACAATGACATGGTCACACAACAGACAACCTGACCGTCGAGCGAAGGCCGCAACATTAACATGTTTGAATAAGCGTTAACACAATTAGCAGGCTTGCTTATTTGGTACGAATCAAAACAGGAAACGGCAGCAAACATGTGAATTCTCGAAACAAAGAAATATAGTTTACAGATGATAAAAGCAACAACAAAAAAGTAATCCTAAATCAGCGAATTGCAACCAAGAAGTTACACTTACAAAACTTACTTCGAAGCACCAGATCAAAAGCTTCATGTATTTTACCCTGCACAATTGACTTTTCTGTAGCAACCAACTTTTGCAAACGTTGGAGCAATAGGAGAAATTGCTCATAATGATCCAAGTTATTTTACTTCTTTTCCACAATGTTTTCAACTATATTAACAACATTAATATAGAAGAATCATTGATAGAGTTTTTCAACCATTTCACCTACAATTCTTCGTCTTTTCGTTGTATGAGGGACGGCTTAAATCTTGTTTTGATCCCTAAATGTGATATAAGAGGTACAAAATAGGACACAGAGCTGTTAAGTCTTCATTGAGCATTTTCTCCCTTTTAGTTCCATTAGCTTTTTATTGGCTTTCAATATGTCGTGGTAAATTATCCGCCATGCATCCATCCGTCCGTTCAGTATGTCGTGGCAAATTATCCGTCATGCATCCATCCGTCCGTTCAGTATGTCGTGGCAAATTATCCGCCATGCATCCATCCGTCCGTTCAGTATGTCATGGCATATTATCCGTCATGCATCAATCCGTCCGTTCAGTATGTCGTGGCAAATTATCCGCCATGCATCCATCCGTCCGTTCAGTATGTCGTGGCAAATTGTCCGTCATGCATCCATCCGTCCGTTCAGTATGTCGTGGCAAATTGTCCGTCATGCATCCATCCGTCCGTTCAGTATGTCGTGGCAAATTGTCCGCCATGCATCCATCCTTCCATTCAGTATGTCGTGGCAAATTGTCCGCCATGCATCCATCCGTCCGTTCAGTAAACTTTGACTGTATGTCGTGGCAAATTGTCAATGTACTCTTCAAATCATTTGATCCATCGAGGCTCCAGAACTATAAAAGTTTAATCTGTGTTCAGAATTTGTGCTCAAGTATCTGATTGGTCAGAAGCAAATTCGTTCTCCAAATTGACTAATCAGAACAGTCTTTTGTTTATAGAGATTTTTCTGCATTTTATGTAGCTGTTTTCAAAATCTTCTGCTGTAGATAAAGTGTATGTGGGAAAGTGTTGAACAATCGTTTACTCATAATGCGCAATTTCTCCTTTTGCCACAATGTTTTCAACTCTATTCAATAATTGATGTTTCGTTCATAGATTGTATTTAGATGTTTTCACATTCTTGCTGCAGGTTCAGATTTATTGTATATGGAAAAGAATTGAAAAACCTGTAAAATTTCGTGAATAAACTATAAAAGTTCATATCAGTAGTGGCTATATTTATATAAAATATATCTTAAAAGACGAAAACATCACACGGCAGCCAATGTGCCTTTCGTATGAATGTTTAGCTAATCAACATTTATCACACAGCAGGCCACGTGACGGTTGTTTTCAAAGAGTATACAAAAAACACGTTGGAAGAGCATTGAGACAATATGCAGGCTTGCTAATTTGACAACAACGTCAGCAAACATGTGAATTCTGGAAAATAAAAAAATATAGTTTTCATATAATAAAAGCAAAAATGAACAAGAAAAATCTTTAAAAATAATAAACCGCGATCAATATGAGAAAACAATAAAAAAAATGGAACATGCGCATATTATTTGACTTGAATATCAGAAAGGTTTTGTTAATAATCAAAACAATCAGTAATTTTCCATGAATTATAAAATGTGCGCAATAATGTTGTATATCTAAGAATTCGACAGCTCCTTGAATTGGTAATGCATTATACTCGTGAACAAGTTGGAACAGTGTTCGATTAGGACAGTGTTCTTTAAAACATATAGAATCGGTTCATAGCAAGCATTTGAGATATTGGATATTAATGGTTTACTTAAAGAAATATATTACTGCTGCAATGCTGGCCTGCTTATCTGTGTGTGTGTGTGTGTGTGTGTGTGTGTGTGTGTGTGTGTGTGTGTGTGTGTGTGTGTGTGTGTGTGTGTGTGTGTGGTGTGTGTGTGTGTGTGTGTGTGTGTGTGTGTGTGTGTGTGTGTGTGTGTGTGTGTGTGTGTGTGTGTGTGTGTGTGTGTCTGTCGTTCTTGGTTTGGCCAACCTCGGACATGTATGTTTCTGTGTGATAATCTGATAAGCCCAACATGTAAGCATGTTGTATATTTCGGTTTCCAATTGCAACTGATTACCATTCTTTTGTCAATTTGGGGACAAATTTTCTTTTTTGGCGGGATGTTGTAATCTAAGAATTCGACAGATCCTTGATTTGGTAATGCATTACAATCGTGAACCAGTTGGAACATTGTTCGATAAGAAAATTGTTCTTTAAAAGATATAGAATCGGTAATCGAGTGTAGCTTGCGCGTTTTTTGTTTATCTCTTTTTCTTTTTAGAACCACGTGTCAGCCAAAATGATGTCAACTCTCAGAAATTATTAAGTTAACGGAAACGATATAATGAACTTGTTTATATCTTTATCCCAGTATCAACTACTAAATCATAACAATAATCTATGTGTAAAGGCTATTCGGCCATCTCCATCCAGCTTCAGTTTCTATAAATAGATTATCAAGGTCGAGAATACGCCACATGACTGGAGATTACGCGAGGCTCCAAATAGGTGTATAAGTTTCAATTGACGATAAATAACTGAAAACTTATCATGTTTCAAAAATAATTAATATTTTGCTTTTAAATATTATATTTCATACGTTTTCACTGATTTTTTTTCACTGAAGATTTATTTCTTAAGGAAAACAATTAAAAGCTAGTATGCAGAACATTTCATTTTAAAACTTCACCTTATAATTGCCTCTCGTAGGATCGCCAACCTAACTATGAACCAATCAAAACGTTTCATTTCCTTTATTTCTTCGACATTATTCATTAAATACAAAATTTAATTGGTCTACAATCTAGATCATTTGTTAAACATCAAGGTCAAAACTGAGGTTAGACAGCTAACGCCGAAAAGAAAATCATTGAATTGCAACCAAGAAGTTACACTAAGAAACCTTACGTCAGAGAACTATATAAAGGCTTCATGTTCTTTATCCTTTCTTCAGAGCAATAGATAACGGGCTTCATGTTTTTAATCCTTACTTTAGAGCAAAAGATAAAGGGCTTCATGTTTTTTATTCTTACTTCAGAGTATTAGATAAAGGGGTTTCATGTTCTTTATCCTTACTTCAGAGCACTCGATAAAGGGCTTCATGTTTTTTTCCTTATATCAGCGCAATAGATAACAGGCTTCGCGTTCTTTATCATTACTTCAGAGCACTCGATAAATGGCTTCACTTGCTTATCCTTACTTCAGAGCACTAGATAAAGAGGAGAATAATTTGTAAGTTGTGTCAATTAATCCCCTTATGCTGCAGCCAACATGGGCGATGGTCTGGGAAAACAAACCTTAAGGGCGGGGCTAAACATGGGCGATGGTCTGGGAAAACCAAGCTTAATGGCTGGGCTAAACATGGGCGATGGTCTTGGAAAACCAACCTTAAGGGCGCGGCTAAACATGGGCGATGGTCTGGGGAAACCAACCTTAAGGGCGCGGCTAAACATGGGCGATGGTCTGGGAAAACCAACCTTAAGGGCGCGGCTAAACATGGGCGATGGTCTGGGAAAACCAACCTTAAGGGCAGGGCTAAACATGGGTGATGGTCTGGGAAACCAACCTTAAGGACAGGGCTAAACATGGGCGATGGCCTGGGAAACCCACCTTTAAGGACAGGGCTAATAATGGGTGATGGTCTGGGAAACCCAACCTTAAGGGCGGGACTAAACATGGGCTAGGGTCTAGGAAAACCAGCCTAAAAGGTAATCATTACGTGTGGGGTAAAAACTGCCTGAGCATGCACGCTAAGGATCTAAATGGCTACTGCTTAACAAACGTTTCTTGAAACCTTCTGTGACTAATTGCCAAGCAGTGCAGCATCAGATGAGACTCCATCTATGTGCTGGCTACAGTGTGGGTCTACACTGTTGGCAAATGCTTTACAGTTGGTTTTCGGGGAATACCCTTCATAGGGATTTATGCATGTCTATTATGAATTAATCATTCATGCATTTTTAACCAACATGCACGGAATAGTCTGTCATACCCAAACATCTAGTGTACCCAATTGTGACAAAAAATTGCTCAAATCGATTCATTTCCCGTTTTTCACAATGTTTATGTATTTATTCAATTAGTATTTTTTCAATTAATATTGTTGGACACATGTTGGACTAAATGTTTTCAAAAAGATTTACCGCAGAGTTGTTTATTGTCGAGAAGGGTTAGATCCATTCCCTCATACTATAACTCGGAATCAGACTACATTGAAATCACATCTTCAAAAATAAGTGTAAGTTTATGAATGAAAGAATAATCATATCATGAATTGATTATAATGTGACAAAAGTTGTTTGGGGTTTTACGCCGTTTTCAACATTATTTCAGTTATATCACGGGCCAGGAAATACGCCTTGTCCAAGGGCACTCTACCGTGACCATAGCGCCGCGAATGTGACAAAAGGATAAATTGATTCTTTTTTAGCAATTTCTCCTTTTGCAACAATGTTTTTAAAAGTCAATATTTATATTTGTCCATAATTTGCTAGCCTTAATTTTTCTATTTCAATTTTGATTTTCTTTTGTACCTGGCATTATCATCATTTCCAACATTTTTTTAGCTCCACCTGCTGAAACGTAATGGCGATTTGTCCATCAATTCAATTCAATTTCTTTATTCAAGTATTTAGGCCTCTGGCCCATATACATTAATATTTACAAATAATACAATATGAATGACACAATTGGAATGAGATATTTTTACAGAAACAATTATTGAGATATATTATTGAACAATTATTGAGATATATTACAGAAACAATTATTGAGATATATTACAGAAACAATTTTTGAGATATATTCTTAAAGTATTGAAATAGTTATATGAGTATAAACGAACAAGTAATCTATACATTGTTTAATGATATGATTCAGGCAATATAAAACGGCGAATGAACGAGTGTGTGGTTGATTGACTCTTGTAGTTAATGAATGTGTTGGTGATCGAGAGCATGAGTGAGTGAATGTATGTGTGTGGCTTATTGAGTGTTGGAGTGAATGAATGTATGGGTGTTTGAGTGTTTTGAGTGAATAAGTGTGTGGAGTGAGGGGGATTGTTAGATTGTTTTTGGCGGGTGGTAAAATGAATGGATTGGTGGATGAGTAGTTGAATATGTGAGTGGTAGAACAAAATTGATAAGTGGTAATGTATGTCGGGCAAACAACTTTACATGTTATTGAATGTATCCTTATTTTTCCATAAATTGCTTTCTAACATGAAATGCCTCAACGAGATACTTTGCAACATACCTTATTGTGGCTATGTTATTTAATGTAAATATACTATTGAATACATGTTCATTTCTACAACGATTCCAATACGGTTTGAAGTAAATCAGTCTAAGTGGTTCATATTTAGGACAATCGAAAAATAGGTGGTATTCATCTTCAACTACAGATAAATTTGATTCTTTACACAAAGGACATAATCTCAAAGCTCTATCTATTCCAAGGTGCCTACCTCGTTCAATCATCAGATCGTGGTTAGAGCACCTAAAATTAGACAACATTTTTTTGTGAACATATGGTATATCTACACTTACGTATAATTCGGGGGTAAGGGCCGATTTAAAATGCTTATAGGTTAATGCTTTAGAGGTATTGTTTATATTTGAGATCCAAAGTTGATTAGAATTATCTTCTAGTCTCTGTGTAAACTGTTTGATAAATATATCATCGTTGCCAACATCGTGAGCAATCCAGACGTAGCCATAACCATAAAGATAAAGCAGATCCTGTATACATGTCGCCACGGGTGTGTCTACCAACTATATCCAATTGTTTTAACATTTCGTAACATTGTTTTGGGTATCTTGTATTTTCCATACGAATTAATTTCAACCAGTATTTGACACATATAGGCATATATGTTATACACAAAGGGAGTCTGCCACATTCTCCTAGTGCCATCGTATCGCAAGTATTTTTAGACAGATTGCATATTTTTTTGCAGAATTGTATTTGTATTCTCTCAATCTGTTGTATATAAGCATACCCCCAAAGCTGTGCCCCGTAACATAGTATGGGTTTCACAATAGAGTCAAATACTTTAAACATATCCTTAAGTTCTAGAAAACCAAAATGTCTTCGTATTCTTATTATATGATTAACCGCTTTAAGAGCTTGAAGAGATAACATTGTGTGTGTTTTGCTCCACGATAACTTTGGTGAAAAGTACAGTCCGAGATATTTATAAACCGATACAATGTAAAAAAAATTACCGTTATAAAACCATTTTTCATTTCGCCTGACGACCCCTCCGTTTCTAAAGACTATAATTTTACTTTTTAGTACGTGCGTTAGTGTGTCTGCCAATTCTTGGCTTTAAACGACGTTTCCTCTATAAGCACTGGGGCAATATGGGATGAAACTTCACACGTAGCATCCTCTCAATGTCCTCTCCTAAATTCCTTCAACAAATTTGGATCCATTTAACATTCTTGTTTCTTTGGCAACCAAAAGGAACAATAATTTAAGATTCTTCCGGTCATAAACTGGTTTGCCGAGTTTTAAATTATTGTTCTAGAAATGTTCATTGGGTGATTCTCTGTAAGATACCTTCAACCCATGTTGATTGGTAACAAAAACATGGCCGCAAAAGGGCGCGGTGCGGCTGTTTTGCCATATATGGCTCTAGGGATAACTTTAAAAATCATCTCCTCAAAAAGTATGGGGCAGTTTATTAAATAATTTTAAAGAAATAATCCTCTTTTGGATTCCTTCAAGCCATGTTAGTTAGTTTTGTCTCGTGTAACATAAACACCACCTTTTCACGTATCTAAATAAAGAACGTAATTCACGGTTTATTCAATCCTTATGAAGCTTCCATACCATACCTTGTTATAAGAGAGACATAATCAGAGACGGACCGTTACAAAGCTTGAATCTGGAAGCCAGAGCAAATTCATACTGGATCTACTCCAGCACCCAGTACTTGACTACGTAACCTGTGCTATAACTATTGTTAAACAACATAAATAAATCAATTTATTTTGTGTGTTACCACTCAAGTAGTTTCAACGTAAATCATATCACGTTATTTATTGTAAGTTGGCATGAATGTGCGCGACTTCCATAACACATGGACAATTTGTTAGAGTGGGCTTAGTAACTAAGCAAACGCGGGCTGCCAGCTAAATCAGCTTTTAAGGGATAGCCCCAATATTATTGTTCTTAAAATTTAGATACTTAAATGAATAACTTTAGCCCCAAATTTCCTATAAGCAATAGTCATAGTCAATTTATATAACTCAAAGAATGAAAACCAGCCAACCATGGGATTCAGAGATAGGCAGCATCAAATAGAAGGTAACAATATTGAGTAAATGCAACACCAATTTACATATATTTAAATAACACAACAAATAAACACCAGACCGAAAGGTTCGCTTACTGCCAGAAAATGTAGCAATATAAATAGCTGCCTCCTCAAAGACATTGTAACACCTAACAATGACAAAGTCAAACTGTTTGCTCTTGTAACCCTTAAGTCAAGCAAACAGTGTTTTCATAATGTATCCGTTCAAAATAGATTGATTGGTTGGGTTTTAAACGCCGTTTTCAACAAGTTTTCAGTCATATCTCGGCGGCCAGTTCACCTACCCATATGTTTCATGGCTTTCTCACCAGTACTCCACACAACATTCTTTCAAAGCAACTGGCTGCTTTTCCACATAAACTGGTAGCACATTGGTGGAATATGAATGAAATAAATAAGTTTAAAACGAATGCACTTTATAAGTCTGAATATTCCCTTTGTTTATATGGAAGATGTTTAGTATTAAAATAGACATCGTAATGGATTATCTTTTCACAATGACATGGTCACACAACAGACAACCTGACCGTCGAGCGAAGGCCGCAAAGTAAACATGTTTGAATGAGCGTTAACATAATTAGCAGGCTTGCTTATTTGGTACGAATCAAAACAGGAAACGGCAGCAAACATGTGAATTCTCGAAACAAAGAAATATAGTTTACAGATGATAAAAGCAACAACAAAAAAGTAATCCTAAATCAGTGAATTGCAACCAAGAAGTTACACTTACAAAACTTACTTCGAAGCACCAGATCAAAAGCTTCATGTATTTTACCCTGCACAATTGACTTTTCTGTAGCAACCAACTTTTGCAAACTTTGGAGCAATAGGAGAAATTGCTCATAATGATCCAAGTTATTTTACTTCTTTTCCACAATGTTTTCAACTCTATTAACAACATTAATATAGAAGAATCATTGATAGAGTTTTTCAACCATTTCACCTACAATTTTTCGTCTTTTCGTTGTATGAGGGACGGCTTAAATATATTTTTGATCCCTAAATGTGATATAAGAGGTACAACATGGGACACAGAGCTGTTAAGTCTTCATTGAGCATTTTCTCCTTTTTAGTTTCATTAGCTTTTTATTGGCTTTCAGTATGTCGTGGTATATTATCCGCCATGCATCCATCCGTCCGTTCAGTATGTCGTGGCAAATTATCCGCCATGCATCCATCCGTCCGTTCAGTATGTCGTGGCAAATTGTCCGTCATGCATCCATCCGTCTGTTCAGTATGTCGTGGTAAATTATCCGTCATGCATCCATCCGTCCGTTCAGTTTGTCGTGGCAAATTGTCCGTCATGCATCCATCCGTCCGTTCAGTATGTCGTGGTAAATTGTCCGTCATGCATCCATCCGTCCTTTCAGTATGTCGTGGCAAATTGTCCGTCATGCATCCATCCATCCGTCCGTTCAGTATGTCGTGGCAAATTGTCCGTCATGCATCCATCCGTCCGTTCAGTATGTCGTGGCAAATTGTCCGCCATGCATCCATCCTTCCATTCAGTATGTCGTGGCAAATTGTCCGCCATGCATCCATCCGTCCGTTCAGTATGTCGTGGCAAATTGTCCGCCATGCATCCATCCGTCCGTTCAGTAAACTTTGACTGTATGTCGTGGCAAATTGTCAATGTACTCTTCAAATCATTTGATCCATCCAGGCTCCAGAACTATAAAAGTTTAATCTGTGTTCAGAATTTGTGCTCAAGTATCTGATTGGTCAAAAGCAAATTCGTTCTCCAAATTGACTAATCAGAACAGTCCTTTGTTTTAAGAGATTTTTCTGCACTTTATGTAGATGTTTTCAAAATCGTTTTCTGTAGATAAAGTGTATGTGGGAAAGTGTTGAACAATGTTTTACTCATAATGAGCAATTTCTCCTTTTGCCACAATGTTTTCAACTCTATTCAATAATTGATGTTTCGTTCATAGATTTTTGATGTAGATGTTTTCACATTCTTGCTGCAGGTTGAGAATTATTGTAGATGGGAAAGGATTGAAAAAAAATCCAAATGTTGTGAATAAACTATAAAAGTTCATTTCAATAGTGGCTTTATTTATATATCGGCAGCCAATGTGTCTTTCGGATGAATGTTTAGCTAATCAACATTTATCACGCAGCAGGCCACGTGACGGTTGTTTTCAAAGAGTATACAAAAAACAATATGCAGGCTCGCTAATTTGACAACAATGTCAGCAAACATGTGAATTCTGAAAAATAAAAAAATAAATGCAATTATGTTGTATACATGTATCTAATAATTCGACAGTTCCTTGAATTGATAATGCATTATAATCGTGAACTAGTTGGAACATTGTTCAATGAGAACATTGTTCTTTAAAAGATATAGAATCGGTTCATAGCAATCCTTTGAGATATTGCATATTAATGTTTTACTTAAAGAAATATATTACTGCAGAAATGCTGGCCTGCTTATCTGTGTGTTTGTCTGTCGTTCTTGGTTTGGCCAACCTCGGACATTTATGCTTCTGTGTGGAAATCTCATCAGCCCAACATGTAAGTATGTTGTATATTTCTGTTTCCAATTCCAACTGGTTATCATCCAAGGAGACATCTTTTGTCAATGTGTGGACAAATTTTCTTTTTGGGCGGGATGTTGTATATCTTAGAAATCGACAGTTCCTTGAATTGGTAATGCATTATAATCGTGAACCAGTTGGAACCTTGTTTGATAAGAACATTGTTCTTTGAAAGATATAGAATCGGTAATCGAGTGTAGCTTTCGCGTTTTTTGTTTATCTCTTTTTCTTTTTAGAACCACGTGTCAGCCAAAATGATGTCAACTATCAGAAATTATTAACTAGTAAACGGAAACGAGGGAATCAACTTGTTTATATCTTTATACCAGTATCAACTACTAAATCATAACAATAATCTATGTGTAAAGGCTAATCGGCCATCTCCATCCAGCTTCAGTTTCTATAAATAGATTAGCAAGGCCGAGAATACGCCACATGACTGGAGATTACGCGAGGCTCCCAAGAGGTGTATCAGTTTCAATCTGAAAACTTATCATGTTTCAAAAATATTTAATATTTTGCTCTTAAATATTATATTTCATACGTTTTCACTGAACATTTTCACTGAAATTTATTTCTTAAGGAAAACAAATAAAAGTTGGTATGCAGAACATTGCATTTTAAAACTTCACAATTATTAGTGCCTCTCGTAGGATCGCTAACTTAAATATGGACCAATCATTTGATTGGTCCACAATCTAGATCATGTGTTTAACATCAAGGTCAAAACTGAGGTAAGACAGCTATCGCCGAAAGAAAATCATTGAATTGCAACCAAGAAGTTACACTAAGAAAACTTACGTCAGAGCACTAGATAAAGAAAGGGCTTCATGTTCTTTATCCTTACTTCATAGCAATAGATAACGGGCTTCATGTTTTTAATCCATCCTTCAGAGCACTAGTTAAAGGGCTTCATGTTTTTTATCATTACTTCAGAGCACTTGACAAAGGGACTTCATGTTTTTATCCTTACTTCAGAGCACTCGATAAATGGCTTCAGGTGTGTGTATCCTTACTTCAGAGCACTAGATAAAGGGCTCCGTGTTTGTTATCCTTACTTAAGAGCACTAGATAAAGGGCGTCATGTTGTTTATCCTTACTTCAGAGCGAGCACTAGATACCGGGCTTCATTCTTTACCCTTACTTCAGAGCACTTCATGTTCTTTTAAGACTTTACCCTTACTTCAGAGCACTAGATAAAGGGCGTCATGTTGTTTATCCTTACTTCAGAGCGAGCACTAGATACCGGGCTTCATTCTTTACCCTTACTTCAGAGCACTTCATGTTCTTTTACGACTTTACCCTTACTTCAGAGCACTAGATAAAGGGCGGCATGTTCTTTATCCAGTGTAACTCGTTTTGAAGCATCTGTAGCCGATTTGTTGTATGTGGGAAAGACTTAATCCTTTATTTGATCCCTGAATGTGTAATAAGAGGCACAGGTACCCGGCGTGTTATTTTTCCCTCACTTTCGTACCATATATACATACTATAGTACTATAGTATGTATACAAGAGAAAGTTGATGCAACAATCAATGTCGCCGGAAATCCATACTGCAGTTATGCATAACACTTACATTAAAAAACAGTTATCAACTGATGGGCATATTGGAACATCAGGAGTGGGGTCAAGTGAAAATGTATCATAACTTGCATTTTTTTTGTCAACGAAGTGAATGTCGTTCATTGAAATATAATTGAAGACTTTCATTGTTTATGATCAATCTCCATTCTAAGGTAGGTTGGCCATACACACAGCCAACTAATTATTGATCATAAACAGGAAATGAGTAATCTTGCCAATCATTAGTCTACTCATGTTTTAAAATTATATAACGATGAGCGCCCTTGTGGCAATGATGCATAGCAATATGCAGATTGCGGACTGCGTATAGGGAATCTAATGCACATTTAAAATTGTCAAGGACGAAATAATTGTGTACGAAAGACCCGATTCGTTTCTTCTTCGCATAGTTGTCGTTCTTTACACTCTCTTTATTGGCAGAGAGTATGTTTTAAAAGTAATTTTTATATTAAAACCAGTTTTATCTCAGTTTGTTCTTTTCTTCATTTGTTTCGAATCAAATAAACATTTTAAATCACCTATAATTAACTATTTGTAAGTGAGTGTAAAGAACGGCTCTCTGCAAAGGAGATTTATCTACGCAGTCGGTATTCGGTAGTCACTTGATCAACATATTTAGGTTAGAAACAGTTCATATGTTAGATATACATGGATAAACATTCTTAAATGCATTCTTCACAAATTAAGACATCTCTTTGAACATGAAAATAACATTCAGTAAGTTAAAATTGCTACTAAAAGGAGAATTCGACGTGATTTTTATCTCGATATTGACACATAACAGTCTGCTGCAAGTCTAATAGGGACAGTTTTGTCTTCGTAAATAAAACAAAAAAAAACATAAATGCGAGTCAAAATTAAGAAACTGCAAATACTTAAAACATCGGAGTATTTATTTCATTTTAGATGTATCATAATATGTTCCAAGACATTTAAATTTGGTTTTTTCTAATAATAACTCTCATCCCATGTCATTTCCGAAAAGCTATTAAAAATATAAGTCGCGGGCTTCTGCCCGGCGACTAATAAATGATTTTTTTATTATATTTATTAATTTATTAGCGGGACCATACTCCACGCCGGAAACCTGTGATAGGCAATTTCTCCTTTTCAGTTCCATTGGCTTTAAGGATGTCATGGCAAATTGTCCGCCAAGCGGATATGTTTTTCCATCAGTCAATATAATTTGACCATTTGTGTAGAGGGTCACATCAGGAACATTCCTGCTACATTATCTTTAACTCCGACAATAAATTTTCTTATGGCTATCCAAGAAGCATTTCTACCAAATAATCTTGAAATCAGATTTAGAGGAGAAGAATATGAAAGTTTGGCATTTCTGTGCCGCAGCAATCAAAGTTCTCCATAAAATTTAAATCTCTAAATAATATTGAAAGAGGGCCCCCAAAGGATTTGTATCTGGAGTTTTACTCCGTTTGTAACATTATTTCACTTATATCCCAGCATAAATTCACTTATTTATGATCCTCAGGTAAACACACCCGTACCAAGCTAGTAAATGCACCTTGTCAAAGGGGACTCCACCATGACCGCCGCGACTGGGGGACCGAACCCGAGATTTCCAGTTTTAAATCACCGACACTAACCACTCGACAACGACGGATTAGGCACAGGGACTTTGCTCCTCTAAAAATAAATATTACCCTATATATGCATAGATGTTAAAGCGACTGAAATCCAGATGGCACGAAAAAAAAATCGAATTCGCCTTAAATATTATTCTTTATGTTATCCAAGTAAAAGTAGGGTAGAAAATGTATCGTTTTTTATCAATAAAGTGAACTTGAGTCGTTTTCAATTGTCCCGATGAAGGGGTTTCCTATTCAAAAATACTTACCCCGTTACTGACAGGGTAGAATTTGCGATGGAAAACGTATCGAAAACAAGAAAATCTCACCGAATATAGGGGTATGTAATATGTCAGTTATCATATTTTAATGCCCCAAATACAAATATAACACTAATTTTCTTATTTTTTTTTTTTTTTTCGACAGTTGGGTATCTGGAGTTCGGTCGCTTTAATATATATGCATATATAGGGTAATATCTATTTTTAGAGGAGCAAGAGTCCCTGTGGATTAGGGGGACATTACGTTTGAAGCTAAAAGATGACTACGAACAGACAAAAACAACCTCTCCCTATGCATGTTGATCTGTCAACAGAAATGGTTCTCAGGATGGTGGAGTTGTTTCAAAACTTTTATGCAAGGAGTGAAAACTTCTCAGAATAAATTGATCCTATCTCCAAATATATTCACGCGTCACATTTTAATCGCGAGCGTGTTGCTAACCGCTGGGTGTTATTTCCATTTCGTCTTTAATAGACCGGTATCATTTGGACTGGTCATTATATCGGCTTTGACTTTAACCCAGGCCTACATACAAATTAAATAAAAAATGGAAATGTTCATTTTGACTTCCGAAAATAGTTCCTTTGTTCTCCATTGTTAGACGTCATCAACTTCATTGTTCGGCATTCATGACTGTTTAACATGTGGACTCAAAATAGGACTCTTTGTTATTTATTCTGTTGCCTAGTTCTTTAAATATTTTGCTCATAATTACCAATTTCTCTTATCGCCACCTATTGTTTTCAACTCTATTAAACTATTTGATCTTTCGTTAATAGATATTTTTTTCTGTATTTTCTGTAGATGTTTTCAAAGTCGTCTGCTGAAGATGTATTATTGTACATTGGAAATGGGGTTAAAACAATCTTTTCAAAGGTCATTGAGTAGGGTTTAACGCCGTTTTAAACATTTTTTTCAGTCATATCACGGCACCAGTTCACCTATTTGTGCGTTTACTGGTATTCCCACATCAGTACACCACACACCATACTTTCCAATTAACTGGCTGCTTTTCCACATAGACCGTTAACAAGTCCATTGGTGAAAGACGAATGTTAGTGACTTTTGTCAAACGTTGGAAAGAATGTTGGCCGAGCTGGGATTCGAACTAACAACCCCTGGATTGACGGCCCGCGTGCTACCTGGGTCAGCAATATCGTATAGATTAATGGTCAAGTATCCACCGTGACAAAAACAACAAGAGACCCAAGAGGCCCAGTATCGCTCCACGGCCAGGTTTGGCCATGTTTTTTGACCAATCAACAATCTGATAGAGGGTCACCCTAAGAACATTGCTACAAAATTATTTGAAAATCAGCCCAACACTTTCGGAGAACATGGCTTGAAGAAATCTGATAAAGAGTCACCCAAGGAACATTTCTACAAAATATTTGAAAATTGGCCAAACACTTTCGGAGGAGAAGATTTTTTAAGTTTTCACTTTAGCCATATAAGGCAAAATAGCCCCGCACCCTGGAGGCCATGTTTTTTGACCAATCAACTTGACTTGAAGGAATTTGATAAAGAGTCAACCAAGGAACATTTCTACAAAATTATTTGCAAATAGGCCTGACATTTTCAGGAGAAGTTTTTTTAAGTTTTCACTATAGCCATACAAGGCAAAATATGTATGCACTTACAGGCAGGCAACACAACAACTTACCCTTAACCCTTCCCACATACAACAAACATGCAGCAGACGACTTTGAACGTATTTTGTCAAAGAATAGAAAATCTCGATAATTGAATGGATAACCTATGACAAAAAGTGGAAAACATTGTGGCAAAAGGAGAAATTGCACGTTTTGTGCAATTTCTTCTTTTGTCACTATGTTTTCAAAAAGTCGTCTGCTGCATAGGCGTCAGAAAGCGTCTATATGAGGGAAAGGGTTAACCCTTCCCCACACACAACAAACACGCAGCAGACGACTTTGAAAACGTGTAGGCGAACATATGGAAATCTTGAAATGAAAGTATGATTATTGAATAGAACTGAACATGTGGTGAAGAAAGGAGAAAATTATCATTTTGCAACGGATCTCATTCAATGACTTGAAAACTATTGGTAGATGTCCCAAGGAACAGTTGTGCCGAATTGTTTTCAAATGAGGCCAATACTTTTGGACAAGAAGATTTTTAATCTTTTACTATGCGTATTATAAGAAAAATAAGCTCCACCCCATTGTGGCCATGTTTTTCAACTGATTGAAATAATTTGTTAAACACTACAAACAAATTATCTAATTTATGGCTTTCTCACACCAGTTCTACACACGCTATAATAACAAAGCAAAAAGACACCTCCAAACATAAGACTTACCAGTGTAAGTCAATGGTGGAAGAACTAGAATGGAGTGCTCCCCGGAGCATGTGTGTCACCTGCCTTGTCAGAAAATATTAATTTTTGACAGAAAAGGGGCAATAACTCTGATATAAAAATATTTGGATTATCTACCTTTTGTAAACCCATCATACACATTGATATAAACATTTGTCAGAAGTTTCAATCCAATCCTTTGAGCAGAAAAAAAGTAATTTGAAAATTTAAATTTTTGACAGAAAAGGGGCAATAACTCTTGATATAAAATAATATTTGGATTATCCTCCTTTTGTGAACCAATCACACACATTGATATAAACATTTATCAGAAGTTTCAATGTAATCCTTTGGGTAGTAAAAAGGTTATTTGAAAACGTGACGAAAAAGTGTGACGGACAGACAGACAGACAGACAGACGCCGGACAAAAAAACCCAGTTATCCCTAAGTGCCTACCATGCTACGCAGGTGACACAAAAATGGCACTGGTAACGAGGAATATTGTAGGGAAATATTCAAGCTCAAAAGAGACTCAAACTCACAAACCACTGGATTGACAGCCCTTTGCTATTATCACATTGGCTATCTCGACCGAACAAGATCGTTTCGGTTCACTTGATGATATCAACACAAACGTATCAATGATTATTATAAATACTTTATTCAACATCAGATGCATCAATAAAGAAACGGGAGTTGAGATTTGTAAGAGTTCACCCTTTCCCTCATATAGACGCTTTCTGGCGCCTGTGCAGCAGACGGCTTTTTGAAAACATAGTGACAAAAGAAGAAATTGCTCAAAACGAGGAATTTTTCCTTTTGACACCATGTTTTCCACTTTTAGTCATAGGTTATCCATTCAATTATAGAGATTTTCCGTTACAGAATTGTCGTATGAGGGAAAGGGATAACAGGTCTTTTGCTAAATGATATCTGGCTTATTACTCAAAAAGACCCTATGTTGTGGTTACTCAAAATAATCGTCTTTTGAGTAACCCCACTGTAGAGTTTGGAGATCTTTTTTAATCATTTTAAAAAGAACATGTCGACATACAATTCTTATCTAGTGCACTGAAAAAGTTTAAATAACTTTAAAATTTTCTTTCTCTTTTGTAACATTTTACCTTTCTCAAAACCATTAAATTGCTTATGCAGAAACAAATCTTTGAACATTTTAAACCCTTCAATTATTCCGACGCATTTTTGATGATTCTGCAGCAGACAAGTTTTGAAATAATAATGAGCAATTTCTCTTTTACCCAAATAGTTTCAACTCAATTTAGTAATTATGCTTTCATTTATAGATATTTTTAATAATTTTTGCATAAATGCTTTCAAAGGCGTCTGCTGCAGATTTGTTGTATGAGGGAAAGGGTTAAAAGAAAGAAAAATCAGAGAAAATGTGTATACAAGCAAATGCTTAACCCTTTCCCTCATACGACAATTCTGCAGCAGACGACTTTGAACGTATTTTGTCAAAAAATAGAAAATCTCTATAATTGAATGGATAACCTATGACAAAAAGTGGAAAACATTGTGGCAAAAGGAAAAATTGCATGTTTTGTGCAATTTCTTCTTTTGTCACAATGTTTTCAAAAAGCCGTCTGCTGCAGAGGCATCAGAAAGCGTCTATATGAGGGAAAGGGTTAACAGATTACATGTAAGTCTCATGATAACTGAACATTTACTTATTTACCTTACTTAGACATCAATCATACTTTTGCAAGAATAAAAACGGTGTTGTCTTCATCCTTTCCCTTATTATACAGATGCACGTTGATGCCTCTGCAGTAGACGACGTCTGAAAACAGTGCGACAAAAAGAGAAATTGACCAACATGACCAAGTTCCGCTTTTCAACATTGTTTTCAACTCTTCAATTATTATACTTTTCATTAACAGAGATTTTTCATAGTGTTGACAAGATGTTTTCAATGGTGTCTGCTACAGATTAGTAGTATAAGAGACTGGATTAACCCTTTCCCCATATACGACACAACTACAGGAGACGACATTGGAAATGTCTATGTAAATATATGACAAAATCCCTATACAATGAGGGAACAGAGTTGAAAACATTGTGACATGAAGAGAAATGGCTCATTATGAGCAATTTCTCCTTTTACTACAATGTTTTCAAAACCTGTCAGATTCAGATGGGTGGAAATGCGTCTTGCAAAGGGAAAGGATTATTAACTCTGACATTGAGCTTACTATCTATTGCTTTATGTCAAAGGTAGGCAAACATTAATTAGTCCTTTCCCACATGTAACCAATTTGCAGAAGAGGACTTTAACCCTTTCCCTCATATAGACGCTTTATGACGCCTCTGCAGCAAAAGGCTTTTTGAAAACATTGTGACAAAAGAAGAAATTGCTCAAAATGAGCAATTTCTTCTTTTGCCACAAAGTTTTCCACTTTTAGTCATAGGTTATCCATTCAATTAGAGATTTTTCTATTTTTTGACAAAATATATTTTTAAGTCGTCTGCTGCAGAATTGTTGTATGAGGGAGGAAAGGGTTAAGACACCCATGCAAAAATATGGTATATCTCTGTAATACATGAGCCGTCCTGCGAGAAAACCAACATTACGGCCTCTGCGTAATGTATTGACCCAGATCAGCCTGCGCAGTCCGCAGACTGATCCGGGCCAACACATTCCGTCTCAGGGGGATAGAGTAATGATTCCTGAAACGAAAAGTGTCTATCCGGGTTAGCCTACGCGGCATGATTAGGCTGATCTGGGTCGATACCGTATGCGCAATGTTGGTTTTCTCATGGGGTGGCTCATATATGAAAGTAAGGTATTGAATGGAATTCAAACAGATAATGGCAAAAGGAGATATTACTCCACATGAGCAATTTCTTATTTTGACTCAATCTTTTTCAAAGGTTGTCTGATTTCTCATAATGTGTTTGCATATGGGAACAGTTTAAACAATATTTTCAAATCTAAATATAAGGTAGGCATTTATGTTTTGTAAAGAAAGTAGATCTGTTTTGAATTTACGTATGGAATTGACTTTATTAATTTTTAATACCAAACAAGAAAAACATTTTTTTTAAACAAATGCAAATGATAAATGTCAGGACCTTATTATTTTCATTTATAAATAAAACACAAGCCTTTATTTACTGCAAAGCGTTAATATATCAGAAAATATCAGCGAAATAAAACTTGGTATTTCACACTGTACTGCATGACATCATAATCATGATTCCGATGACCACATATTTTAAGGGTGTAGATGTTAAGCACCGCTTACAATGAAAAACATGTTGTTATAAAGGATTTGAGATTAGTATTCAATTAAAAAAATATTTGAGACAGTAACATGAGAAAAGGTACGCATTGGCTATTGTGAACAGTGTAGATTGAGATAAGCCTGTGCAGCCATCTGCAGTCCGATGAAAATCAACACTGTTCACATATAACTTAGCCCCTTTCCCACATGTAGACGCTTTCTGACGACTTTGCAGCAGACGACTTTTTGAAAACAATGTGACAAAAGAAGAAATTGCTCAAGACGAGCAATATCTCCTTTTTCCACAATGTTTTGCAACTTTTGTCAGTAATTATACCTTCATTTATGGTGATTTTCTATGTTTTTTGTCTAGATGTTTTCAAAGTCGTCTGCTGCAGATTTGTTGTATGTGGGAAAAGGTTTAACAAGCCTATTAGAGGCTTCTGATAAGGCTGAACTGAACCTACACTGTTCTGAAATGTTAACTTGTACATTTGCTCATGCACCGTCTCATTTTATGTTATTCTCAGTGTGAGATTAACTTTAATCACCATCAATTAACTGATGAACTGTTTTCAAAATATTACGTTACTCTGTTTTCAGCACCAAGTTGATCCCTTTTCCCACATACAGATGCGTTCTGACACCCTTGCAATAAATGACTTTTAAAAGAATTGTGGCAAAAGGAGATATTGCTCATTATGAGGAATTTCTCCTATTGCCACAATGTTTTAAAACTTATTCAGTAACTGTTCTTTCTTTTAATATAGAGTTCAAATGTGTTCACTATATGGTTTCAAAGTCGTCTGCTGCATATTTGTTGTATGTGGAAAGCATTACATTAATATGTCAGCTATACCAGTACAATGGACCCTATTACCATTTCACTGGAACAGGTTACTTTAGACAACTCTGCAGCAACCGACATTCAACCTAGTTGATTGCAGCTCTACATGAGAAGCATCTTCCTCTTAACTTTCACAAAGTATATTTGTTAATAATTATTTTACAATTAATCAGTATTGGCAATTTAAAGAAAAACAAATCTTTAATAATTAGACAGTATATGTTTTATAAATAAAATGTGTTCTGCATCTAAAAAGAAAAAACAAATCTTCAACAATTAGACAGTATGTGTTTCAGCTTATTTTATAAATAAGATTTGTTTTGCAATTAAAAGAAAAACATATGCTCAATGATTTGACAGTTTGTGTTTCAAGTCATTTTAGAAATAAGGTGTTTTGCAATTAAAAGAAATACAAATCTTCAATAATTTGACAGTATGTATTTCAGCTTAATTAATAAATAATATGTGTTTTGCAATTAGCTGCTTTGCAATTAAGTTGAGAATGCTGTGTTGCACTTAAGCGGAAACTACTGTGTAAAGTTTTGATCGATTGGCAGAAGCCTATGTTAAGCCTCTTGAGAATATGAATTCTTAAAACCTGCAAAACAAGGTTTTGCCATAATTTATAGTAAATGTTACATTGAAGAGAAAGCTTAAAACCACATCACTAATTCTGAACTGAGTTGCCAGCTGGTAGTCGTACCTTTTGTATAAATACACTACATGGCATGAACAGTAATCTATCACAGAACATCGTGATATCTTATCACTAATTTGTTTACAATTCAATTATATAAGGTTATATCACTGTTTCTTGCAATGTAATTTTACAAGGTATCTCATCGTCAGTTAAAACAATGTAATTTTACAGGGTATCTCATCGTCAGTTAAAACAATGCAATTTTACAAGGTATCCCATCATCAGTTAAAACAATGCAATTTGTACAAGATAATTTGTCACTTTTTTCTTACAGTGAAGTTATACAAATAACTTGGGAGCTATCTTGAAGCTATCTCTCATTATGTAATCATGGACAATATCACACCAATGATTCGTAAAATGTAATGAAATAAGATATCTTTTCACTGTTTCTTTTACAAGATAAATTGTCACTATTTATTACAATGTAGGTATTCATGAAACAAGATATCTTGAAACTCTCTTACGATTTTATAAATGATTTATTATCACTGATTTGTAAAATGTAATAAAACAAGATATCTTTTCACTATTCCTTTTTACAAGATATCTCACCACTAGATATCACTATCCCTTCTGATGCAATATAACAAGCTATATCACTCTTTCTTACAATGTAATAATATAAGTCAGATTGAATCACATGCAATAAACTAGAAACAAAAACCTATTTTGTAACTGGACTGGAACTCTTCTATGTTTCTTATGTACTTGTCTATCCACTTCTTTAGAGGTTGGATATAAATATATTTTATTGTAAACAATGCACACACATTATAAACATCTCATTTCGAATGTTTCTATTGTCCGTTCCATTTATTTTTCTGTTTATCTTCAATAAACTTGTCATTATTTTTACCTCATCTTTAATTCCTGTTACCAAGGCAACTGCCTTTACGTTAGGAATCCTGTTGTCAAAGTTACAGATGACCTTGAACATGTCATGAATAAACCCAGAAGCAATGACGTTGATTGCCTTCAATGTGGTTCTGTCTGACGTTGCTTCTGCTGCAACTCAAGGAGGCGCTCTAGTGGAGACTGGCTCTCTGTCGACCAGATGGACTGGAAAAAAACAAATATAGAGAACTATTACTGCCAGCATAGTTGATCGATTGATTGTTTGATGTCTTACGTCACTTTTAACACTTTTTCAGTTATATCACCGAGTGTCCAAGGTAAGGTGCCAGTTCTACTGGTCCATTTATCCTGACACCAGCCAGTCAGTCAAAATGCTAACCTCATAACCCCGAGCGCCAAGGAGGGCAACCATCACTACCATTTTTAACGCCCTCCTGCACCCGAGTCAAAACACTCTACCACTACACCACCAAGGACCTGGATTCAAGTATGCATTTAACCCTTTCCTTCATACGACAATTCTGCAGCAGACGACTTTGAACATATTTTGTCAAAAAATAGAAAATCTCCATAATTGAATGGATAACCTATGACAAAAAGTGGAAAACATTGTGGCAAAAGGAGAAATTGCACATTTTGTGCTATGTTTTCAAAACGTCGTCTGCTGCAGAGGCGTCAGAAAGCGTCTGTATGAGGGAAAGGGTTAAAGCTTTTTATGAAATTGTTTAAAATGAGGAAACTCTATTTCCAACAGTGTTTTCAAAGACTAGTATCAAAATCTTACAAACAACATGAAACAAGATGTGTTTGTGAAACACTGATGCCCCCGAATGGCAACATCTAGGTCAAAGGTCAAGGTCGCAATGTCAAAAATGTTGGTACTCACAGAAAGGTCATGTCACAAGGAATACACATGTGAAATATGGTAGCCGTACCTGTTATGGTTCAAAAGTAGTGGTCAAGGTTAAAGTTTTTTTCGACAGACAGACAGACAGGCCAAAAACTAGATGCCCACCGAATCGGTGATTCCGGGGGCATAAAAAGTGTTTTGACAATAATCTATCTCTTATTACACAAATAAATCTTATGCTGCAGATACTAGAGAGAATAGTCATAACCAGTATTCGAGCTGTTTGTGCGGCAAAATCCCAAAGGCCAAACCCGCTCATCACGGAATTCGAACCAGGGACCTTTGGAACGAAAGGCCTATGGTCTACCACTGCACCACTGTCTTCCACGAAAAACTTACTTTAACTAGAATTTCTAGGTCAAATAATAAAGGGCCATTAATTTGCATTATATGCACTATAGAGTTATCTAACTTGATTATATTGATTGTGAACTAAGAATATGCACTTATTGTTTTCAAAAGTTAAAGAAAAACATTGTTGAATGTGAATTTCATGTGTTATTTTACTGCCAACAGTTTGATCAATTAAGAACTGTATTTTTATTTGATTGGTATGTAGGCGTCACCAACATTGATGACTTTTATACATTGCTTCAAAACGACAATCCTGATGTAATAACAAAACTTTCATATTTCATCTATATGTTAATGCAAACATGATAAAGACATCTTTCTCAGCTTTATAATATTTGTTAAATAGAATGCTGGTGGCCTAATTACTTGCAATGCAATGCATCAAGTAATTACTGAGATATGGACTCTTAATATAGTTGCACTCAACACTTTAACAAACAAGATGTGTTTGTGAAACACTGATGCCCCCGAATGGCAACATCTAGGTCAAAGGTCAAGGTCGCCAGGTCAAAAATGTTGGTACTGACAGAAAGGTCATGTCACAAGGAATACACATGTGAAATATGGTAGCCGTACCTGTTATGGTTCAAAAGAAGTGGTCAAAGTTAAAAAAAAAATCTAGAATGGCAACATCTAGGTCAAAGGTCAAGGTCGAAAGGTGAACAATTTTGGTATTGACAGAAAGGTCATGTCACAAGGTATACACATGTGAAATATGGTAGCCGTACCTGTTATGGTTCAAAAGTAGTGGTCAAGGTTAAAGTTTTTTTCGAGAATGGCAACATCTAGGTCAAAGGTCAAGGTCGCAAGGTGAAAATTGTTGGTGCTGACAGAAAGGTCATGTCACAAGCTGTTATGGTTCAAAAGTAGTGGTCAATGTTAAAGGTTTTTTTGAGAATGGCAACATCTAGGTCAAAGGTTAAAAATGTTGGTACTGACAGAAAGGTCATGTCACAAGGAATACACATGTGAAATATGGTAGCCGTACCTGTTATGGTTCAAAAGTAATGGCAAAGGTTAAAGTTTTTTTCGAGAATGGCAACATCTAGGTCAAAGGTCAAGGTCGCAAGGTCAAAAATGTTGGTACTGACAGAAAGGTCATGTCACAAGGAATACACATGTGAAATATGGTAGCCGTACCTGTTATGGTTCAAAAGTAATGGCCAAGGTTAAAGTTTTTTTCAAGAATGGCAACATCTAGGTCAAAGGTCAAGGTCGCAAGGTCAAAAATGTTGGTACTGACAGAAAGGTCATGTCACAAGGAATACACATGTGAAATATGGTAGCCCTACCTGTCATGGTTCAAAAGAAATGGCCAAGGTTAAAGTTTTTTTCGAGAATGGCAACATCTAGGTCAAAGGTCAAGGTCGCAAGGTCAAAAATGTTGGTACTGACAGAAAGGTCATGTCACAAGGAATACACATGTGAAATATGGTAGCCGTACCTGTTATGGTTCAAAAGTAATGGCCAAGGTTAAAGTTTTTTTCGAGAATGGCAACATCTAGGTCAAAGGTCAAGGTCGCAAGGTCAAAAATGTTGGTACTGACAGAAAGATCATGTCACAAGGAATACACATGTGAAATATGGTAGCCGTACCTGTTATGGTTCAAAAGAAATGGCCAAGGTTGAAGTTTTTTTTGAGAATGGCAACATCTAGGTCAAAGGTCAAGGTCGCAAGGTCAAAAATGTTGGTACTGACAGAAAGGTCATGTCACAAGGAATACACATGTGAAATATGGTAGCCGTACCTGTTATGGTTCAAAAGAAGTGGTCAAGGTTAAAGTTTTTTTTGTGCAGACAGACAGACGTGCAGACAGACAGACAGACGTGCAGACAGGCCAAAAACTATATGCCCACCGAATCTATGATTCAGGGGGCATAAAAATTCTAAGTTAAAAAAGGGTCATAATTTGCTGTATATGCAGGATAGAGTTATCTTACTTGATTGTTTACGATGGTGTGATAGTTAGTAAGCATTATAAAAAGTTTCATTGCAATACATCTAGTAGTAACTGACTGAGATATGGACTCTTAATGTAGTTGCACACTTTAACCAGAATTTCTAAATAAAACTAGAATGGAGTGCTCCGCGGAGCATGCATGTCACCTGCACCTGCTCATCGAAAGAGTGACGAAAAAGTGTGATGGACAGACAGACAGACGGACGGACACAGATGCCGGACAAAAAAAAAAGTAATAACCAAGTGCCTACCATGCTACGCAGGGTGACACAAAGAGGGCCATAACTTGCATTATATGTAGGATAGAGTTATCTTACTTGCTTATTTACATGTGTGATAGTTGCGAAGCCTTGTAGAAAGTTTCAATGCAATACATCAAGTAGTAACCAAGCTATGGTGTAATATTTGTATGTGCATGCAAAACCGTAACCAAGGTGTGACATGGATGCCGACACCTGGGTGAGTAGAATAGCTCTCATATTCACCAAATAGTCAAGCTAAAAATTGTGGCAAAGTAAGAAATTAATCATACAAAATATCTGGGCAAATATTTTGGAAATAACTATAAATAAAATTAAAAAATTAAAAAGACCTTTCCCTCATCTAAACGCTTTCTGACGCCTCTGCAGCAGACAGCTTTTTGAAAACATAATGACAAAAGAAGAAATTGCTCAAATCAAGCAATTTCTCCTTTTGCCACAATGTTTTCCACTTTACGTCATAGGTTATCCATTCAATTATAGAGATTTTCTATTTTTTGACAAAATATGTTCAAAGTCGTCTGCTGCAGAATTATTGCATGAGGGAAAGGGTTAACAAACACATTGTGATACAAAATGAGTAATTGCCACTGTGTATCTGACTAACCTGCATGTTATTCTGGAAGAATGGCCCTTGGTTGGGCTGATCTGCCTGAGCTTGTTTCGGGCCTCTGTCCTCCGTGTTGCTGTATCGCAGGCCCATATCGGGTATCTGACCCGATTTATTGTCCACATTGAATGCGTCCAAGTTGGGATCTGGGGAGTTTCGCATGCTACTCGACTGGGAGGAAAACGGGGAGGAGCCTATACCTATGAAAAAATATGGAAATATAAAATTCAGAACAAGAGGGCCATGATGGCCCTGGATCGCTCACCTGATTTTATTTTTGTTCCCTTTAGCCATATAAGCCGCCCCCTGGGGGCCGTAGTTTTCGACCAATCAACATGGCTTGAAGGATTCTGATAGAGGGTCACCCTAGGAACATTTCTACAACATAATTTGATAATCAGCCTGACACTTTTGGAGGAGAAGTTTTTTTGACCAATCAACATGGCTTGAAGGAAAATTATAGTGGGTCACTTAAGGAATATTTCAACAAAACTATTTGAAAATCGGCCTGACACTTTCAGAGGAGAAGATTTTAAATTTTCACAAGAGCCATATAACGCAAAATAGCCCCTCCCCCTGGCGGGCATGTTTTTTGACCAATCAACATGGCTTGAACGAATCTGATAGAAGGTCATCCAAGGAACATTTCTACAAAATTATTTGAAAATCTGCCAACCAGTTTGAGAAAAGAAGACTTTTAAAGTTTTTTTCGTTTCACTGCCATGGAAACCAGAATTCTGCATGGATTCCAAAAATTTGAAGTTTTAAAATTTGAAATGGGGAGGAGGCTTAACCTATGAAGGAAAATTAAATGTATAAATTTCTGATGGTGCAGAAAATATTAAACATGTTTCTCAGATATGTCGCTTAGAGTAGATTCTTTGGAAACATGGGAAGAAACTGTAAACAGACGTAACATTGATAAAGTTGCATGTATAAAAGATAGCAGGAAAATTACATCTTTTTTTCACCATATTTTTGATAGTCAATGACTGCTTACAACTTTCTCACCTACAAGTATTTTGACACATCTGCAGTAGATGAAAACATTGTATCAAAAGGAGAAGTTGCTCATGATGAGTAGTGTATCCTTTTGCCACAACATTTTCAACTCTATCAAATAATTACACATTTACATGTATTCATAGATATTTCACATTATTTTGCCTTGATGTTTTCGAAGTCGTTCGTTGCAGGAAAGGGTTATGGCGTTTAATAAGGGAAAGGGTTAGGAGAGTAAAGCCTTTCATTTTAAGAGATGTTGAAAGTCATTTAAAAAGAGTAATTTGAGCGTAATGCCATTTCAACAGTTATATCATGTTGGCCAGTCATCTATCCATGTATCTCTTAACTTTCTCGCACCAGCATACCATGCAACATTCTGACAAAGCAACTGGCTACATTAAAACATACAAATGTAAAAGCTTTTTAGCCCTTTGAAGGAACTTTTTTTATTTAAGTCAATCATCAGAAAAAAAAAGATGACGGGTCTGAACTCAAAACCCCTGGATTGATTGATAGCACTTGTAATTACCAACTGAGATAAAGCTACTTGACAAAAATCTCTTTGATAGTATTCCCAAATAATCTAAAATATAGAATTGTTTGGTAAATTAGAAAACACCTCATAATCCAAGGGAGATAACTGTTAACTTACTTTTTGAGTCACCAGATGACAACCAAGGAGAACCACTGAAGAGAGAGTAAGTTCCCTGTTGTTGTTGTTGTTGCTGATGCTGCTGTTGCTGCTGTTGCTGCTGCATCACCTGAGAAGGGGGTGTTGATGCAACAGGTAAACTCTCGGTTAACTTTGAATCCATGTCAATGTTTACAACTGGCACAGAAGAGCTATTGAATAAAGATAGAACAGTAAATGAGCAGGACTCTGCTAAAACTATCTGTAAGTAATTTGTGACCAGCACATCTAATCTGACTTATCTGGAACCGTACTGTTTCACTCATTGAAGGTTAAGAAACTTATGCAAAACAATATTCATTTGGATCCTAACTCTATGGATGCGCAGGCAGGTATTTCTCAACATGTCTAAAAATTACACTGAGGTTGGTTTTCCTGGAGAATTGCTCAAAATAATTTGCCACAATGTTTTCCACTTTTTGTCATAGGTTATCCATTCAATTATGGAGATTTTCTATTTTTTGACAAAATACTTCAAAATCGTCTGCTGCAGAATTGTCCTATGAGGGAAAGGGTTAAGAAACTTATGCAAAGCAATATTCATTTGGATCCTAACTCTATGGATGCGCAGGCAGGTATTTCTCAACATGTCTAAAAATTACGCTGAGGTTGGTTTTCCTGGAGAATTGCTCAAAATATTAACCCTTTCCCTCATATAGACGCTTTCTGACGCCTCTGCAGCAGACGGCTTTTTGAAAACATAGTGACGAAAGAAGAAATTGCACTAAACATGCAATTTCTCCTTTTGCCACAATGTTTTCCACTTTTAGTCAAAGGTTATCCATTCAATTATAGAGATTTTCTATTTTTTGACAAAATATGTTTAAAGTCGTCTGCTGCAGAATTGTTGTATGAGGAAAAGAGTTAAATAAAGTTGAAATCATTGTGGTCAAAGGAGAAATTGTTCATCTTGAGCAATTTCACCTTTGGCCACAATGTTTTCAAAAGTCGTCTGCTGCTATTGCGTCAAAATGCGTCTACAGGAGGGAAAGGGTTAAGCTCTAGATAAGGTTTTATGTTTTTTGAAAACCTGCGATGACTTACTGACTGGCGAACCGTGCAGATTCTGATCCAGCTGTGTGAATGCGCAGGATGATCTGGAGAAGTACTGATCACAAATACCTTAAAAAGGTGGTTCCGCAAGATCACTGCTAATTTAATATTTAAAGTTTTAAATGACTTTGTCTCGGGGGATTGCAAAAAAACATAATTTATACTAATGTACAGGTATTGCAAATTTCTTATTTAACCGTGTCCCACTTGCAGACACATTTTGACGCATCTGCAGGCAAAAACTTTTGAAAACATTGATTTAAGTTCTAATCTAAAATAAAACTTGCATCTGATTTTCCATATTTCTGCGTAGATGTTCATAAAGTCATCTGCTGCAGACATGATGTATGAGGGAAGGGAAAAGGGTCAAACAATTCTGTTTACCAAAGTGTATATATATTCTAAGAAGGCATTGTAATATAGGAAATATAAACAAATCACATACCTTCTTTGTTGATTGTAAAAGTTCTCTGGCTTGGGCGTTCCCTGAAATGAATGTTCAACAAATAACTTTTTACAACTTTTTCACATATCACATTTCTGCAGTAAAACATTATGGGAATATCCAATAGAAAATGTACCATCAGAGCTAGTAGTCCATTTACCAACAAAATATATCAACACTGTATCAAAATATTTGTTCAGCAGTATACATTTATTCCTAGGTAACCTTCCCAACAAAACTAATCGAAACTTTCTGAAAAAACCAGGTACACCACAATCTTTGCACAATACAAGTTAATATTGGAAAGAAATATAGGTGGAATCCAGGGTCAATATTTATTTTGTTGATATTTTGCAAAAGTGGAAAAAATTGAAGGTCAGTTGTTACAAAAGTATCCCTATTGTGGCATGCAATTTACATGTATCGGTATACCGAACAAAGATAACACTTTTTCTTTAATTGGGTCAAAAATCAAGGTCATAGTAACCGTAATGTGGTTTGCAATATACATGTGAATGTATACCAAGCATAGATAACACAAGCCATTTCTTCAATTGGGTCAAATGTCAAGGTCATAAAAACCTTACTGCGGTATGCAATAAACATGTCTCTGTAAACCTAGCTCAGATAAGCTATTCCTTCAATTGGGGTCAAAGGTCAAGATCAAATTAACCTAATTATAGTATGCAACACCATCCAAGGCATACATGTATCTGTACAACAAGCTTGGATAATCAACCTGTTACCTCAATCGTGGACAAAGGTCAATGTCATAAAGCCTTATTGTGGTATGCAACACAATTTAACATCTTTAGGTATCATATTGTAGGAGACAGGATATTTCTTAAAGTGGCATCATAAACTTTAAGGTCACAGTGACGTAATTGTTCAAATGCAACACTGTCTTCCCAATATGATTATGCATATCAAATGTGGTATATGCAAATCTAACAGAAATGGAAATATGCAATAAGCAATCTGCACTAGACAACGTTTAGCATAAAGTACAGATGAAGTGCAAACATCCAGGGTACCAGCTGGGACAGATAAGTAGATGCTTTTACCCTTTCCCACATTAAAAGATCAGCAGCAGATAACTTTGAAAACATCCAGGCAAAATTATGAAAATCTCTAAAAGGGAAAGTTTAGTAATTGAAAAGACTTGAAAACATTGAGGCAGAATGAGTAATTTCTCCTTTTGCCACAACATTTTCAAAAAAATTCTGCTGTAGAGGCATCAAAATATGTCTTCATGTAGGAAAGAGTTATCCCTTTCCCTCATAAGACAATTCTGCAGCAGACGACTTTAAACATATTTTGTCAAAAAGTAGAAAATCTCTATAATTGAATGGATAACCTATCACTAAAAGTGGAAAACATTGTGGCAAAAGGAGAAATTGCTTGTTATGAGCAATTTCTTCTATTGTCACTATGTTTTTCCAAAAGCTGTCTGCTGCAAAGGCTTCATAAAGCGTCTATATGAGGGAAAGGGTTAAGGAACTAAACATGAAGGACCAACTACCTCTGCATGTCCTTGAAATGCTGAGTGACTGACTCTTTGAGGGGGCGTGGCATTGTCCCTTGGTTGCTGTGGAAGAGAACAGGATCAGTTATTATTAACCCTCTCCCACATATAGACGCTTTCTGACCCCTCTGCAGCAGACGGCTTTTTGAAAACATAGTGACAAAAGAAGAAATTGCTCAAAACGAGCAATTTCTCCTTTTGCCACAATGTTTTCCACTTTGAGTCATAGGTTATCCATTTAATTATAGAGATTTTTCTATTATTTGACAAAATATATTCAAAGTCGTCTGCTGCAGAGTTGTCGTATGAGGGAAAGGGTTAACCCTCTCCCACATGCAACAGATCTGCAGCAGATGAATTTGAAAACATTTTATCACAGTAAAAAATATTGAAACTCAATAAATGTAAGAAAAATCAATGAATAAATGAAAAAATTGTGGCAAAAGGCAAAATCATCCCTTTGTCTGATACAGACTAACTTTAAAGCTTTTTTATGAAATTGTTTAAAATGAGGAAACTCTCTATTTCCAACAGTGTTTTTCAAAGACTAGTATCAAAATCTTACAAACAATACAATCCCAAGTACGGAAGCATTCTGCTGCGAAATTGTTGTATGTGGGAAAGAGTTGAGACAATACCTGAATGGTCATTTTCGTGAGTGTGCCGATGATCTCCGTCAGGTTAGGGGGAAACTCATCGTGCGGGAACCTCGGCTTTCCAAACAAACTTTCCAGAGGCGACTTCATCTGGTTGTTTTGGAGATTGGGAAAACCCATAAAGGGAGGCTGCATTGGATTCATGAACTGGGCCTATGAAATATAATAGTATAATAGTCTAATATTGTTCATTGGATACATCCCGGTCCCGGTTCCAGGAAAAATAACCTCGCGTGTATCGGTGCTATACACCGGGCACGTAAAAGAACCAAGGGATCTTTTCGGAAATAGCTAGGGTATCGCACCCGGACTCCCTTGTATCTAACTTTGTTTGCTCGCCAAATAGGTAATTCCACACGGCGAGGGTAAATAAAAACAAACAATAAATAAATAGGATACATGAACTGGCCTTGTGGAATATAATGGTATAATAGTTTAATATTGTTCATTGGATTTATGAACTGGCCTTGTGGAATATAATGGTATAATAGTTTAATATTGTTCATTGGATTCATGAACTGGCCTTGTGAAATATAATAGAAAAATAGTTTAATATTGTTCATTGGATTCATGAACGGAACCTGTGAAATATGATGGTACAATAGTTTAATTCAGTTCATTGAATTCATGAACTGGCCTTGTTGAATATAATAGTACAATAGTTTATTATTGTTCATTGGATTCATGAACGGAGCCTGTGAAATATAATGGTACAATAGTTTAATCCTGTTCATTGAAATCATGAACTGACCTAGTGAAATAAAAATAACGCTTGTCTGTCAAAAAGGGGCATTAATCATGTTTCTAGGTACATGTGTACCAAATTTCATAATGTTAAAGTTTTGTCATGACGCAGATGACAACGACGAAGAAGCCAAGGTTATCACAATAGCCGGATTTATTTCTTCGAAAAACAGACAAGCTAACAATAGCTTAGTCCTGTTCATCAAACTTGAAGGTTTTTATTTTCACTTATCACAAATATCTTTATATGAATGATTTTTCAAAAACCTGACCCAATAAAATGTTTTCTGGATATAGCAGTGATAATGAGCAATTTCTCTAGTTCTAACAATAGTTCATAGGACTGGATAAGGAAGAGTAAACTGATCTTTTTCCCAATATATCTCTTGTATAACTCAACCAAACCCTATGTTGTGGGTTCTAAAAAGAATGCCCCTTATCTAAAGCCCTGATATTTTCTTCTCTGCTCTTAAACTACACACACTATTTGTCAACTTCTTCTATTCTTTTCCACAAATACTTTCAATTTAAATATAGCATATGGGAGAACGGGTTGACTTATAGACTATTTCCTCACCTGCGGGAATGGCATCTGCATTTGCTGCTGCTGATTTTGTGACGGGGTAGGATTCGTTGGCCTGACCCCCATGGGTCTCTCCGTCCCTGGGGCATGTGAGAAGTTAGCCTGACTCCCCTGAGGAATGTTTCCGGGTGGAGTCATCTGTTGTGTCTGTAATCCAGGTCGTATGTTGCCCTGGGTGTCCGGGGGAGGATTTGTGAAGTTAGGGGGTGGGGGGAAACGAGTGTTTGGGGGTGGGGGAGGGTGTCTGAACATTGATGGCGGCTGTCCTCGTCCAAATGGAAAGGCTACTCCATCCCCAGACCCATAACTTGACAAATTGAGAACGCCGTGTCTGTCTCCTTGACCATTCAGTCCATCTTGAGCCATTGGTTGCTTTGGAAACCTATTATTCATTACATCTCCGTATTGCATTTGACCTTGTGACATTTGACCTTGTGACATTTGACCTTTGATTTGAGATTCGGACAAGAACTGCTCATCTCCTTGACCGCCGACTGGTTGACCTTTGGCTTGACCTTGAGAAAATCCAGGTCTTGGTTGAACTTGTGAGAAGATGGGGCCCTGCGGTGGCATCATCGCCATATTTTGAATGCTCATCATCGGTGGCGGCCGATTCCCTAGACTCTGCTGCGACGACATTGGGCTGGTCCTAAAATAAGACATTTATTAACCCTTTCCCTAATACCAGAGGTCTAATTAACCCTTTCCCACTTACACATTTAAGACACATTTTTAAGCAGCAGACGAGTCTTTGAAAACATTGTTGCAAAAAAAGAAATGCTCAAAATTAGCAATTTCTCTATTTGCCACAATGATCAAACTTAAATTTCATTTTAATTTTTTTATTTTTTGTTTGTTAACCCTTTCCCTCATATATATATACGCTTTCTGACGCCTCTGCAGCAGACGGCTTTTTGAAAACATAGTGACAAAAGAAGAAATTGCTCAAAACGAGCAATTTCTCCTTTTGACACAATGTTTTCCACTTTAAGTCATAGGTTATCCATTCAATTATAGAGATTTTCTATTTTCTGACAAAATATGTTCAAAGTTGTCTGCTGCAGAATTGTCGTATGGGGGAAAGGGTTAAATGTGTCTGCTGCTGATTTGGCATATGCGGGACAGGGTTCATTAAGGAGGTGTAAACTGGTCTTTGCTTCAACAATATCTCCCTTATAACTCATCTGAACCTAAACCCTTTCCCTCATACGACAATTCTGCAGCAGACGACTTTAACCCTTTCCCTCATACGACAATTCTGCAGCAGACGACTTTAACCCTTTCCCTCATACGACAATTCTTCAGCAGACGACTTTAACCCTTTCCCTCATACGACAATTCTGCAGCAGACGAATTTAACCCTTTCCCTCATACGACAATTCTGCAGCAGACAAATTTGAACGTATTTTGTCAAAACATAGAAAATCTCCATAAGTGAATGGATAACCTATGACAAAAAGTGGAAAAAATTGTGGCAAAAGGAGAAATTGCACGTTTTGTGCAATTTCTTCTTTTGTCACTATGTTTTCAAAACGCCGTCTGCTGCAGAGGCGTCGGAAAGCGTCTATATGAGGGAAAAAGTTAAGGAGGTGTAAACTGGTCTTTGCTTCAACAATATCTGTCTTATAACTCATCTGAACCTAAACCCTTTCCCACATATAGACGCTTTCTGACGTCTCTGCAGCAGACGACTTTTAAAATCATTGTTGCAAAAGGAGAAATTGCTCATAATGAGCAATTCTTAATTTGCCACAATATTTCAACTCTATTCAATAATCATACTATCATTTATAAAGATTTTCTATATTTTAGACTTGATAATTTCAAAGTCGCCTGCTGCAGATGTATTCGGGAACAAGGTTAAGATCTGAGTACAAATATGGATAAAATAATATAATATACGGCCTGCATCTGGAATTCAACTTTTAAAAACATTATGGAAAGGTGCACGACATGGTAAACCAAACAAATTGATTGATACTGTGCTCGTGCTCAAAGCAAGGCGCCCAGTTTACCTACCCATGCGTTTACTAGTTTCCTTTTTTTTTTCCAAACCAGTACTCCACACAACAGGTTGCATATCCACATAAACTATTTTGCCCATTGGTTGAAGACAAATGACGCTTATCACTCTGTCTGTCTGTCTGTCTGTCTGTCTGTCTGTCTGTCTGTCTTTTATCAGACATTTGAAAGCATGTAGGGCCAAGCTAGGGTTTGAACTCACATCCCCTGGATTAACAGCCTGCGCAGACTGAGCTACCAGGGCTTAGCTGCCAACAAAATTGTCAATCTTTAACAATGCCTGGTAATTGCTGATCTTCACTGACAACTGTTTTAGGTATAACTCATACACAGCTCCATTTCACCAATTTGATATCTTTAGACATTGAAATGTGATATTGGTCTACAAGCCAAATCCCTAGATCTTGCAGGTGAAACATCAGCTCAATAATTATTCAATGTAATTTGAAAATACAAAATGTATGCTGCAGATCCAATAAAGTTCAATTCATGGCATAGACCTTGATATTATTGATACAGTCCTGGTTCTTGCATGACACACTGTCTCATCATTGAGAACAATTGTATAATGTAATATGACTGATGTGGGAGCACCATCCTATCTAAATACAAGAGGCCCAAGAGGGCCAGTATCGCTCCACGGCCATAAGGCAAAAATAAAATCTCCAAAAAGCCCTGCCCCCTGGTGGCTATTTTTTTTACCAACCACCATGGCTTTAAGGAATCTTGTAGAGTGTCACCCAAGGAATGTTTCTGCAAAATTATTTGAAAATCGGCCTGACACTTTCGGAGGAGAGGATATTTTAAGTTTCACTATAGCCATATAAGGCAAAATAGCCCCACCCCCTGGCAGCCATATTTTTCAACCAATCAACATGGCTTGAAGGAATCTGATAGAGGGTAAACCTAGGAACATTTCTACAAAATTATTTGAATATCAGCCAAACACTTTCGGAGAAGATTTTTTAAGTTTTCACTATGGTCATGTAAGGCAAAATAGCCCCGCCCTCTGGCGGCCATGTTTTTCGACCAATCAACATGGCTTGAAGGAATCTGATAGAGGGTCACCCAATGAACATTTCTACAATATTATTTGAAAATCGGCTGAACACTTTCGGAGAAGAAGATTTTTTAAGTTTTCACTATAGCTATATAAGGCAAAATAGCCCCGCCCCCTGGCGGCCATGTTTTTCAACCAATCAACATTTATTGAAGGAATCTAATAAAGGGTCACCCAAGGAACATTTCTACAAAATTATTTGAAAATCGGCCTGACACTTTTGGAGGAGAAGATTTTTTAAGTTTTCTCTTTAGCCATATAGGCAAAATAGCCCCGCCCTGTGATGGCCATGTTTTTTTACCAATCAACATGGCTTAAAGGAATCTGATAGAGGGTCACCCATGGAACATTTCTACAAAATTATTTGAAAATCTGTTGAACACTTTTGGAGAAGAAGATTTTTTAAGTTTTCACTATAGCTATATAAGGCAAAATAGCCCCGCCCCCTGGCGGCCATGTTTTTCGCCCAATCAACATTTTTTGAAGGAATCTAATAAAGGGTCACCCAAGGAACATTTCTACAAAATTATTTGAAAATCGGCCTGACACTTTTGAAGAAGATTTTTTAAGTTTTCACTATTTTTTTCGGAAAAACCAGAATTATGGATGGATCAAAAAAATTTGAAGGAATATAAGAGAGGACATTGAGAGGATGCTTCCTATGAAGTTTCAACCAAATTGGCCAAGTGGTTAGGGAGAAGAAGTGGTTTAAAGGAAAAAGTTAATGCACGCACAGACGCACGCACGACGGACAATTCGCCATGACATAAGCTCAACTGGTTTTCAGCCAGTGGAGCTAAAAACCAGAATATAAGGATTTTTCTTCTTAACCCCTTCCCACATACAGATGATTTCTGATGCTTCTGCAGTAGACGACTTTTGAAAACACTGTGGCAAAAGGAGAATACAACAATTCTGAAGAAGACAACTTTCAAGGCAAAAATTTGAAATCTCTCTATAAAAGAAAGAATATATATTGAAATGAGTTGAAAGCTTTGTGGCTGAAAGAGAAATTACTCATGAAGGGTAATTTCTCTTTTAGTCATGTTTCCAAAAAGTCGTCTGCTGCAGTGGCCTCGGAAAGCATCTGTATATGGGAAAGCAAAGGGTTCTTCCAGCTTTTAAGCCTTTCCCTCATACGACAATTCTGCAGCAGACGACTTTGAACATATTTTGTCAAAAAATGTTAAATCTCTGTAATTGAATGGATAACCTATGACTAAAAGTGGAAAACATTGTGGCAAAAGGAGAAATTGCTCGTTTTGAGCAATTTCTTCTTTTGTCACTATGTTTTCAAAAAGCCGTCTGCTGCAGAGGCGTCCGAAAGCGTCTATATGAGGGAAAAGGTTAAGGACGAAGGGAAACCATTTTACCTTAGATCATTTCTTCCAAACATGGGTGGGTTCTGGAACTGCCACTGCGCTGGACTACCTTGGGGAGACATCTGACCTTGTCCAAATGTATTTGGAGGTTGTTGTTGTTGTTGTTGCCATGGTGGCATTTGACCTTGACCTCCTTTCTGTTGACCTTGTGGGGAGATCTGTAACAAACACACTTTAAATTAAATGTTTCACTGATATAGATGACATTTAATGCCTCTGCAGCAGACTTTTTAAATTGAAGGAATGGATTATTTGTTCTTTATTATTCTCTACAAAAGAACTTGGGAATTGAGTGACAATTTACATATGAAATATGTATCATTTGTCCAGAACTCCAAAGCGTTGTGGGATTTTTAACTGTCAATAATCCGCATTTAACTGATTGGACAAATCTTGTTGCGTGTCATTATTTATTGATTATGTCAAGTAGTCTTAATAAAAGCGGTGTATGAAAGTTTCATAATCTGCTTATCTGTGTCATTGTTTTGATAGATTAGTAGCAATATAAATGCAGCCAATCAGTTTTTATTTGTCCAAATTATAATAAAAAAATTTATTTTCCAAATAGTCTCGGAAATTTGCACTAGAGACAAGTAAAGATTTAAACAAGAGCTGTCGGAGGACAGCGCGCTCGACTATTCCACAGCTTATTTAAGTTACTGAGATAATGGACTCTAATGTAGTTGCATGCAAAACATTAACCAAAATTTCTTAAAGGGTGATCATTTGCATTATATGCAGGATAGAGTTATTTAACTTGATTATTTTAATAGGTGTGATGGTTAGGAAGACAATGGAATGCATCAAGTAGTTAATAGGATATGGACTCTTAATGTAGTTGCACGCAAACCATTAACCATAATTTCTAAGTGATTGTTTACATAGGTGTGATGGTTGGGAAGGGTTGTATAAAGTTTCAATGCAATGCATCAAGTAGTTACTAAGAGATGGTCTCTTAATGTAGTTGTATGCAAAACTTTAACCAGAATTTCTAAGTAAAAAAAGGGCCATAACTTGCATAAAATGCAGGATAGAGTTATCTAACTTGATAATCTACACAGGTGTGATACTTGGGTAGGGTTGTAGAAAGTTTCAATGCAATGCATCAGGTAAATACAGAGATATGGACTCTTAATTTAGTTGCACGCAAAACTTTAACCAGAATTTCTAAGTTAAACAAGAGTTGTCGGAGGACAATATAGCTCGCCTATCAGGGCCATCGTATATCAGGGCCTACTTCAGAACAGTTAAAGTATTAGGTAAAGTCGCACAGTATCACCTATTGCAAGATAATACACCTTTTCAATACTTTTGACAAAAATTCTAAGTTCAACTAGAATGGAGTGCTCCCCGGAGCACGTGTGTCACCTGCCGGCGCCTTGTCAGAAAATTTTAATTTTTGATAGAAAAGGGGCAATAACTCTGATATAAAATTATTTGGATTATCGCCCTTATGTGAACCAATCACACACATTGATAAAAACATTTGGCAGAAGTTTCAATCTAATCCTTTGAGTAAAACAAAAGTTATTTGAAAACGTGACGAAAAAAGTGTGACGGACAGACAGACAGACAGACGCCGGATAAAAAAAAAAATAGACAGACAGACGTCAAATAAAAAAAAAAGTAACATTTGTCAGAAGTTTCAATCCAATCCTTCGGGTACAAAAAAAGTTATTTGAAAATTTAATTTTTTGACAGAAAAGGGGCAATAACTGATATAAAATTATTTGGATTATCCCCCTTTTGTGAACCAATCACACACATTGATATAAACATTTGTCAGAAGTTTCAATCTAATCCTTTGAGTAGAAAAAAAGTTATTTGAAAACGTGACGAAAAAGTTATATTTTTTGACAGAAAAGGGGCAATAACTCTGATATAACTTGACCTTGACCCAGGGTCAGGATGGGTGTAGTGGGGTGCGTAGATGGACCAATAGTTCCTAAATGTATAAACTAAATATGAAAGCAATCAATGTCATAATAGTGAATGCAGAGTGATATGTTAAACGTTAAACGCAAACCTTAAACCTTGTAACTGAACCAAGTAGAAATGACCTTGACCTTGACCCAGGTGCAGGAACAGTGTAGTGGTGTGCGCAGATGGATGACCAATAGTTCCTAAATGTATAAACTAAATATGAAAGCAATCAATGTCATAATAGTGACTGCAGAGTGATATGTTAAACGTTAAACGCAAACCTTAAACCTTGTAACTGAACCAAGTAGAAATGACCTTGACCTTGACCCAGGGTCAGAACGGGTGTAGTGGTGTGCGTAGATGGATGACCAATAGTTCCTAAATGTATAAACTAAATATGAAAGCAATCAATGTCATAATAGTGAATGCAGAGTGATATGTTAAACGTTAAACGCAAACCTTAAACCTTGTAACTGAACCAAGTAGAAATGACCTTGACCTTGACCCAGGGTCAGAACGGGTGTAGTGGTGTGCGTAGATGGATGACCAATAGTTCCTAAATGTATAAACTAAATATGAAAGCAATCAATGTCATAATAGTGAATGCAGAGTGATATGTTAAACGTTAAACGCAAACCTTAAACCTTGTAACTGAACCAAGTAGAACCAAGTAGAAATTACCTTGACCTTGACCCAGGGTCAGGACGGGTGTAGTGGTGTGCGTAGATGGATGACAAATGGTTCCTATAGGTATAAACCCTTAAAACCCAAATGAAAACCTTAAACACAAACCTTAAACCTAGGTGTCTACGCCACCGCCGACGGTGCCGACGGTGCCGACGCCGGGGGTAACACATAAGCTCTCCTGTACTTCGTACTGGCGAGCTAAAAAGGGCCATAACTTGCATAAAATGCAGGATAGTTATCTCACTTGATAATCGAAGGGGGTATAATAAGTTTGATCATTAAACACATTGTGGCAAAAACAGAAATAGCTTCTTACGAGTAATTTCTCTTTTTGCCACAATGTTTTCAAAAAGTCGTCTGCTGCACATGCCTTAACTCTGTGAGTGCCGTGACTACAAACCTTGTTGTTCTGCCATCCTTGTGTCCCAACCATTGCCTGTTGCTGGGTCTGTTGTTGTTGTTGTTGTGGATTAGCAGTCTGGTGCCACGACGATGTAGCCGGACCTCTTTGCTGCTGTTGTTGTTGCCATGTTTGAGATTTTTGCTGTTGTTGTTGTTGTAGTATGGACACAGACTTTGACCCTTGACCTGTCTGTGTAAGATGATCTTGGTTCTTTAACACCAACACACCGCCTGTCTGTGCGCTCCCTGAAACTGAAAGGAAAAAAATCTTGGAAAAACTATGGAAAGGATCTGTTAATGTAGGCATAATTATTAACAAGAGTTGAAAAACATCGCGGCAAAAAGAGAAATTGCATATCAAGAGCAAAGTCGTCTGCTGCAGAGGCTTCAGGAAGCTTCTACATGTTGAAAAGGGTTAAATAACTATGATCAAACATGTGTAGAGCATTATATTGCATAGCTTTGTAGAAAAGGGATAGGACCGGGTCAATGTTGTTCAGTAATACAGTTGTAAAAAAGTGTGGCTTTTCAAACGAAATCTGCAGCAGGTAAGTGAAAAAACCCTTTCCCACATACAGCAAATTTGCACCAGGCGATTTTAAGAAACATCTAGGAAAAAATATTGAAAATTCCTACGTATGAAAATATACATATATATTGAAAAAATGTTGATACTTTGTGGCAAATCGGGAAATTGCTCATGATTTTGCCACAATGTTTCCAAAAGTTGTCTTCTTAAGATGCATCAAAATGCCTCTGCAAGTGGGAAAGGGTTAACCCTTCCATTCATAGGACAATTCTGCAGCAGACGACTTTGAACATACTTAATAGTCAAAAATTAGAAAATCTCAATAATTGAATGGACAACCTATGACTAAAAGGGGAAAACATAGTGGCAATAGGAGAAATTACTCGTTTTGAGCAATTTCTTCTTTTGTCACTATGTTTCAAAAAGCAGTCTGCTGCAGAGGCGTCAGAAAGCATCTATATGAAGGAAAGGGTTAAGAAGATAAGGGTTAAGAAGATAATTACCCGAGTTTCCAGGACTTTTACTCGCAGACGGCGATGACTGATTCGACTGCCTTCCACTGCCTGTCTTAAAGAAGATGGGCTCATTGGTAGGTACGCCCAACAAATACTTGGGCGAGGAAGGATCACCTTTGACCTTTATGTTCTCTTTGTTGTCCTTAGCTTGTTTCTGCATAATTGCCTGAAAAAGTAGATGATATTTTATTTACCTTTAAACTTTTGATAGGTTAATTTTATCCCAAATGATAATTACACATGTGTATCAAACAAGTGATTCTGCACCAGTTTGTTATTAGCATGTAAAATCACTAGACGTAAAAATTGTTGTATTAAAAGTTCAATAGTTAATAAATTACATATTACATTATACAATGGATGAGATGTATGTCATTTCTCATAACTAATGTTATATATTTTCATAACAAGAGCATTGTAAACGAATATCAAACGCTTGTCTGCTTTTGTCTAAGTCGAAAAGGGGCATTACTGAATAATTATTTAAGCCAAAGTTATGTGACTTGGCGTAGGCATGTGTATTGTTCCTAGGAACATGTGTACCAAGTTTCATTTGAAAATGTTGAATGGTTTTTGTGTTACGAGGTAAGGTTAAAGTTTTGTGACGACGCACACGACAAGGCCAAGGGTATCGGGTATCACAATACCCAACTTTTTTTCTTCAAAAATGATGAGCTTAAACTAGGTATGTTTTTTACCATTTCATGACGCAGAGTAAATTGTAACATTGTGATAAACAGAGACCTTGCTCATTTCTGAGGCCTGTGCTGGGCAATTTTCAAAGTCAGCTGCAGAAATGTGTTTCAGAGCAATGGTTAAATGTTCTTTCACAAAATATTTATTCAGTCTTTACTCTGATAAAGTTATCATATTATACAATTTTATGAACAAAGGTTATGAATAGAGAAATGATATGAGATTTTTAAAGTCTTGGGTATGACAAAGCTGGAGATTGAACACGCTATCTCCTGCACCCGAATAGGACGCTCTACCACTACACCACTGAGGCGGTAATGGAAGTTTTCAATAAATTGCCTACTTGTCGAGTATTTTTCAGATTCTTGTCATAACAAGTCACCAACATTTTCTAGGATGCTCTAATGACTAAATGACAAACAGTGAAGATCCTGATCATACTGTGCAGATGTAAAGGCAGTCTGATTGATAGATTGATTGGAATTAAACACCATTTTCAATGGTATTTCAGTAATATCATTGCTTCTGAGGCTCAGCAGGTTTATTTGGTCCATTCACATATGACTGGTTACCTGTATTGCAACATTCTGTCTATTAGACTTTCTCTCAGGGCTGGGAGCCAGTGAATTACTGGACACCACAAGCTGGGTGGCAGTTTTCAGATTGCTTGGTTGAGGTTGGGAGGTAGAGATGAACTGACACTTTCCCCACTTTCCCATCTGAGCAGTTAAATTTACACTGAAAAATAAAACAAAATAAAGATAAATATGATACTACATGTAATTAACAGGGGCGCCGCAAAGCGAATGCTAACTCTTGTCTGCTTTTTTCTAAGATGAAAAAGGGGCATTGCTGAATAATCATTTAAGCCAGAGTTATGTGACTTGGTATAGACATGCTTATGTGTACCAAGTTTCATTTGAAAATATTGAACAGTTTTTGAGTTATGAGGTAAGGTTAAAATTTTGTGACGATGCAGACACCAAGGGAATCACACACAATAGCCAGACTATTTTTCTTTAACAAAAACACAGGGTAAAAATCACATTACAGACCTGGGAAATTCGTTCATTATCCAATGGCCATGATCGAGTAATCGCTGACATCTCAGTTGTATTTCTTTCTCCACTGGCAGACCATCAGCTGGTATCTTACTGTAACTGTAACTACTGCAAATACACATAAGAGAATAAGTTTTATTAATTAGCTAATAAAATACATCAACCCTTTCCAAACAAACCTGCTGCAGACATTAAGATTTGCTAGATCTACATTGCAAAATATACAACAATTCTAAGCTAGACATAAACAAATCCCCCAAAGAGTCAAAGGGACATGTCTCTAAGCTAGACATAAACAAATCCCCAAGGAGTCAAAGGGACATATCTCTAAGCTAGACATAAACAAATCCCCCAAAGAGTCAAAGGGACATATCTCTAAGCTAGACATAAACAAATCCCCCAAAGAGTCAAAGGGACATAACTCTAAGCTAGACATAAACAAATCCCCCAAGGAGTCAAAGGGACATATCTCTAAACTAGACATAAACAAATCCCCCAAAGAGTCAAAGGGACATATCTCTAAGCTAGACATAAACAAATCCCCCAAGGAGTCAAAGGGACATAACTCTTAAAACCCTCAATCATTCAATAAAAGCAAAAAATGTGCCGCATCACTTTAAAAACTAAGTTTTCATCTGTGACCTTATCACAGATTTGTTTTTAGTTTAGACACATTGACCTTGACCTATGTAGCTTTCTACTTTAGATGGTACACCTGTGAAATTGTTGTTTGAATTAAGCGATGGAAACAAAAGTTATTAGGCTGAAATAATAGTTTTGTGCTCTACTGCATAGCCATATAGTCTGTGTACATTCAACTGTCGGGTACTGAATATATAACAAGGTCAGTTTACCGTGTTATATATTCATTATACACGAGTGGAATTTACGAGGACAATACCCGTTGAAACTATTTTTTGTCCCCATGCCCAGATGTTTTCTCTTTTACCACTCGTTTTGTATGAGTTGACATCATTCTGTTGTTGTTTTCAGCTTCAATTTCATGATGGATTGAAAGAAAAACGTTACCTCAGGGTTTCTTCAATTTCATGATGGATTTAAAGAAAAACGTTACCTCTGGGCTTTTTCGATAGGTTGGAAGCATCGCAATTCAGCATCTTCATGGAGCGGAATCTCTTCATCTATAAGTAAAAACATTCAAAAGATAATACAGACTGCTTGAACTGTTTCCCACCTACAACAAATCTGTGGCAGGTGATTTTAATAATATCTAGGAAAAATTATGGAGTCTTTATAAATGAAACGATAAATATTTAAGCAATTCCTCCATTTGTCACTTTGTTTTCAGAAGTTGACTGAAGCAGATATTAAGTCAAAATGTGTCTTGCAGGTGAGAATACTCTTAAACATGTAGTAGACAACTTTAAAAAAAAAAAAGACAATAGGAGAAATGATTTGGTGAAAATCTAATTGCTTATTTTGAACAAATATTTCTTTATCCATGTGTTCTGAAGATGTCAGGGAAAAATAATAATTTGTCACAACTAAGGATTTCTCCTTTTATCACAATGTTTTAAGTTCTTTACCAAAATAAAATCAACCGCTCAGTTAATAAAAATAATAAAAATTTCAATCAAGGGGTCGATAAAATCAAACCCAGCCCATTCATTCTTTCCGATACAAAAGTCATCTGGACTAACCCCATTTGCCTTCCACCAATGGGACGAATAGCCTATGTGAAAAGTAGCAAGTTGCCTGGGAAAAATGTTGTGTGGACTACTGGTGCGAGATAACCTGAAAACTGATGTTAGTTGAACTGGCTGCTGTGATATAACTGAACTAGAACTGCTCCTACGCTTTTTTCGAAGGACAAATGCATTCAAGGAATTGTTCCAAGCTAAACGATATATTTGATTTATCCCATGTTCGAGTTATAGCAAGTCAATTGTATACAACTTACACTTAGTCAAGTCTTCCTCTCCTTCCTCTAGCTGGATGTTGTTGAGGACTTTACACAGGTTGACCCACAATCTGTAAACATGTAAAAACCAGATAATCACAGAGCTCTAGATGAACCCTAACCTTTAGTTAGAAGAGATATTGTTGAGGAATTTACACATGTTAACCCACAATCTGTAAACAAGTTAACCTTTTCTCTCATATAGACGCTTTCTGATGCCTCTGCAGCAGACGGCTTTTTGAAAACATAGTGACAAAAGAAGAAATTGCTCAAAACGAGCAATTTCTCCTTTTGCTACAATGTTTTCCACTTTTAGTCATAGGTTATCCATTCAATTATAGAGATTTTCCATTTTTTGACAAAATATGTTCAAAGACATCTGCTGCAGAAGTATCGTATGAGGGAAAGGGTTAAACATGCTAATCTGACATAGTTCTAGATAGGAATAAGATATTTCACATCCCCTTATCTTAATTTGACCCTGAAGCCCTGTTTTGTGAGTCTTCATATTAATCAACTCAATGAGACGATTCTTTTGAGATCTCACGACATAGTGTTCAGTTGAGTCATAGTAGAGATATTGTTGGGACAATACCAGTTACTCCCCCTTATCAAGACCACTATTCTACCTAATATACATTGAATATACTGCGAGGAAAAGGGGAATGAGAAAAATAATAATTTCCTAATGAGAAATCCCATGTGATGTATCAGTCACTCACACTTATGATATGAAATGAGGTCACATATATGGCACGTCACCAACTAAATCATTGTACATATTTGAACCATGAAAGCACCATAAATGATATGTTATGAGAAAGTCTCATGCTTAAATTACAATTTATTTAACTTACGGAGAAAACTTTAAGACTGGTTTATCAAAGTTCTGTGGGTTGAGCTTGAACCAGTCTAATAGTAATTTGATGGCAGGTAGTGTGAAGTATTCTCGGGCTTTGTGCTCTTGTTTCGGGGTGAACTGTAGTAAGATATCCAACATGGTCACTGAAAAACAAAATGCAAATTTGTTCAAGTCTGGCAAACAAAAAGGAGAATGATGCCTTTCCCAGATACAAACGCTTTCGGACACCTGTGTAGCAGATTACTTTTGACAACATTGTGGCAAAAGAAGAAATTGCTCTCGATGAGTAGTTACTCCATTTACCACAATGTTTTCAACTATAAGTAATAATTTAACTCTCATTAATGGAGATTTTCATGTATTTGCAAATATATTTTCAAAAGGGTCTGCTGCATTTTTTTTTGTATGTGGGAAAAGGCTAACAGTTTCCTATATACAGAAAATATTATGTCTGTGCAACAGATGATTTTTTTAAAACATTGAAAACATTCAACATTTTAACTTTAATAGCAATTTGTCCTTTTCTCACAATGATATGATTTTAATTTCAAATAAAATAAATCATACTAGTTTTCAGATATTTCATGTCTTACCGGTATCTTTTGAACCAAACAAATCTAAAAATAACATATTAGGTAATCAATCAATTTAAAAAATATTTCTTAATACTTTCCTTAAATACAGCAAATTGACTTTGAACACATCTAGGCAAAAGTATGGAAAATCTCAATAAAGGAAAGTTTTATTTTCAAATAGAAAAGAAAAAACATTGTGGGAAAAAAAAGAGAAATTGTTCATAATAAACAATTTCTCCTTTTGTCAAACTGTTTTCAAAGCTTTCTGCAAGTCGGAAAGGAGTAGATAAATGCTTTTAATATCCTTAACTCTCTAGTCGCCATAATATATTTAGGGTCTCCTGCATATGATGGCGAACATGAAACATTTTTGAATACTGGATGAATTATGTTGATAGCGTTGCTTTATTGATTGATTCATAGGGCCGTAATGCCGTTTCAAATCACTGCTGCCATTTCACATACTCATGTGTTTCCTAGGTTTCTCACACCAGTACTCAACACATCATACTTTCCAAGCAACTGGCTGCTTTTCCACATAGACTGTTAGCCCATTGGCGAAAGATGATTACATGTCACAGTGACTTTTGTCAAACGTCGGAAAAAATGTTGGACGAGCTGGAATTCAGTTTCACACCCACTACCGACTGAGCAACCGAGGCCTGGCGTTAATAGATAGTGTTAAAGTCATTGTGGGGAAAGAAGGACTAATCTCTTCAAAAAGTCATCTTCTGCAGAGGTATCAGAATGCATCTGTGTATGTGGGGTTCAAGAGTTTTAAGCTAAAATTATTACCTGTCAAATTAAACACAAGATTGAAACATATAGTTTCGTCATCTGTGAGGTTATCATCGCCGTTTAAAAGACCATCCACTTCCGGGCTGTGAGTGGGCTGAACGTGATTCATTGCAAACAGATTAATGGCGACAATCTGTACGAGAACTTGCCACGGAAAACTTTGTGACGTCACATGGGCAGACAGACCTGTGGCAAGTTTTTCTCCGAGTTCTTGTGCTTTTATTAAATCTGTAATAGAAAGCATGTAATAATATGTATGGTTTGATTAACCCTTTCTCTCATACGACAATTCTGCAGCAGATGACTTTGAACATATTTTGTCAAAAAATAGAAAATCTCTATTTATATATATAGTTGAATGGATGACTAAAAGTGGAAAACATTGTGGAAAAAAGGAGAAATTGCTCGTTTCGAGCATTTCTTCTTTTGTCACCATGTTTTCAAAAAGCTATCTGCTACAGAGGCGTCAAAAAGCGTCTATATGAGGGAAATGGTTAACTTCACATGAGAACCAACTTTCAGAGGTTTTGAATTTAACCCTTTCCCACATACAACAAATAACATTTAAAACATTTAATCGTAAATATGGAAACTCTGAAAGAACTGAAAGAAGAATAATACATGTTATGAAACATAAGTTATAACATCATTTATTTTTATGAAGATAACCTTAGGTTTTTTCACTATAGGTTTTTTGATTTTGGCAACAGGGGAGATAATCCCATAGAACGCCCAAAAGGTTAGGATTTGTTTTTGCTGGTTCCAACCAATTTAAGAACATGTCTTTAAGAGGTAAAACAGGGAACTAGTTGGCTGCAACTTCCTGTTTATAATTGTTTTTGAAGGAGAAAGCCAGCATCATTTCAACAAACTGTAGTTCTGGTAAACAATAAATAATTTATATCGGTACGATGTTGTTTGTCAAGTAATTCAATTTTAAAATAATGAATTAAGTTGAAAACATTGTGGCATATTAAGAAAATTGCTCACAATGAGCTGCAGAGGCGCCAGAAGGTGTATGTATGTGGGCAAGTGCTTATCAAACTGTGCCAAACAGACATATGACAGGATACTGATCATCATGCGTCAACCTGCCTTACAAGCAGGGTAAAAAGAAGAGGCAAACATTGCTTAACCCTTTCCCTGATATGACAATTCTGCAGCAGACGACTTTGAACATTGTTTGTCAAAAAATAGAATATCTCTATAATTGAATGGATAACCTATGACTAAAAGTGGAAAACATTGAGTCAAAAGGAGAAATTGCTCGTTTTGAGCAATTTCTTCTTTTGTCACTATGTTTTCAAAAAGTTGTCTGCTGCAGAGGCGTCAGAAAGCGTCTATGTGAGGAAAAGGGTTAAACTGACGATTGGTCCACCATTAGGTGTGTGAAATATCAAGATATAAAAAGATTGAATCTATACATTAACAATAGCTGTCCACAAGACAGCATGCTCGACTTTTCGGCCATTTCATACTATGGTCAAAAGTTGTTACTGAGATAGTGGCTTGATAGAATAGTACTATAAATCAAGTTGGATAAGTCTTGTTTGAATAGCATCTGCTGTTTGTGAGAAAAGCAAACAAGGGCCATAATTTGTACTTAATGCATACAAGAGTTATCTAACTTGACCCTTGTCATGAATAAAGTTTCAAGTCAATATCATTAGTGATTACTGAGATATATCCATGATTGCACCTTGCATGCAAAATTGTAACCAAAGCTGCAACGCCGACGCACAAAAGACTGTAATAACTTTCCATATTCTTCGAAAAAATCAAGTTTAACATACTTAACAACTTTGGGAGAGCATTAGAAACAGTAGGGTTCTAACATACCTGTACATAAGTGAACAAGAGCATGGAACTGTAGGAATCCGGTGATCATTTCACTTGCTGACAACTTTCCTTTGAAGTCGGGTCTGAAAGCAATAAAGTTTTTTTTTTAAATTATGTACATGTACCCTTTCATGTTGATGCATCTACAATAGAAGACCTTAGAAAACATTGTGGCTTATGAGAAATTATGTTACTCATAATGAGCAATTTCCTTTGCCACAATGTTTTAAAGTCTTGTTTGATAATATAACTGTTTCTATAGAGATTTTCTATATTCAAACTTAGGTGATTTCTAAGTCATCTGCTGCAGATTTGTCATATGTGGGAAAAGGTTGAGCCATCCATACAATTCAGCAGTGACCACTTAAAAAAAATATAGGCTAAAATATAAACAAGCTTTATAATTGCACTATTACAACATGCATAAATTGTATGACTCTACGCTGCAGGTTATATTTTAAATATATAGTCTTAAATTAAAAGGTATCTTATAGTATGTATTAACCATATTATATCAAATTAATTTCAATTATACCGCCGATCAGTGGGTGGTGAGTCTACCATTTATATAATGGCGCTCTTTTAAATTTGCAGTCATTGAACATAGTCTTATATCCTATTGAAATGGGATAATTTGTTTGCTTCAAAAATTTCCGTTGCTGCAAATGTGATTTAAGACCCCACCCTCTTAACCCTCATGGGCAGAATCTTACGACTAGGATCATCTTTACATTCACTTTTAAAAACTACCCAAGATGAATTTTATATTTGTATATTTTTTTTATAAATTTTGAAACAGAACTTTTCCGGCTGATAATATTTTCTTACTGGAAGTTTCAATTAAATATGCCAACTTATATTTGGCTATTTCCCGCTAAGTGTTTTAATTTGATGTCACTTCAGACTTACTGTTATTCTCATAATTAATTGTAGACTGCTTAAATGCCGAAACCTTTAACACTAGTGTTGTTGTTTGATTTTTATGTTAACTAAATGAATACTTCTAAGTGCCAAAATTACGATTTCCTTGGCTAGTTTTGCATAGAACTTTTCAAGATTCAAGATTCGTTGCTTGTTTTTCCCATTATGTTAATTAGAAAAAAATATCTTCAGTGCTGAACTTACGTTTCCTTGGCTAGTTTTGCATAGAGTTTTTCGAGATTCGTTGCCGCTACAGGAAACGGAACTTTGACGGCTAGGCTGCGTATGTAATAAAACACTGTGGATAATTTGTTTCCTTTAGCAGCTTCCAGGATAGCAAGCTGATTGTATGGTTGTCCTGAAAGAGATGAGCAATATTCAAGTGTCATTATGGTAGCACTTTCACTATAATGATTTATTAACCCTTTTCAACCTACAGATCAGAAGCCAGACAAAATTTATATAATTTAATCAAAAATAAGGGAAATTGTCTAGAACGAAAACATTTAAAACTAGAAATACTGTGAGCAAAGATCACTGAAGAATACCCCCCGCTCCCCTCCCAAAGCATCGGATACAATGGTAAAGTTTAAGTTGCGCTTACAAGGTATCACAGGAGTTCCTCGTAACCTCTTAGTTGAATTATCTTCCCTTGGAAGAATCTGAGGAGAAAAATCTTCCTTCATGCATATCTACATATGATGTGTAGCCTTCATATACAGTTTAAATCAAATCAACTGAGCCCTTTAGGAGGAGTAGCGCTTACGAGGTATGTGCACAGGAGTCCCTCGCAGGTAACCTCTAAGTTGAATTATCTCCCCTTGGAAGAATCCGAGGCGTATGATCTTCCTTCATGCATATCTACATATGATGTGTAACCTTCATGTAAAGTTTGAACCAAATCCATTGAGCCGTTTAGGAGGAGTAGTGCTTACAAGAAATGTGGAGGTATGTGCACAGGAGTCCCTCGCAGATAACCTCTAAGTTGAATTATCTCCCCTTGGAAGAGTCCGAGGCGTATGATCTTCCTTCATGCATATCTACATATGATGTGTAACCTTCATGTAAAATTTGAACCAAATCCATTGAGCCGTTTAGGAGGAGTAGTGCTTACAAGAAATGTGGAGGTATGTGCACAGGAGTCCCTCGCAGATAACCTCTAAGTTAAATTATCTCCCCTTGGAAGAGTCCGAGGCGTGTGATCTTCCTTCATGCATATCTACATATGATGTGTAACCTTCATGTAAAGTTTGAACCAAATCCATTGAGCCGTTTAGGAGGAGTAGTGCTTACAAGAAATGTGGAGGTATGTGCACAGGAGTCCCTCGCAGATAACCTCTAAGTTAAATTATCTCCCCTTGGAAGAGTCCGAGGCGTGTGATCTTCCTTCATGCATATCTACATATGATGTGTAACCTTCATGTAAAGTTTGAACCAAATCCATTGAGCCGTTTAGGAGGAGTAGTGCTTACAAGAAATGTGGAGGTATGTGCACAGGAGTCCCTCGCAGATAACCTCTAAGTTAAATTATCTCCCCTTGGAAGAGTCCGAGGCGTGTGATCTTCCTTCATGCATATCTACATATGATGTGTAACCTTCATGTAAAGTTTGAACCAAATCCATTGAGCCGTTTAGGAGGAGTAGTGCTTACAAGAAATGTGGACATACGGACAGACAGACAGACAGACAGACGGACAGACAGACGGACAGACGGACAGACAGGGTGATTCCTATATACCCCCCCAAACTTTGTTTGCCGGGGGGTATAATAAAGTTTAAAAGATTGTGACAATAGGAAAAATTGCTCATTAGGATTGTTTTCAAAAGTTGTATTTTGCTGAGGCGTCAGAAAGCGTTGATATGTGGGAAAGGGTTTACCCCCCTTTCCCTCAAGAAGACCCATATTTTATGCCTCAGCAGCAGCCAACTTTGTGACAAATTGATCATAATGAGAAATTTTTCTTTTTCCGATATTTAATTTTTTTCAATAATGATACATTCATTATTAAAGATATTCCATCTTTTGCCTAGATGTTTTCAAAAAGGCCTGATGCAGAATTTGTTTGTTAAATGATAAATTTCTAAAAATAAGCAATTTCCTAAAAATGTTTTCAATTCTGAATACTGCTGATTGCTCAATTGAACATTTTTATATTAATATTCCTAGAATTGGCTGGACAAGTCTTATCTAAAAACTCAGCGTTGAAAGGGTTAAAAAATGTACCTCAGAGAACAAATCAGATAGACGGATATGAGACTTGCACACTTACCATTGAATGGTACGAGACTAGCAGCATGCCAGTAATATGTCTGGGCTTGGTCTATCTGTTGGCGGTAGCGGGCTGAAAATAAGGAAAACAATAATTAACCCTATCCCACATACAGCAAATCTGTAGCAGAAGACTTTGAAAATGTCTACTCAAAAATATTGAAATCTCTATAATTGTAGGTATAATTACTGAACAAAGTTCAAAACATTGTGGCAAAAGGTGAAATTGCTTGTTTTAAGCAATTTCTCCTTTTGTCACAATGTTTTCAAAAGTTGTATGCTTCAGATGCCTCAAAATGGGTCTATAGGTGGGAAAGGGTTAACTCTTTCCCTGATACAGTCGACTTTACAGCAGACAACATCACTGAAAACATCGTACCAAAAGTATGAAAAATCTTTACAAATAGAAGTATACATTTGTCTTCCTCCAATGGGCTGACAGTTTACGTGGGAAGAGAGTCAATTGCCAAGGAAGAATGATGTGTGGAATACTTGTTTGAGAAAGCCAGTTTCTGATATAACCTTAATACTGTTGGGAACGGCGCTGAGCCACAATAAATGTTATTAACCCTTCCCAACATGCAAACGCATCCGCAGCAGATGACTTTTGCCACAATGTTTCAACCGTATTCAATTTTTTAAACTTTTGTCACAATGTTTCAACTGTATTCAATATTTTAAACTTTTCCATATTTCTGAACTGGATGTTTTTTAAATTTCCTCTGCTGCAGATTTGTCATATATGGGGTTAAAGGGTTAGTCCTGATTTACATTCCCACCACACAGCTTCATCAGCAATAACAAATGTCAAAACAAGGGAGTTTGAAGGAACACAACTGACCAATTATCCTTTTTCCAAATGCTAGAATTCTGTTGCAGAGGACTTTGAAAACATTTGGACAAAAATATGCAAACTTTCTATAAATGAAAGAACAAGTATTAACCCTTTCCCTCATATAGACGCTTTCTGACGCCTCTGCAGCTGACGGCTTTTTGAAGACATAGTGACAAAAGAAGAAATTGCTCAAAACGAGCAATTTCTCCTTTTGCCACAATATTTTCCACTTTTAGTTATAGGTTATCCATTCAATTATAGAGATTTTCTATTTTTTGACAAAATATGTTCAAAGTCGTCTGCTGCAGAATTGTCGTATGGGGGAAAGGGTTAAATAAATCTAAAAAATATTGTGGTAAAAGGAGAAATTATGAGCAACGTCTTCTTTTGCCAAAATGTTTTCAAACGTCCTCTGCTGCAGAGGCTTCAGAAAGCGTCTGTATGTGGGGAAAGGGTTATGACATGTTTTACTTAATAAGTGTAACAGACAGACAACAGATAAGTGTTCCTTTAGTATCAACACAATTTTGATTAACCCTTTACACATACATCAAATCTGCTATGTTTTCAAAATGTGTATGCTGACTGGTGCATTCGCATCAATTTTGTGTCTGGATGGGTGTCTGTGAATGGTTTAAAACTGTGCTAACTTACCTATGTCTCCGAGATGCACCAAACAATACTGGCAGACATACAAACATGAGCTCTTCTTGGGTGGAGTTACTTTTAGTCTTAATGGAGTCTTTTCTGTAAAAAGAATGGATAATACAATGTTTATACACACAGGACATTGTATATTTTTGGTTTATTTGGTTTTTCTTAATGTAAACAGCCTTGTTCGCCACATATGTGAAGGTTGTGATCATCCACCTGCATACCTTAGTAAGTTACAATACATTTGCTATTTTTAAATCTTTGCCGGTTCGTATAAATTATAATAGGTTCTAAGTTTTCAAATGATGTAATAAAAGAAATAAGTTTTTAAATATGAAAGAAAATAAGTAACATGTTATCGGCACTTTGTTGTAGTAATGGTTTAAGATAGCAGAACTGTTAACCCTTAAGCCACTGAATTCCTTAAACAACACTCATTACCCCTGATTAATTTTGACACTTTTTACAGGCTATTTAACCGATTTTTACTTAATACTGATAAATGAGAAGTGAACAATGTAGACTAATATTTGACCGCAGGAAGATGAAGGCTGGACTTGGTCTTCATGGTTCTCAATTATCGTTTAAAGTCACACTTATCATAATTCAGAAATGTTGCCTAACCCTTTCCCTCATATAGATGCTTTCTGATGCCTCTGCAGCAGAGGGCTTTTTGAAAACCTAGTAAAAAAAGAAGAAATTGCTCAAAACAAGCAATTTCTCCTTTTGCCACAATGTTTTCCACTTTTAGTCATAGGTTATTCAACTATAGAGATTTTCTATTTTTTGACAAACTATTTTGTCTGCTGCAGAATTGTTGTATGAGGAAAAGGGTTAAAGTAGTGTATAACAGGGTAAGGGTTAATTAATGTGACAGCACACTACTGGAAAACCTGATATTTTTGACCTTCCAATTTTATTCACTTCCTCAAATTCAAATAGACAATAAATCTGCTGCAGACGATTTTGAAAACATATTGGCAAGACTATGGAACAACCTTGTAAATGAAATTATAATTATTGAATAGTCAAAAGCGTTGCGTAAAAAGGAGAAAATGCTCACTATTAAGAATTGTTCCTTTAGCCACAATTTTTTAAAAGTGGTCTGCTGCTTATGTGTCTGCAGGTGGAAAAGAGTTAAAACAAAGATATCCTTAATGTCAGATACACAGGGTATAATATGCAATCTGTTATTATACAGAGCTACAGATAAGGGGCGTTTTCCATGTTCTAAAATCCTTATTTTACCATCTAACCCAATGTTGTGGGTACTCAAAAGAATTGTCTCAGTGAGACAATTCTTTTGAGTACCCACAACATAGGGTTTGATTTATTAATAAGAGAGAAATTGTGGGAAAAAGAGCTGAATACCCCTCCTTATCTGGATCTCTGTGTTAATCTGGTACGATATTTTCTTGAATCATCTGCTTCAACAATTTCCCAACTGAGTCTTCTGTCAAAGCTTGCCTGGGAAAAGGTTAATTCACAGAAGAGTCGAGACAATATTTAGTTTTATTTACCTCTCATAATTCCATAGAAAGAAGATTTACGTCGGAACGGAAGATCCAGTTTGAATGTGGTACAGAGTAATTGTAAGAACTGAAAAAACAAAAAATAACATTTGAGCCCGTCCGTGTAATAAGGTACAAGTTTGAGCCCGTCCGTGAGCCCGTCCGTGCAATAAGGTACAAGTTTGAGCCCGGTCAGACAATAAGGTACAAGTTGGCATGTGTGTGCAATAAGGTACAAGTTTGAGCCCGTCCGTGCAATATAGTACAAGTTTGAGCCTGTCCGTGCAATATAGTACAAGTTTGAGCCTGTCCGTGCAATATAGTACAAGTTTGAGCCCGTCCGTGCAATATAGTACAAGTTTGAGCCTGTCTGTGCAATAAGGTACAAGTTTGAGCCTGTCCGTGCAATATAGTACAAGTTTGAGCCTGTCCGTGCAATATAGTACAAGTTTGAGCCTGTCCGTGCAATATAGTACAAGTTTGAGCCTGTCCGTGCAATATAGTACAAGTTTGAGCCCGTCCGTGCAATATAGTACAAGTTTGAGCCTGTCCGTGCAATATAGTACAAGTTTGAGCCTGTCCGTGCAATATAGTACAAGTTTGAGCCCGTCCGTGCAATATAGTACAAGTTTGAGCCTGTCCGTGCAATATAGTACAAGTTTGAGCCTGTCCGTGCAATAAGGTACAAGTTTGAGCCTGTCCGTGCAATATAGAACAAGTTTGAGCCTGTCCGTGCAATATAGTACAAGTTTGAGCCTGTCCGTGCAATAAGGTACAAGTATGAGCCCGTCCGTGCAATAAGGTACAAGTTTGAGCCTGTCCGTGCAATAAGGTACAAGTATGAGTCCGTCCGTGCAATAAGATACAAGTTGCCATGTGTGTGTAGTGCAGGCTCAGACCAGCCTGTTTATATGATCAGTCTTAATCAGAATCTTCACAAGTTGACAACAAAATGTGACATTAATACAAGTACATGTACAGTACAATCTGTGTTTATAAACCACCAATGGGAAGTGAACACTGGTCTTTGTTCACAGGTGGTCTTTATTTACAGGGTCATTTATGCAGAAAATGATTAATTGGGAAATTAAAAGTATGGTTGCTATAGACAGAACATTGCTAAACAAAGGTGGTCTTTAGCACAGGTTTGACTGTATTTAAAAAAAATAAAACTCATTTTAAAGCTGTGATCAAATACAGGCAGAGGACTCTATAAGCAGGATTTAACTATTTTTACCCACCCGTATATCTCTCTTTTAACTCAACTAAACCCTATAATGATTATGAGGGTACTCAAAAGATGTCTCAATAAAACGATTATTCTGAGTACCAACTATATAAGGTTTGAATGTAAAATAAAGCTTTTTGGAATGTAAAATATTCACCCGATGTGGAGATCTGTACAGATCTATCTATCTGTTTCATCTACACACGCCCTATAATTATAAGGCTCCAGAACTATAACAGTTTAATCTGTGCTCAACTTTCTGATTGGTCAGAAGCAAATTCGTTCTCCAAATTTACCAATCAGGAGTCTTATTTGGAGCATGGAGTTCATTCCTTGTAACTCAATTAAACTTTATGTTGTGGGTACTCAAAATAATCCATCTACTTTATCTCTTTGTTTAGTTGTGTTTACCCTCTCACTCGGCTATACAGTCATTTGGCAAGCAGCATCAAAACAATCTGATTGAGACGATTGTTTTGAGTAACCACAACATAAACTAGAGATTGCTTTTTTGAAAAAGCGCTTGCCTCCCCATTTGTGTGGTCGTAGGGGAGGAAAAGAAATGATGGAGATGATTTTTTTAGTTTTGGACTGGAGATGAAGCAACAGTGACAATCCTCAGTTATTGAGCGGAAACCATTTTTCAGCTGAGGGTTACCATGACCTTGGTCTTTGACCTAGTGACCTCAAAATCAATAGGGGTCATTTGCTGCTGGTGACCAACCTGCACACCAAGTATGAAGTTCCTGGGCCCAAGCAATCTTCAGTTATTGAGCGGAAACCATTTTTCAGCCAAAGGTCACCACGACCTTGACCTTTGACCTACTGACATCAAAATCAATAGGGGTCATCTACAGGTTAGGACCAAGCTGCACACCAAGTATGAAGTTCCTGGGTATAAGCGTTCTTGAGTTATTGAGTAAAACACATTTTTCAGCTGAAGGTTACCGTGACCTTCGACATTTGACCTTGTGACCTCAAAATCAAACAAATTCAATAAAGGTCATTTACTGGTTAGGACCAACCTGCACACCAGGTATGAAGTTCCTCAACATAAGCATTCTTTAGTTATTGAGAGGAAACCATTTTTCAGCTGAAGGTTACCATGACCTTGACCTTTAAGCTAGTGACCTCAAAATCAATAGTGGTCATCTATTGGTGGTGACCAACCTGCACACCAAGTATGAAGTTCCTGGGTATAAGCGTTCTTGAGTTATTGAGTAAAACACATTTTTCAGCTGAAGGTTACAGTGACCTTCGACATTTGACCTTGTGACCTCAAAATCAAACAAATTCAATAAAGGTCATTTACTGGTTAGGACCAACCTGCACACCAGGTATGAAGTTCCTCAACATAAGCATTCTTTAGTTATTGAGAGGAAACCATTTTTCAGCTGAAGGTTACCATGACCTTGACCTTTAAGCTAGTGACCTCAAAATCAATAGTGGTCATCTATTGGTGGTGACCAACCTGCACACCAAGTATTAACTTCCATGGCCAAAGCATTCTACAGTTATTAAGCAAAAACAATGTTTCAGCTCATTGTCACTGTGACCTTTCAGCTCAAGGTCACTGTGACCTTGACTTTGACCTCAAAATGAATAGGGTCTTCTACTGGGCATGGCCAACCTGTATACCAAGTATGGAGTTCCTCAGCCCAAGCGTTCTTCAGTTATTGAGTGGAAACCATTTTTAACCTCATAAGGTCACCATGACCTTGACCTTTGACCTTCTGACATCAAAATCAATAGGAGTCATCTACTGGTCATGACCAACCTGCATACCAAGTATGAAGATCCTATGCCCAAGCGTTCTTCAGTTATTGAGCGGAAACAAATGTGACGGATGTGACCTTGACCACTACTGTGACCTTGACCTTTGACCTAGTGACCTTAAAATGAATAGGGGTCATTTGCTGGTGGTGACCAACCTGCACATCAAGTATGAAGTTCCTGGGCCCAAGCAAAAACTATTTATCAGCTCATTGTCACTGTGACCTTGACTTTAGACGTACTGACCTCAAAATCAATAGGGGTCTTCTACTAGGCATGGCCAACCTGCATACCAAGTATGGAGTTCCTCAGCCAAAGCGTTCTTCAGTTATTGAGCGGAAACCATTTTTCAGCTGAAGGTTACCATGACCTTGACCTTTAAGCTAGTGACCTCAAAATCAATAGTGGTCATCTATTGGTGGTGACCAACCTGCACACTAAGTATTAACTTCCATGGCCAAAGCATTCTACAGTTATTAAGCAAAAACAATGTTTCAGCTCATTTTTTACCTCACAAGGTCACCATGACCTTGACCTTTGACCTTCTGTTATCAAAATTAATAGGGGTCAGCTACTGGTCATGACCAACCTGCATACAAAGTATGAAGTTCCTACGCCCAAGCGTTCTTCAGTTATTGAGCGGAAACAAGTGTGACAGACGGAAGGACGGACGGAACGGGCAAAAACAATATGTCACCCCCATGTAATGAGGGAGACATAATAATATTATGAGGGTCAAATAGGGGTTTCAGAACATGTAAAACAGCCGTTATCTAGCGCTCCGAGACTTACTTGAAGGTAGAAACCACTGGCAGTTTCCAGGAAAAGATTAAGGCTGGCTTGAATTTCTGCTCTCTTAACATTCTGAAATAACATAACATTTGATAAATTATTAAAGTGAGGTTATAACACCAGATGATAGACATTACATAACCAATCAATTTAGCATGTATTAATTGACAACATCAACCTGGGCCTTTTTTTTTTTATTACAAACATGTTTTTTTATCATTTAATTTGATCAGATCCCATTATACAATTTAAACCTTTCCCACATACAACAAATTATCAGCAGACAATTTTGGAAACTCCTAGGCAACAAGAGGGCCATGATGGCCCTGGAATCGCTCACCTGATTTTTTTTTTTTACTTTAGCTATATAAGGCCCGCCCCCTGGCGGCCATAGTTTCTGACAAATCAACTTGACTTGAAGGAATCTGATAGAGGGTCACCCTAGGAACATTTCTACAAAATTATTTGAAAATCGGCCTGACACTTTTGGAGGAGAAGATTTTTTAAGTTTTCACTATAGCCATATAATGCAAAATGGCCCTGCCCACTGGCGGCCATGTTTTTCGACCAATCAACATGGCTTGAAGGAATCTGAAAGTGGGTCACTTAAGGAACATTTCTACAAAATTATTTGAAAATCGGCCTGACACTTTCGGAGAAGAAGATTTTTTAAGTTTTCACTATAGCCATATAAGGCAAAATAGGCGGCCTTGTTTTTCGACCAATCAAATTGGCTTGAAGGAATCTGATAGAGGGTCATCCAAGGAACATTTCTACAAAATTATTTGAAAATTGGCCTGCCACTTTCGGAGGAGAAGATTTTTTAAGTTTTCACTATAGCCATATAAGGCAAAATAGCCCCGCCCCCCCTGGCGGCCATGTTTTTTGACCAATCAACATGGCTTTAAGGGATCTGATAGAGGGTCATCCAAGAAGCATTTCTACAAAATTATTTGAAAATCTGCCAACCAGTTTGGGAGTAGAAGATTTTTTAAGTTTTCACTATAGCCATATAAGGCAAAATAGCCCCGCCCCCCGGGCTGCCATGTTTTTCGACCAATCAACATGGCTTGAAGGAATCTGACAGAGGGTCATCCAAGGAACATTTCTACAAAATTATTTGAAAATCTGCCAACCAGTTTGGGAGAAGAAAAATTTTGAAGTTTTTTTCATTTCGTTGCCATGGAAACCAGAATTCTGCATGGATCCCAAAAATTTGAAGGAAATCTGGTGAGGTCATTGAGAGGATGCTTTCTGTGAAGTTTCATCCCAATTGACCCACTGGTTACTGAGGAGAAGAAGTTGACGCACGACGCACGACGAACGCCGGACAAAAGGCAATCACAATAATTCACCTTGAGCAAAACTCAGGTGAGCTAAAAATGTGGAACAATTTATTAATTTGCCATAATGTTTTCAACTGTATTCAATAATCACACTTAAATTTGTTGAGATTTCCCATTTCTTATGCAGACGTTTTCAAAGTCATTTGCTGCTGATTTGTTGCATGTGAGAAAGGGTTAAGAGCGATGCCACTCAAAACTTTCGTGACTAGTTACAATTTAGATCAGCAGTCTGATCAGGATCTTTTCTATTCACTGCCTAGTCCTGAAAGTCTCTGAAGAATGATTATAACTGACTTATGTGTTCAAACAAACACATGCCTTGTCTGCCATTCTGTCAGCAAAATAAAGCGCAACAGCAAGAAGAAAGGAAGACATGTTTCTAAGTGGAAATAGCTTCCCTGACTGGGTAGGTTCAGCAGTTTGAGCGCTTTAAAGGGAAATGTATGATTGATAAATGCAAACAAATGTTAGTATGTAGTTTATTTGAAATTTTTCGGTATGTTTCATTCTAAATATTTACCCTATGCAGACCTTTATATTTTGGTTACGTCTAGTTGATTGATTGAAGTTTAATGCAGTTTTCAACAGTGTTTCAGTTATATCACCTAAGCATGTGTTTTCTGACTTTCTTGTACCAGTAAAAACATTCTTCCCAGGCAAATATCCACCTTCAATATAGACTATTTTTAGCCAATTAGTGGAAGGCACCAGTCACAATTTGTTTTCTCAACCATTGAAAAGAATCAATCTGTTATCACTGTCAGAGCTGAACTAACGAATCCTAGATTGTTACTAACTGAGATTAACCCTTTTCCTCATACAGATGCTTTCTGACACCTCTGCAGCAGATGGCTTTTTGAAAACATAGTGACAAAAGAAGAAATTGCTCAAAACGAGCAATTTCTCCTTTTGCCACAATGTTTTACACTTTTAGTCATAGGTTATCCATTCAGTTAAAGACTTTTTCCATTTTCTGACAGAATACGTTCAAAGTTGTCTGCTGCAGAATTGTCGTATGAGGGAAAGGGATAACCCTTTCCCACATGAAGACATATTTTGATGCCTCTACAGCAGAAATGTTTTGAGGGAAAGGGTTAAGTATAGTTAACCTTTTCCAACCTACATTCACATTTTGACCCATCTCCAGCAGAAAACCTTGTAGCTCATAATGAGCAATCTCCCTTTTGTAATGCTGTTTTCAACTCTCTTCAATAATTCAGGGGTTTCATTTTGTTTTGGAGTCGCAGGATATTAATTGAAAGTAGGCGGGTGTCTGGGGGTGCTCCCTAAGTAAGGGTAAAGGAAATAAATTCTGTTAAAGTAGCTGGGTTAAGGTGCTTTATTAGATGGGTAAATTACCCGGCTACCAAGTCATTTTGAAACCCCTGTAATTACACTTTCATTTACAAATGTTCTCCATTTTTCCCCCAAACTTTTTCAAAGTTGTCCGCTGCAGATATCTTGTAAGTTTGAAAGGGTTAAACAAAGTGATGAAGTAGATTTCCCACCTGTCTGTCCTTAGCCTGAGTTTGAAGGTTAGTAATCTGATTCTTGAAAGCATAATTCCATCTGAAATTAGAATAACACTTTCCCTTATACAATAAATGTGCAGCTTGCAACTTTGAAAACAACTGTGCAAAAAAATCTGTATAATTATTGATAACAGTTGCAAACATTGTGGCTAAAGTAGAAATTACTCAATGTTTTCAAAAGTCGTCTGCTGCAAAGACGTCAAAATGCGTCTGCAAATGGGAAAGGGTCATCATCCGACATTACAACCATTACAACTGCTGCCCATCCCCAGCATACAAACAATATTAACACATAATTTGCTCATTTGCTATTTCTCCTTTAGCCACAATGTTTTCAACTACTTTTATTTGAAAAAAATCATATTTTTGCCTGTGTGTTTTCAAAGCCATTTGCTGCAAATTTTTTGAATGTGGGAAATGTTTTAGTAAATATATAATTAACCCTTTCCCTCATATAGACGCTTTCCAACGCCTCTGCAGCAGACGGCTTTTTAAAAACATAGTGACAAAAGAAGAAATTGCACAAAACGTGCAATTTCTCCTTTTGCCACAATGTTTTCCACTTTTTGTCATAGGTTATCCATTCAATTATGGAGATTTTCTATTTTTTGACAAAATACGTTCAAAGTCGTCTGCTGCAGAATTGTCGTATGAGGGAAAGGGTTAACATAGATCTTGATAAGGGACATATTTCAGGTTCTAAAATCTTTAACTGACACTCAAACCCTGTGTTATGGGTACGCAAAAGAATCGTCTTAATGAGACAAATCTCTTGAGTACCCACAACATAGTGTCTGGTTGAGTTATAATAGAGATATGGTGGGGACAAGGTTTACACCCCCATATCTATTCCTCTGTAACCACCCATGCCGAGCCCAGGTAGCTTAGTCGATAGCGACGCAGGCTGTCAATCCAGGGGTTGTGAGTTCTAATCCCGGCTCCGCCAACTTTCTTTCCGACGTTTGGCAAAAGTCAATGCGACATGCGTCATTCGTCTTTCACCAATGGGCTAAGTCTATGTGGAAAAGCAGCCAGTTGCTTGGGAAGATTGTTGTGTGGAGTACTGGTGTGAGAAAACCACATGAGTAGGTTAAATGGCCGCCGTGACATGATTGAGAAAATGTTAAAAACGGCGTTAAACCCCAATCAATCAAAAGTATCAACCCATTATATAGATATACATACAGTTCTTGCTCCACTTTTTTATCCAGGGCGTATTCCAGGTCGATAAGGAGGATCTTTTTGTAGGTGTCCTCCAGCTTTTGCCTCACCCCCCATGTTTCAGATATCGTCTTGCTTGAATCTGAAATATTGAAACAATCAACAATATAAAGAGTTTAGAGGATATGTGATGATGTCAAACAACTTGACCTTTTGCGGCAATGTTTTCAGCTATATTCAATAATTTTGCTTTCATTTATACCCAGCTTGGCCAGCATTCTTTCCGACGTTTGATAAAAATCAATGCGACAAGAAACATTTGACTTTTGCCATTGGGCTAATATTGTTTTTGGCATGCAGCCAATTGCTTAAAAAAAGGCTGTTCTGTGGAGTACTATTGTGAGAAAGTCAGGAAACACATGTGTAGGTGAACTGGTCTCCAGGATATGACAGAAAAATTGTTGAAAACAGCGTTAAACCACAGTCAAACAAAGTCTCCCGCTGCAACAATTCTTAATAAGTGGGAAAGGGTTAAGACTTGTCTGCTTCAAATAAGTTTAAAGTAAGGTATGGAATCTTGACATTTATATGTTCATCATTTTTTCTATGAGGTCAAATTTTGACCAAAATCTGTCATGCTGATCTACAGCCAAATAGTCCCTAAAAAACCCTTCTTTCCATAGAAATGAGTGTATACCATCACCAGAATGCATTGAATATAAGACAGTGAGTTTATATTCATTGTTAATGTATATAAGATGCACAGGAAATGATTGATTTTATCATTATTAGTATTTTGACCTTGTTTGAAAGAGAAAGTAGAGAATGCTAAACACCGGTTTTGGTCCAAAATGACGGTAACCATTTTCGCCTGGTGAATTCTTTCTTGTATAATGCATGATCCCCCATTTTCTTTGGATTGTTTTAAAGCTTAGAGGTAACTCTTTTCAATGATATATGGTGTTCTATATGAGAAATGCTTAGAAAGTGTGACAATTGCGGACTGAAACTGGTCAATTTACATTGAAACAAAGAAGGAATTTATTTGGTATATTGTGACCTATAAGTTATTCATAATGGATCTTGACATTTTAACACGTTTCCACATACAAACATCTGCAGCAGACAACTTTGAAATCATCTTGTCAACAAAACAAATGAAAATCTCTATACATGAAAACAATGGTTATAATATTGAATGAAGTTGAAAAGATTTTCCCAACAGACTAAGAAAGCAGAAATTGCTGCTGCAGATCATCAATAAAATGTGTTTGCAACTGGGAAAGGGTTAACAAAACCTTGATCCTTTCCCTCATACGACAAATTTGCAGCAGACGACCTTGAACATATTTTGTCAATATATAGAAAATCTCCATAATTGAATGGATAACCTATGACTAAAAGTGGAAAACATTGTGTCAAAAGGAGAAATTACTTGTTTTGAGCAATTTCTTCTTTTGTCACTATGTTTTCAAAAAGCTGTCTGCTGCAGAGGCGTCAGAAAGCGTCTATATGAGGGAAAGGGTTAAAAGTTGAGTTGCAGATGAGGTGAGTAATTCATGAATCCTTATTTGACCTCCAAACCCTTTGTTATAGGTACTCAAAAGAAGCGTCTCAGTGAGAAAATTATTTTGAGTACCTACAACATTTAAACGAATATTAAGAGAGATAAATTGGAGAAAAGACCATAATACTCTTATCTGTTAACCCTTTCCCTCATACGGCAATTTTGCAGCAGACGACTTTGAACGTATTTTGTCAAAATTTAGAAAATCTCCATAATTGAATGGATAACCTATGACAAAAAGTGGAAAACATTGTGGCAAAAAGAGAAATTGCACGTTTTGTGCAATTTCTTCTTTTGTCATTATGTTTTCAAAGAGCCGTCTGCTGCAGAGGCATCAGAAAGCGTCTATATCAGGGAAAGGGTTAAACTGTATACTCACCAGACACACTAGCCTTCAGGGCCTCTGCTTGTCTGCAAATAAAAATTAATAAATTTGTTTAATTCATACAGGAATAGGATTACCTGAAATGGCTGTTTCATTGCTTTTAACCCTTTCCCTCATACGACAATTCTGCAGCAGACGAATTTGAACGTATTTTGTCAAAACATAGAAAATCTCCATAATTGAATGGATAACCTATATGACAAATAGAGGAAAACATTGTGACAAAAGGAGAAATTGCACGTTTTGTGCAATTTCTTCTTTTGTCACTATGTTTTCAAAAAGCTGTCTGCTGCAGAGGCGTCAGAAAGCGTCTATATGAGGGAAACGGTTAATAAAAGTGTATGAAGAAGTAGAATTGTAATTCATATACATTGTAATCATATTGTCCAAGTAAATTCAACTGCATGATGAAACAAGGTCAAATGTTGACGACGCACGGACGCCGGACAAAATGTGATCACAATAGCTCACCTTGCACTTCGTGCATAGGTGAGCTAAAAACACGACACTGTAAGTTAGTTAATAGATGATTTTTGAAAACACTGAGGGCAAAGGGAGAGATTGTTCATAATGTAATTGAGCAATGTCAGCCATTGCCACAATGTTTTCATCTTTATTCAATAATTATACTTTCATTAATTGCAATTTTCCATACTTTTGCCAAAATAATTTCAAGTTGTTTTGATAATAGGATGAATAATTGATCAAACAATTTTGTATTCCGTAAAGAGTTAATAAGACCTCTGACCTTGTTATATATCATTAACCCTGTCCCACATACAACAACAGGGTTGTCAAAATGTTTTGTTGTAACAGATCAAATAAGAAAAGTAACCGATCAGGCTAAGGGTCAGGTCAAGGGCAAATCCCTGGTAGAGGGCCCAGGGCAGCAAAACTAATATATCAAAAAGGGATTTTAACAGATAATTTTGATCGGCAATCGGTTAATTTTGAAAAGCCTGCCACAAATCTGCAGCAAAAGACATATTGGTAAAACAAAAAAAATCTACATAAATGATAGCCTAATTATCAAGAAGAGTTTAAAACATTGTGACAAAAGGGAGAAATTACGAGATATTGTCACAACGTTTTCAAAAGTCATCTGCTACAGAGGCGTCTGTCTGTGGGAAATGGTAAGTAGTGAATCAGTTTCCGGTCATAACAATTATTTTGCCGAGGTCCAGATAAGGAGGGATATATATGCAGTTCTTTCCTCAATAAATTCTGTCTTATTATCCAACCAAACCCTATGATGTGAGAAGATCCTTTAGAGTTCCCACATCATAGGGTTACAGGGTCAAATAAGGAATTTAGAACATATATAATGCCCCTTATCTATAGATCTGATTCTTTTGAGAAACATAAAAATAAGTGAATAATAAGAGAGATAGGAAACAGGCATGTTTACACTTCCTTCTCTTTTCCTCTGCTCTAAAATAACCAATATGAATTATATTTATTCGGAAATTGGAGTACTATTGAACCAGAAGTGTCATTGTATTTGCAGTTACTTAGATCAGAGATGTAGAAATTATCTACATTCCTGCGTAAATGTATACATGTATAATACTATTATTGTATTAATAGGCAAGGTTGAATAATGAATAATTGAAAAAAACATTAATAAAATAAAATAAGAACAAACGGATGGATGTGTAACAGACTTAGAACACCTTTTCTCTCTCTTAATATACTTCAAAGTAACATCGTCTTCAAATATTCTTTCTTGATGTAAAACTTGAAAGATCTGTTGATCTCTTTCTTCCCAGCAAACTATTTGTTTAGCTCAAAAGCTGGATTTAAAAGCTCATTTGTCAAATAAAAATGGATATTACTTGAACATGTAATCATGTCATCAATATTGGAAACAATAGGAATGTTTGTAAAAGTAGAAACTGATTTCAGATGACTATCCGAATCCAAAACCATATCCGAACTTGTGTCACTTTCACAGTTGTGAGTTGTCAAAACAGTCAACAGCAGGTTGGTAGCCAAATAAAAGACCGATTTGTTTGACATCTACGCTGGCACCATACATCCTGTTTTGAGATTTGAAAGTAAATGGATAAATGTCTATTCTTACCTCAACATTTGGGCCACTGAACTCATAATAGACGAGTTCTCTCGGCTAAGTTTCTGACGAAGCAGTGGCTACTTCAAGTGATCGCCATTTTCTTCCCATAATGCTGCAAAATGATTGCTCCCTTTTTTGGTTATTATGGCCTTTGCATTTTTGTTTCACATTCATGAATATTTCCAAGGTAAGATTTATTTATTGAAATAATACAGTGATTTTTTATTCAAAAGATGGAATGATAGGCGATTTTGTAATATCGATAACCAACTACTTCTCCCCAGTTGCAGAGCGTTGCAGTCACGTGAGGGTCATGTGACTCAGGCTTTTTCCCCAAAAAGTTTCAACATCACTACTTCCCCCTAAGTTGCTAAGTTATGGCAGGCTCTCTCTGTGGTTTTGAAATGTCAAAAGATTGACGGCTTGATAGTATCTGAAAGAAGTGTAGACATTGCTTGCTGGAAAGTTGGGAACTGGGCCTTTGGGGGGGAAGTAAGAATTAGTAAACTTTTTTTTTCAGAGACAATGCCTAGGCCTACATGTATTTATTTATAAGTCTCTGTTTTTTCTTCACATCTTCCAATATGCATAACTAACAAAAACATGGGCAAAAAGTATCTATAGATGAATTAATTATATTTAAATAGTGTTGAAAACATTGTGTAGGCACGTGCCTACACATTTTTTCTAAAAATGCCCCCAAAATGCAGCTGCGGCGATACACATCTGCGTAATGTATCGACCAGATCAGCCTGCGCTGTCCGCGCAGACTGATCCGGCCGACACATTCCGTCTAAGGAGGGATAGATAGAGTAGTGATTCCGGAAACAGAAAATCCACAGGAGGCGAAAAGTGTATACGCCTGGGTACGCCTGTGCGGCATGCTTAGGCTGATCCGCGTCGATACTTTACGCAGAGTCCACAATGTTGATTTTCTCACATTGATTATTGCCAAGCTACGCCCCTGACAACAACACAACACGTTGCGTTGGCTGGGATGGAAGCTATGTGATCTATCTCTGTCCAATGATATACGCTTCCCCACATACATGAACAACAAATCCGCAGCAGACGACTTTGAAAACTTGCAAAAAATGGAAAATCTCCAAAAATAAAGATTTAATTATTGAATCCAGTTGAAAACATTGAAACAATGAGCAATTTCTTCTTTGTCCACGATGTTGGCAAGAAACCGTCGGCTGCAGATGCGTCCACACAGGAACACTAACTATATGACACTATATAGTGTCGCTTGTCTACATGTGGGAATAGGTAAACAAACAAACAAAACACATGATGATGCGCATCCTTGGTCTGCTACTATTCTAATGTAACATGCAGGGCTAAAGACGCAGAAGATCCCTTCAGCGAAAAGTATACTCAGCCCTGAAGGGGTCCACTTGTCTTTTATATGTAGCCCTAAACTCCATCACTTCGAAACGGTGATGTAAATTTGCATATCAAATGCAACGTATACCGAACGTTTTCGTTACACTACTTCCCACTCCGAGAAATGCAACGTATACCGAACGTTTTCGTTACACTAATAATGCAGGTAGACAGTTTGCTTCGGAAAGTATGGTGGGTCGAAAAGGTCTTCTGTTGCGAGAAAGCCGTGAAATTCATGGTTATGTGAACTGTCGCCGTTATATAACCCTTTCCCTCATATAGACGCTTTTTCACGCCTCTGCAGCAGACGGCCTTTTTAAAACATAGTGACAAAAGAAGAAATTGCTCAAAACGAGCAATTTCTACTTTTGCCACAATGTTTTCCACTTTTAGTCATAGGTTATCCGTTGAATTATAGAGATTGTTCTATTTTTTGACAAAATATGTTTAAAGTCGTCTGCTGCAGAATTGTCGTATGTGGGAAAGGGATAACTGAACAACTGTTGAAAACGGCGTAGTAAATTCGAACCAATCAATTATGGAACGCCAAATCTACATAAACTCAAATATTTGAAGAGCTCTTCAAATATTTAGAGAGCTCTCCAATTGAATTGATGATATCATTAATTCAATTGAAGAGCTCTTCAATTGAATTGGAGAGCTCTCTAATTCAATTGAATATATCTCTAAATCAACTTAATTGAAGATATCTCCAAATCAATTAGAGATATCTTCAAATCAATTGGAGAGCTCTGCAATTTAATTGGAGATATCTCCAAATCAATTATGGATATGTTTAATTTAGAAGAATTGGAGATATTTCCAATTCATTTGTTGCTCTCTCTAATTGAATTAAAGATATCTCCAATTGATTTGGAGAGCTCTCTAATTCAATTAGTGAGAGCAACAAATGAATTGTTGATTTGGAGATATCTTCAATTGAATTAGAGATGTCTGCAAATCAATTAGAGAGCTCTCCAATTGAATTGATGATATCAGTAATTCAATTGGAGAGCTCTCTAATTATTTGAAGAGCTCTCTAAATATTTGAAGAGCTCTTCAAATGTTTGAGTTTATGTAGATTCGGCGTTCCATAATCAATCCATTTGCCACGATATTTTCAAAAGACCTATGTGACAGATCTGAAATAAATAGTAGGAACGACGTATGTCTCATCTACGTTCAATTAATTTAACCCATTTTTTTTTAATTAATTTATATGATTACTAATTAATTAATCCTTTCCCACATACGTCAATTCTGCAGCAGACGAATTTGAATAGAAAATTTCTATAATTGAATGGATAACCTATGACTAAAAGTGGAAAACACTGGGGCAAAAGGAGAAATTGCTCGTTTTGAGCAATTTCTTCTTTTGTCACCATGTTTTCAAAAAGCCGTCTGCTGCAGAGGCTTCCGAAAGAGTCTATATGAGGGAAAGGGTTAATGGTATAGAATCCCCTATTTAATTTAGATAATTGAAGTCAAAATGAACACTTTCCCACGTACAACAAATCTGCAGCAGACGACTTTGAAGACATATAGAATGGAGTTGAACATAGGTAGATACGGTACTCCTTTAAATGCATGTACATGTACATCTACTGGGATGTGAACTCTCTTAAAAAGGTATAGAATCCCCCTTTATTGTAGATAATTGAAGTGAAAACGAAAACTTTCCCACATACAACAATTCTGCAGACGACTTTGAAGACATAATAATATATAGACAAAATTGGAAAGTCTCTATAAATGAAAATTTAATTATAGAATAGAGTTGGAACATATTCTGACAAAATGAACAATAGGTCGATACGGTACTTCTTTAAATGCACGTACATCTACTGGGATGTAATCGTTTAGCTCGCTTAAGCCCTTTCTCACATACAGCAACTCTGCAGCAGACGACTTTAAAACATCTAGGTAAAACTATGGAGAATCTCTATTAACGGGTGTATACAATATGATTCATCCTCTGTACCCAGGCTATTCAAAACATAAATGATACCCTGGGCCATAAATTGGCTAGCGTAACTTCGTAAAGCATGTACCACGATTTTCTCCGTAACTATACTGTAATGTTCGTATCGCATGAGGTTTGTGTCATGCGGCCAATCGAGCGGCTGCATTTCACCTCATTATTTATTCATGAGAACGAAATTTGTACAGCCAACTTGCCCAGGGTATCATATATTTTATGAATAGCCTGGGTACCGAGGATGAATATGATAGGGCTAAACACATTGTGGCTAAAGGAGTAATTTATCTTTATGAGAAATTGTCTAGATATACCGAATCATTCGCCAAGCTTGAATGAGATTAGTTTTCGATCCTTTCATAGAGTGATAGTTTTGATTGATTGTTTGGTGTTTTACGTCGCTTTTAACACTTTTTCAGTTATATCACGGCATCCCCTGATTAAGATACCAGTGTTACGGTTCCATTTATCCTGACACCAGCCAGTCTGTCGTAATACTTACCTCGCAACCCTGAGCGCCAACCAGGAGAGCCATGACTACCATTTGTATGGCTTTAGTATGACTTGGTCAGGGATGTATGTGATCGTTTTGAAAGCTGTTTGTAATTGTGAAAACAAAAAATCGGAGAAAATTATCAATTTTATTTGATTTCAATTTAGGTAGGGGTCTGATTAGAAACGCGGACGTAAATAACGGGAATGACAGACGCGTGCATTGATGACGGGTTGGCAGCGACGTAGCACTGAGTGTACAATCTTCTGGAAATCAGATTGAGGGTTACAACTCTTCAAGTAATACATCTCGGAGGTCATTGACGTTATCAGATGGATTTGGGCGTCGCCGGTAGACGTCTATAAAAAATATCCGAAAGATGTTTTATCAGACTTAAATCCGGGCTAGTTGAAGGCCATTTGCCTATGTAAGCGATGTGGATTGTTTTGGGTGGGGATAACACCCAAAAGTTATCACAAGCGACGTGGGCTCTAGCGTTGTCATGAGTCTGTAGGATAACGTGAACAGCTTTTCACAAAACGGTTACTTAATGTTTGTTGGTTAATCCGGGCGTTGTGAGTACGGCTGAGGCCGTTGTAGTGAGAAAGCGATTTCGTAAATGCTGGTTCGAGATATAGAGACATCTCATGAAAAATCCGGCCAAAATACTTCACTGAAACGTATATTGGAGTTGACGACACCGCGTAAAAGGATGTATCGAATTGACAGTATACATTTAAATACTCACGAACACGATGTGCTTCGTTTTTATGTCGAATACAATCGCATGATAAAAACAATGCACTTACTATACAATTGGAATTTTCAAAAAATCACCGCTTCTCTTTATCGTTTATTTATTTTATACCGTTTTATACCGGACGATTTTGTACGCGACAATTTGAATGGCTAACGAAATGAAGCTGTTGAAAAATGTAAACAACGTTTGATGTATGTATACATTGTTTGTGACAGGAAAAGTGTACATGTATAACTTCAACCACTAAAGCTGCCTTTTCAGAATTATTTTATAAATTCAGATATCTTGATTCACCAATATTTTTCAAAATGCAGATATATTGACTGATACATGGCACTTATTTTTATATTAGTGTTAAGCAAAGACACATCTCGAATTTTGGTTCCTAGCTTTATTCTCTCATTCTGTTTATAATCGGGGAGCCAATTGTTGTATGATTTCTCAAAATGCACACCACTATAGACGGTACTTTAAAGTTACCGTCCAAAAATCAATTCCAGACGAACTGTATGGGACAATCCTCAGATCTTTAAACGAGATCTGTTTTTATGAAATTGGCACTGGAGTAGTAACACGTGGTCTAACGCTCCCAGACAGATTGCGCGAATCCCCGCCTGAGTTTCCAAACTGCCTGTGCAGCTGACCCCAAATGGTCACTTCTTCAGTAAGTATTCCTTTCTCTAGCATCCGAGAATCGTCGGTCACCCACATTTGGAACGAAGCTGAGGCAACAATGGTTGGTTTCCGACGATGGCATCCGATAGACTCTCATTCTTGTAAATCGTTTTGAATTACCGGCATTGAAATTCATTAGTTAAACTTTTAGTCGAAGACCGGTTTGGGGACTATAGGTTTGGTCGATTCCGTCCGTCTGTCTGTCTGTCTGTCACTTCCGTCCCGCATTTTAACCGTGCATCATGGGATTCGAAAGAAACTTGGCACAAACGCTCACCATGATGAGGCGGCGTGTCGTGCATAAGACCCAGGCCTGTACCTCAAAGGTCAAGGTCAAAATGAGTACTCTTAGATAGGATTACCTTGTCCGGTCCGCATCTTAACCATCCATCATAGGCTTTCCAAGAAACTTGGCACAAACGTTCACCATGATGAGTCGGCGTGTCGTGCACAAGACCCAGGCCTGTACCTCGAATGACAAGGTCACACTTAGAAGTCAAAGGTCGAAATGAGTACTTTGATAGGACTACCTTGTCCGGCAAGCATCTTAAACCATCCATCCTAGGATTCCCATGAAACTTGGCACAAACGTTCACCATGATGAGACGGCGTGTCGCGCTCAAAACCCAGGCCTGTACCTCAAATGTCAAGGTCACACTTAGAGGTCAAAATGAGTAGTTTGATATAACTGTACCTTGTCCGGCCCGCATCTTAACCATTCATCATAGGATTTCCATGAAACTTGGCACAAACGTTCACCATGATGAGGCGGCATGTCGCGCTCAAGACCCAGGCCTGAACCTCAAATGTCACGGACCCACTAAGCGGTCAAAGGTCAACATGAGTACTGTTTGATAGGACTGTACCTTGTCTAGCCCGCATCTTAACTATGCATCATAGGATGCCCAAGTTACAAAGCACACATGTTCACCATGATTAGGTGGCGTGTCGCGCACAAGACACAGGCCTGTACCTTGTCCGGCTCACATCTCAACCATGCATCATAGGATTCCCAAGTTAGTGAGCACACATGTTCATCATGATGAAGTGATATGTGGCACATAAGACCTAGGCATGTACCTCAAAGGTCAAGATTACACGTCAACATGAGTACCGTTTGATAGGACTGCACCTTGTCCGGCTCACATCTCAACCATGCATCATAGGATACCCAAGTTACAAGGTAAATATGTTCACCATGATTAGGTGGTGTGTCGGGCACAATACCCAGGCCTGTACCTCAAAGGTCAAGGTCATACTTAGAGGTCAAAATGAGAACTGTTTTATAGGATTGCACCATGTCCGGATCACATCTCAACCATGCATCATAGGATACCCAAGTTACTGGGCACACATGTTGACCATGATGAAGTGAAATATGGCACACAAGACACAGACATGTACCTCAAATGTCAAGGTCACACTTAGAGGTCACATGTCAAAATGAGTACTGTTTGATAGGACTGCACCATGTCCGGCTCATATCTTAAACCATGCATCGTATGATTCCCAAGTTACTGGGCACACATGTTCACCATGATGAGGTGATATGTGGCACACAAGACACAGGCTTGTACCTCAAAGGTCAAGGTCACACTTAGAGGTTCGCTGGCCGATTTTGCAAAGTCTAAGATGAATACAAACTACCTAATGTCACATTTAACCTTGCAATTTTAAATCTTCTTTATGAAAGTTGCTTTTTTATTATTCAGTATAGTCATAGGAATCCGCCATGGCAGAGTGGTTTTCATCGGATATCTGGTACCGGATATTCCGTGTTTGATGATGCCAAGTCGTTGAGGGGATGGTGGAGTGCTCTTGGTCAAGGCACATCTCTAGCCTAGTACTGGTTTGCTTGACCAAGGGTCATGAATAATTCCGAATGTTTTCAAAAGTCGTCTGTTTTAATTGCTTTAAATTCTTCTGCATATGGAAACAAATAAATGTAACCAGGCTTCTTTAATTTCACATCATTAACTCTTTCAGCGCCAAAAGGCAATATTGAGGTTTTTGCAAACATGTTGTTTACCTTTTAGTTATCAAAATATTCCAAACTTTCATTATATAAGAAATGGAGACGCCCGATTTTGAACATGGAATTGTCTACTTTTAACAATTCGGCGCTAACGAGTTAACAAACTATAGGAGAGAATTGCAACATGAGCTTTACTAATATTTGATTTAACCCTTTCCCACATACAGCAGCCAACTTCGAAAACAATTGGGCAAAACGCTCTACAAATCAAAGTACAATCATTGAATTAGAGTTTCTCCTTTTGCCACAATGTTTTCAAATGCGGTCTGCAGATGCAACAACAGATATGAAGAAAAACTTCTAAAATGTGGAGGAATCAATCATCCGATACCTTTTCTCCACAATGTTTTGGAAAATGAACTGTTGCTGCAGTCGTAAGATACTGTAATTTTTTTTTTATATAAATGCGATAATTTTATATAATTAAGTTCAACAACTGGAACCAAATTAATAAGCCAGAGAACGAAAAAAAAATGGTACATAAAATATCATTTTTATTATCAGCCATTTTATACAGGAAAAAACTATAAACCAAAATGTGAACGACTCACTAGAAGAACAATATAGACTATCAAAAGTATCATTAACAATGTCTTCACATCTGAATACAAGAAATAACTTCATCTCAAGCACTTGCACTAAATCACCAATCTATTTGTGATGTTTATAAGAAAAACCTTAACCCTTTCCCTCATATAGACGCTTTCTGACGTCTCTGCAGCCGACCACTTTTTGAAAATATAGTGACAAAAGAAGAAATTGTTCAAAACAAGCAATTTCTCCTTTTGCCACAATGTTTTCCACTTTTTAGGATAGGTTATCGAATGGATAACCTATTTTTTGACAAAATATGTTCAAAGTCGTCTGATGCAGATTTTTTGTATGGAGGAAAGGGTTAACCCTTAACCTGATGCAGACAACCTTAAATGCAGCAGACGACATTTAAAAATAAATGTTGGAAATGCACAAATTGTTGTTTTGAGAACTTTTTTGAAAAGGCTGAAACTTCTTGATGAGCAATTTCTCCTATTTGCCACAATAACACTCTTTATCGAATATTTAGACTTTGCAATCATCGAGCTTTTTTCAAATATGAGCCAAGATGCTTTCAAATTTGTCGGATTGCTTGTACGTTGGAAAGGTTTGAATAAGAAACAGTTAACAGGTTTTTAGCACTCAATATCTTTAAAATGACTATCAGCACTTTATGAAGATGAAAGAATCCTCCCATGCAGACTTTCGAGTTAAAAGGTAACATTTTGATTTAACCCTTTCCCACATACAACACACATACAGCAGATGACTTTGAAAACAATTGAGGAAAATGACAGAAAAACACTACAGATTACACTTTATGACTTTTGAAATCATTGTGGCAAAAGGATAAATTGAGCAATTTCTCCATTGGCCACAATGATTTCAACTCGATTCAATAATCATACTATCATTTAGAGATTTATTGTATGTGGGTTAAAGGTTTAATTCAGGGAGATGTACATCTGAATAACTTTAACACAAAATATTCACTAAAAAATCTGATCAACAGTTATACATATGTTAACTTGTAAGTTACACTATTTTTTATTATTTCTTGTATCTTTCCAGCAGATTAATAGAAGATCAGTCTAAAGTATCTCAGGCTAATACTAAATTAAAAAGTCTATCTGGATAAATATCATTAATATTAAATGCTCAGGTTGAGAAAATTCTACATTCCCTTCAATGTTTTCTACTCAATTTTAAAGACGTTCCATTTTCATATTGAGATGTTTTTGTTTGTTTTAAAAACACAGACAAATAAAAACAAGTGGGCCATGTGACGCTGGATCGCTCACCTGAGAATGTGCCATTTAACACTTGACAACATCTAGCAAATCTGCAGCAGACGACTTTATAATTTAATCAAATATATGGAATAAATGAAAGGTCAATCACAGAATAAGGTTCAAAACATTGTGGCAAATGGAAAAAAATTCATGATGAGTAATTTCTCCTTTTGTCACAATGTTTTCAAAAGACATCTGCTGCAGATGCACCAGAAAGAGAAAGGGTTCACTTTTAAAGGAGATCAATATTAACAGGACATTAAAAGATTCTGGTAATTGCAACTTAAACTTTCCCTATTGATATAAATCTGTATTATGTGTACATATAAATCAGACAAGCAGTTTCAGAGGAAAATAATTTAAAATACCTTTTTAACCCAGATTTAAATTTAATTCAATTCTTACAGTCATTAAACCGCCTTTTTGGAGCTTCCTGGTGCCAAATTATCTTTAAATCAGATCAGTAACGTCAGAGGAGAAGAATTACAAGAATTTGTGATTTTTCTCCTTATCTGATGGCATCAACCAGTTTTTAATTGAATTTAATTTTTTGAATAATTTTTATAGAGGACCCCCAAAGGAACAGTTCTGTGAAGTTTAGATGAAATACAACAAGGGGTTTAAAAGGAGATGTTGTCTAACCCTTTCCTACTTGCAGATGCAATAGCAGCAGACAACTTTTGAAAACATTGTGGCCATAGGGGAAATTGCTCTGACATGATGAGCAATTTCACCTTTGGCCACAATGTTTTCAACTTTATTTAACAATTAAGCTATCTTTTATGGAGATTTTTCAGACTTTTATCTCTATGTTTTCAAAGTCGTCCGCTGCAGATTTGTCGCACATGGAAAAGTGTTAAGTAGATTGTTTAAGACATCAGACAAAGGGGTTAGCACAATAATTCACCTTGAGCACTTTATGCTCAATTGGTCAATACATGTACATATATCAGGTAAATGGTTAAAATGTTCATGTCAAATGTATGATACACTAATATATCCCTCTCCCACATGCAGACATATCTGCAGAAGACAAAACTTTAATCAAAATTCAAAGGTATCTAACTCTATTTAACGCTTTCCCTCATACGACAATTCTGCAGCAGACGACTTTGAACATGTTTTGCCAAAAAATAGAAAATCTTTATAATTGAATGGATAACCTATGACTAAAAGTGGAAAACATTGTGGCAAAAGGAGAAATTGCACGTTTTGTGCAATTTCTTCTTTTGTCACTATGTTTTCAAATAGCCGTTATATGAGGGAAAGGGTTAATAATTATGTGGTTATCAATAGAAGTTTTCCATATTATTTTTATTAGATGTGTTGTAGTTGTAGTGTCGTCTGCTGTAAATTGGATGTATGTGGGGAAGGGGTTAATACCTACTCAAACATAAAAACAAACATCACACTTCAGTTAAATGTTCTAGCATTTCATTAACAGATAAAAGAGCACTTTCATTTATAACAAAACAAAATCAAACAATAAGGTCTTTCTCAGCACTCCATCTTAAGCATACATAAGTCTGATTTCTCATATACGCAAACAAATTCATCCAAGCAATACTATACATAGAAATTTTATACACATGATTTTGTCACATGAAAATCAACCTTTAAACACAGAATATTAAGATCAGATTGGGTTTTTGTGCAGTCTAGATCAGATAAGAGCTTATCTCTTACCCACATAAACACCTTTTGACCCATCTGCCAGAGATAACTTTTGAAAACAATATGTCAAAAGGAGCAAGTGCTCATAACAAGCAATTTTTAGTTTTTGCCACAAGTTTTTCAACATTTTTTAATTTTCACATATAGATTTGCCATATGTTTGCCTCTAATTTAACAAAGTGCTCTGCTGCAGATTGGTTGTACATGGGAAAGGTTAACCCTTACCCTCATACGACAATTCTGCAGCAGACGACTTTGAACATATTTTGTCAAAAAATGAAAAATCTCTATAATTGAATGGATAACCTATGACTAAAAGTGGAAAACATTGTGGCAAAAGGAGAAATTGCTCGTTTTGAGCAATTTCTAATTTTGTCACTATGTTTTCAAAAAGCTGTCTGCTGCAGAGGCGTCAGAAAGCATCTATATGAGGGAAAGGTTATTATGGTCCCTCAGATAAAGGGAGGAAGAGTTAATGCCTATAAATTTAGATACTTTTAAGGCTGAATTTTTAAAATGGACTTGTCCTGATTTACGGTCCATAGCCAATTTAGGAATACCAAGCTACAATGTTCATTCTGTTGGGTAACCAACAGCATAGGGCCTGGTCAGACCGCCACAGATGTGCCGGCTCTATATTGGCATCACACAATCCGTTCCAGCAGACAAATTGTTAATGGAAAGTACTTGCGCATGATATAATCTTCATTCTATGATGTTAAAACCCTTTCCCACATACAACCCATCTGCAGTAGACAATTTTTTTTAAAAACATCTTGGCCAATATATAAAAAAAATCTCGGTAAACGTAAGTATAATTATTTGATCGAGTTTTAAACATTGTGGCTAAATCAGAAATAGCTCACTATGTGCAATTCCTTGTTTTGTCACAATGCTTTCAAAAGTTGTCTGCTGCAGAGGTGTCAAAATGCGTCTGTTTGAGGAAACGGTTAATGGAAATAAACAATGTTTCAGGTTGTGTGGGAGATCTAATGATTCAGCGAATGCAAACAAATGCAAAAATAGAGATCCAAATTTGGTAAATTGGCTAAAAAATGTGATCATTTTAAAATGATTACCCCTTTAAGTGCTGAATTTTTGTTGCCGACTTTTCAAATTAGGAATTTCAAAGCATTTTCACTTTCCTTGAAGCACACGATCTGACAGTCAAAACTAAGCGTAATTTTGGTTCACACTTTAAGTGTGTTTAAAAAAGAACAGCAGCAAAAGGGGATAAGGCATGCACAATGCACGAGTTTCCCAGTAAGAAACAAGTCTTTCAGACATTTGCCACCCTTGAAGTTTAAGATCAGCCAGCATATTCCAGTATTTCATAAGGATATATTAATAGCTAATTGACTGGATGTCAAACAGTGTAGATCCTTATTAGATCGTGTGCATGCATATGCTGATTGGGATGTTTCCTGTTTGCAAATGTCTGAAAGCGCATTTTCATGCGCTGAGGCTTGCATGTTAGTTGAGCAGTCTATATAGGACGTTATATTACATCACACATACCTACATAGTCAATATTTTTTAATCTAGATATATACACAAATACGAGTTTTAGATAACCCTTTCCCACATACAACAAATCTGCAGCAGACAACTTTGAAAACAATTCACCAAAAACATGAAAAATCTCTTTTTTATTGAATGTATAATAATTATTATTGAGCAGATGTAAAAATGTGTCACAATGTTTTCAAAAAGCCGTCTGCTGCAGAGGCATCAGAGAGCATATGTATATGGGAAAGAGATAAGGGTGGATTTTCATTACTGATAATACCTTAGAAAGAGGACCAATTTCATCATTTTCCTGTTATAAACAAATGACTTATGTGCAATATGCAAATGACTTTTTAAAACAATGTGAGAAAAGAACAAACAAATCGCTCAAGATGAGCAGTTTTGCTTATTCTTAGAATGCTCTCAACTCTGCCCCATCAAACAAGCTTTTCCAGGTGTTACAATATTATTTTTTGAGGAAGTTTCCGAAGCAGATGACTTGATAAAATGTGATATGAGGTAAATAGTCAACCACCTTTATCCAGTGATCTAGATAAGGCGAGTATTTGGTACCTTAACCCTTTCCCTCATATAGACGCTTTCTAAAGCCTCTGCAGCAGATGGCTTTTTGAAAACATAGTGACAAAAGAAGAAATTGCTCAAAACGAGCAATTTCTCCTTTTGCCACAATGTTTTCCACTTTTAGTCATAGGTTATCCATTGAATTATAGAGATTTTCTATTTTTTGACAAAATATGTTCAAAGTCGTCTGCTGCAAAATTGTCGGACGAGGGAAACGATTAACACTTTTCAACCTTTAGACGCATCTGTAGCAGACGACTTTTGAAAACATTATGACAAAAGAAGAAATTGCTCAAAACGAGCAATTTCTCCTTTTGCCACAATGTTTTCAACATTTTTTTAGTCATTATATCATAATTTTTTAGAGATTTTCCATATTTTAAGTAGATTTTTTCAAAGTCGTCTGCTGCAGATTTGTCGTACGAGGGAAAGGATTAACTGCCCCCCGTATCTAGACCTCTGTTTATCTAAAATCTCCAATGAACTACACAATGATGACGCAGGGAAAATTAAAACAGTGGCAAATTAGATTATGTAGCGGGACTTGGTGTTTCCAACATTTCCATTAGAAACGTGTCGATTGGGGTATCGCCGATTAACTTAAAGAAAAACAAGTGTTCAAGACACTTAAGTCCTATACTCCGTAGAGCCGGTAATCTCAAAAGGAGTTTTGCGAATCGACCGGGCTCATCTGGGTATCGTGTTTTAGTGTATTCTTCTAGAGTGGCGTATACTTTTTCTCGTAGCTGTTCTACTTCCTGCACACTTGTCAGCCCCTTCGCATCTGTAAAGGAGATTTTAATCATTCATTTTTGAAAATACCTAATAGCTTACAACTATACATAAATCACTCAGTAGTTGCTGTACGCATATTTGGGACTTTGTACATCGTGATAAATATTTTTGTATGAGTTATTGTTTATTCCCCTACGTAACATGATTTCAAGTATACACTTAGCATTTCCTTGGTTTATTGACCATTTCCCACTTGCAAACAAATTTTGAGGCATCCGTAGAAGAAAACTTTTGAAAATATTGTGGTAAAAAGTATAAATTGTGAGCAATTTACCATTTCTCCATATGCCACAATGTGTCTAACTCTATTCGATAATAATACATTAATTTGTAAATATTTGTGTTTATTTTCCGAAGTCGTCTGCTGCAGATTTGTTGCATATGGAAAAGGGTTAACGGTCTACTTAATAATCATGGTCGTTGAAAATACCTCTGGAAGAAATTGTTATATAAAGCAAATTGGAAGCTTAATGTAGAAACACTGTTGAAAATATTGTGGGAAAAGGACACATTGCTTGTCTCTGAGCAATATCTCCTTTTTACATGTTTTCATGAGGTGTCTGAAGACGTCTGAATCAGAAAACGGAGTAACATAACCAGCCTTATGTCTCAAACACGACTGGAGCCGTTTTCGCTCTATCTCAAGATAAATTTTCTAACCCCTTTAACAAGCCAACTAATCTCACACACAGATGCTTCCTGCATCAGAGGACTTTTGAAAACATTGTGGCAAAAGAAGAAATTGATCATAATGAATTTTTTTCTTTTTGTCACAATGTTATCAAGTCTATCTCAATGTTTTTTGCCAATATGTTTTTGAGACTTCTGCTGCAGATTTGCTGTATTGTGGGAAAGACCTCACTTGTTGATAGATCATGCCTTTTATCGATAGTAATACAGTTATATAACGGTGAAAGTCTCTGGATTGCTAACCAGTACAAGACTAGGAATTGTGCCTTGCCCAAGGGCAATTCATTATTACTGCTGCATGATTAAGTCGGGTCAAACCCAGAACTCCATCGTCTCAAGACAAACTATACCTGGATTGAAGAGGACTATGGCTCTTAGACATCCTAGCTCGGTCTTATCCATTTTCATTTCCCTCATCTTGGAAACTAGCTCTGTTAGGACCCGATCGAATATCGTACCGACCCCAGCCTGATGAGCACTACTACGATGTACATGTAACCCTGTCGCCAATAATATCCCGTCTTTCACTGAGATGGATCTATGTGAAAATGCGGCTATCAGGAGCTCGTTCCATCCTGAAAGTATTAAAACAAAATTGCCTTAAAAACTATTTCCCAGATGCATACACATTTTGCCCAAAAGGAGAAATTGCTCAAATTGTCTTCAACTGTATTCAATAATTATTTTTCTGTATTTTTCCTTGATGTTTAAAGAGTCATCTGCTTCAGATTTTTTGTTTGTAGAAACAAAGCACAAATTTGATGAAATGCGGGCATTTTATAATATATGAAACATTATTGAACTAGTGCATGAGAAAAGGTACAAGTTGGAATTTTTGAACAATTTAGGTTCAGATCAGATGCTTCTAACAAGCTCCTGTAAAAAAAAATGTGAACAGAATAAATCTTGATCAGACTGCGTGGATGCACAGGCTGATCTGGTTCTATACCGTTCACAATAGCAAACTTTTACCTTTTCTCATGCACTGGCTCATCATTATATGAGCCGTCCCACGAGAAAACCAACATTATGGCCTCTAAGTAATGTATCAACCAAGATCAGCGTCAGCGCAGGCTAATCGAGGCCGACACATTCCGTCTCGGGGATAGAGGTATAGAGTTATGATTCCTGTAACAGAAAATCCACAGGAGGCAAAAAGTGTCTATACTTTACGCAGAGACCACAATGTTGGTTTTCTCTCGGGACGGCTCAAATCTTTGTACAAAGGTCAGGATCAGGGTCAATGTAGTAGATGAATACTTACCTGCACGAAGAAGTATAACCTGGTCATCTAAAGGTAGCTCTGTAAAATGGGGGATTCTTTTCGCCCACTCCACCAGGGTGAAGAGCTGCTTGTCTGCAGCCTGACAGATATTAGTCACTGTGTCTTTCTGAAATGATACATACAACAGTGTCATGTTTAACACTTTCCCTCATACAACAATTCTGCAGCAGACGACTTTAAACATATTTTGTCAAAAAGAGGCCCATGAGGGCCTATGCTCTACTGGTATGGTTCTTTGGTCATTTTCAATCCAGAGCATGTATGTTTGGTGAAGATGGGATAGTAAATGGAGGCTCTTTTGTGTTCATAAGCTGTATTAAAGCAATTTTGACCATTTCAAGGGCCATAATCCAGTCATGCATGGGCAGATCTGGCTGGTTTTCGAAAGGAACTGAGCTCTCATGGATATCTAACTACTGTATAAGTTTGGTTGAGATACAATCAAAAGTGAAGACTGTATCGTGTTAACAAGAAATTGTTTACAGACGCACAACGGACAAATCGCCACGACATAAGCCCTTCTAAAAAAGAGCTAAAAATTGGTAAAATCTCTATAACTGAATGGATAACCTATGACTTAAAGTAGAAAACATTGTGGCAAAAGGAGAAATTGCTCGTTCTGAGCAATTTCTTCTTTTGTCACTATGTTTTCAAATAGCCGTCTGCTGCAGAGGCATCAGAAAGCGTCTATATGAGGGAAAGGGTTAACACTTTCCCTCATACAACAATTCTGCAGCAGACGACTGTCAGTTTGAACATATTTTGTCAAAAATAGAAAATCTCTATAATTGAATGGATAACCTATGACTAAAAGTGATAAAACATTGTGTCAAAAGGAGAAATTGCACGTTTTGTGCAATTTCTTCTTTTGTCACTATGTTTTCAAATAGCCGTCTGCTACAGAGGCGTCTGAAAGCGTCTATATGAGGGAAAGGGTTAACACTTTTCCACCTTTAGACGCATCTGTAGCAGCAACTTTTGAAAAACTCAAAACGAGCAATTTCTCCTTTTGCCACAATGTTTTAAACATTTTTTCAGTAATTATACCATCATTTTTTAGAGATTTTCCATATCTTGAGTAGATGTTTTCAAAGTCGTCTGCTGCAGATTTGTTGTATGTGGGAAAGGGTTAAACACTTTTTTTACTACATACAATAAATCTGCAGCAGACAACATTGAACACATCTAAGCTTATTACGGAATATCTCTATTAATGAGAGTATAATTGAGAATAAAAACTTGGATCAATATAAATATTTCTTTTATAGATGTTCCATATTTTTGCCTAGATGTTTTCAAAGTCAATTTGTTGTACAATATAGGGATAATACACATTTTCGAGGGCGTGAACATCTGCGGACGCCCGCAAAATGTGTTTATGCCCGAGTGCGAAGCACGAGGGCATAAACACATTTAAGGGCGTCCGCAGATGTTCACGCCCGAGAAAATGTGTATTTTCGCTATTATTGCATAAAATAAGAGCAAACATCCAACATACAGTCCGCTGTAACGTTCAGTTGTACGATAACCGCCGATGAACATGACCCGATAACGCATGTGACGTCATAAACACATGTGACGTCATAAAGTAAACAAGTAATGTTTTACATATCCACGAACCGGGCCTACACCAAAGTTGCCATCGCTGACTCGACACGGGTCGAATTAAATAAATGGTTTTGGATTATTTTATGCTCTTTAACTGTGAATCTAGTGCATGTTACCGATTATCGAGTTAAAGAAGCTGATGTTATTGTTAACCCAACAAATTGCTCCTATTCTAGGGGAGATGCAGCGTCCATGTTTTGTTTACTAACGGTGCCCGGGTAATGCATATGTAAAACATCTAACCGGTCTGAAACGGCACGTACGCGCGAGAATCGCTTTGTTTATACACGTTTTCTCGCCGTTTACGCCCGGCTTTTGCAATGTTTCTGTATCCCTTAAGCGGGCGTAAAACATAGATTTTATGCAATAATTGTGGGAAAGGGGTATAATGATCTATTGCCCTTTAATCACAGTGTTTTCAACTCTATTCAATAATAACACTTTCATTAGTAGTGATTTTCCATATTTCAGCTATTTCTATGTTTAACCCTTTTTGACATATTTTGTCAAAAAATAGAAAATCTCTGTAATTAAATGGAAAACCTATGACTAAAAGTGGAAAACATTGTGTCAAAAGAAGAAATTGCTCGTTTTGAGCAATTTCTTCTTTTGTCACTATGTTTTCAAAAAGCCGTCTGCTGCAGAGGCGTCAGAAAGCGTCTATATGAGGGTAAGGGTTAACCTAAGTAATATTCATGCAAATGTAACAAACAAGTGAGGGAGAACGAGAGTTTGTTATTAATGGGTTAAAACCACTTGGGGTAACAATAATTGTATTGTTCAATGGTAAATGAATTTTGTAGTTCATAAAATTATGATTTATGTCATTTTTTCATAACTATAAAGAGGTTGTGTTTATGAGGCTTGTCACACACAAAAAATGATTTGTTCTCCTTCATGCATATTTCTATAAATCTTCGTTAAATGATTTAACCCTTTCATACATAAAGACACCTTTCGATGCATCTGCAGCAGACGACTTTTGTCACAAGGTTTTCTATTCTATTCAATAGTTATGCTTTCTTATAGAGAGAAGTTTCACATTTTATCCTATGTGTCTTTAAAGTAGCCTGATGCAGATTTGTTGTATGTGGGAAAGGGTTAAAGTAGCTTGCTGCAGATTTTTTGTATGTGGGAAAGGGTTAATATACAGATTTATCACCCACCTGAGCATCTATGTAAGTATCTGTTTTGGGTTCCACGGCAACCTCAGCCTCAAGGATTTTCTCTACGGGCATTTCAGCATTAGCCGTGACGGAACCCTCCGCGTCGTTCTCTCCCTTCTCCTTGTTTCGCTGTCGCTCCTCTTGGACAGCTAAAGATTCACAAAGTTAAATATAAACAGGTTATTTACTTCACACATTGATTTCTGGTACACAGGCAATATAAACAAACTCATGTATAATAAATCTAGCCCTGTTTATTTTTATTTTTTTATTTCAATATATTGTGAAGATTTATTAACCCTTTCCCTCATACGACAATTCTGCAGCAGACGACTTTGAACATATTTTGTCAAAACATAGAATATCTCTCTAATTGAATGGACAACATACGACTAAAAGTGGAAAACATTGTGGCAAAAGGAGAAATTGCTCGTTTTGAGCAATTTCTTCTTTTGTCACTATGTTTTCAAAAAGCGTCTATATGAGGGAAAGGGTCAACTACTTGACCTCATCATTTGGACCACTGCACTCGAATAAAGGTTAATACTGAGAATTTCCATATGACCTAGTGTCCCTATGTAAGTAGGCTCACAAACATTTACAAAGGAACCCTGTTTACCTAATTTTCTAGTGCAGTGGACTAAATGATGTATAAAGAATCCACGGTCAAATAATTTCTACAATACACACTACCCTATGCAGAGACTCGTTCCTGACCTTTCTGTAAAAGATTGTAAAAACCAAAATTAACTTTCATCATTTGTGAATTGTTTTTTGACAACAATATAGGAAGGCTAATGACATTTTTAACCTATTTTCCATGTCTGAAAAAAGAAATGAAGTCTTGAGAAATTAATTAAAGCAGTGAAGAAAGAAATCAATGATCAATTACTACAACTAATTAATAAGTACTTTTTCAAGGTCGTCTACTGCCGATTCATTTTGTATGTGGGAAAGGGTTAACAGCATGGTAAAGCCTGGTATGATTGGTAACTATTTTGAGTTCCTGATTTTTACCATAATTAACTTTCCCAAAACCAAAACAACACAAAGGCATCTGCAGAAGACAATACTGAAACCATGCATGGTATTGTGTATTTTGGGGCGGAGGAAGGAATAACTTTTTTTCACACAATTTTTCAAAAATGTTTTGAATTTGTAGTAATTGCCTCATAATTATGTGAAGTAATGGGTTAACCCTTTCCCATATACAGATGATTTATAACGCCTCTGCAGCAGACAGCTTTAGAAAACATTGTAACAAAAACTTTGGCCATGATGTTTTCAAGTCACACTGCAGATGTGTAGTATTTGGGAAAGAGTTGGTAATACAATCCCCAATTGACCATACATTATGAATCAACAAACCATAGGAGATCCATCAATTTATCCTATCCCTGAAAGTTCAATGAACTCTCGGCCAAACACTTCCTTAACCCTGACCCACACACAGACCCATTTTGACTTTTGAGCCTATCCCACATACAGCAAATATTTAGCAGTTGACATTGAAATTATCTAGGGAAACACACAGAAAAATCACTCAAAATGTAGGTATAATCATTGAAAAAAGGTTTTAAACATTATGGCAAAAGGAGAAATTGCTCGTTTTTCAAAAGAAATCTGCTGAAGAGGCTTCAGAAAGTGTTTTTATGTTGGAAAGAGTTAACACAGGTGCAGCAGACACATATGAAAACATTGTGATAGAAGTAGGAATTTTGCCACAATGTTATCAACTCTTTTACTGATCTTAGACCTTTTCCATATTTTTCCTTAGAGTCGTCTGCAGCAGATTTGTTGTAAGTGGGAAAGGGTTAACTTGTCTATATAAGCCTGCCAGTAGATCATTTCTGATACCATTGTGTAGAGTAATTCCTCAAAATAAAGCTTTTGTATATTTTTTATTCTTTATTCCTGTGGAGAAGATCCTAAAATAATCAGTTAGCTTTCATGGGACCAATAGCAGCCTATATTGAAAAGGACAACACATGTCAAAAGTTCAGTGGGTAACTGATATAGAGTTACCTCCCTTATAACAACACCTTAATTTATTAGTTGCTGGTCGAGTATCTATATTATGTTTATTCAGTATTGTCAGTTTTTTAAGGATAAAAAACAGAATTAAGATCAGAAATGAAAGCAATGAGTGGAGATTATGCATAATATTTCCCGTATACACCTTTTGTAGCAGACATATTTTGTGAACATTGTAGAAAAAACGGAAAGGCAGAAACAAGAAAATTCTTCTTTTCCCAAAATGTTTTCAACTCTGTATATTCCTCTTTTGATTTCTAGGCACTCAACTCTAGATATCATTCCTATTTAACCCTTTCCCTCATATAGATGCTTTCAGACACCTCTGCAGCAGACAGCTTTTTGAAAACATAGTGAAAAAGAAGAAATTGCTCAAAACAAGCGATTTCTCCTTTTGCCACAATGTTTTCCACTTTTAGTCATAGGTTATCCATTCAACTATAGAGATTTTCCATTTTTTGACAAAATATGCTCAAAGTCGTCTGCTGCAGAATTGTGGTATGAGGGAAAGGGATAAACATCATATGTAAATAGCCCACATTATTCCTCTGCTGGGAATGCCATGCTAGATGATGGATAGATAGGATGAACTTATATGAACTGCCAACATTATTCTAGTGTTATTCATGGACATTGAACTTGGACATCTGGGGTTATTTCCAGAAAACTGACAATAACAAAAATAAACGTGATTTTGAAAATCTCCATGGCTAATTCTATCTTTAATTTATCTCTTAGTCATTCAGAACATTTTATTTTAAAAGCTATCCTTAATGACCTGATATGACAATTGATTCTTTCAAATTTCATATCATCGGCCTTAAATATTTGATTGATTGATTGGGGTTTAACGCCGTTTTTAACAATTTAACAGTTATATCACGGCCGCCAGTTCACCTACTCATGCATTTCCTGGTTTTCTCACACCAGTACTCCACACAACAATCTTCCCAAGCAACTGGTTGCTTTTCCACATAGACTTAGCCCATTGGTGGAAGACGAATGACGCATGTCGCATTTTAAATATTTGAATGTTAAGACAAATGAAAGTATGCATATATGAACACAGACTTATATTATTGATAAAGAATAAAAGGAAACAAGAAAAGTGCCATAGCAACAAAAATCATGTGTTCAATAGTGACCATATCACATATCTATTTTTAGAAACAGTGACCTTGACCCAGGCAACCCAATTATGCAATCTGTATTAGGGAAAGGAGCAATAAAGAGCAATTTCTCCTCTGGTTTTTTCCCCACAAATACATATATCTTCAGAGAAGCGTCTCTAAGGCTATTGAGGGTAAAGGTCAAGTATTAGTACCCATCCAAACAATATCAACTGTCATAAAATTTGAACAACCATTGAACTAGACAAGAGGTGAACTAAGACAACATAAAACTTTCCTCATTATTTAATTGATTGATAAACCCTTTCCCTCAGACGACAATTCTGCAGCAGACGACTTTGAACATATTTTGTCAAAAAATAGAAAATCCCTATAATTGAATGGATAACCTATGACTAAAAGTGGAAAACATTGTGGCAAAAGGAGAAATTGCATGTTTTGTGCAATTTCTTCTTTTGTCACTATGTTTTCAAAAAGCCGTCTGCTGCAGAGGCGTCAGAAAGCGTCTATATGAGAGAAAGGGTTAATTAGGACGAGCCCCTTTGCATTAAGCATTACAACTAGGCTGAAAATGTTCCTTGCCAAAAGTCATTTCACAATGAATGTTGCAAGTTTTCGTTTTCCAATTTTTAGTGAATCAACCACTCACCCAATGGCTGACATAAACTTTGATCAAATCTAAATCTTACATTTTAGTAATTCTTCTTGTCTAGTTCACCAAGGTGATTTTACATAATTATTTTTGCCATGTCACATGAAAGCCAACCTTTAGGGATTTGCGACCAGTGGAGATCAAGATCAGACTGGGTAAAAACCTGCTGTAAAAGGGAGGAATTATGTTTGTCATTGGTTATTAACCCTTTCAAACATGCAGGCACTTCCTGAGGCCTCTGCAGCAGACGACTTTTGGAAACATTGTGAAGATTGCTCATAATGAGCAATTTTTCCTTTTGTCACCATGTTTTGAACTCTTTTTTAATGATTATTCTTTCAATAATAGAGATGTTGCCATATATTTGCATAAATGTGTTCAAAGTCTTTTCTTCAAAATATTACAAATGTCCCTTTTAATGTGACATGGCTTATTCATCAATTAACCAACAAATTAATGAAGCTTTGTAAAAAGGCGCATATTTCATGATTATTTTTTCATCCTAACCCACTGTTGCGAGTTCTCAAAAGAATCGTCTCTGCAGTGAGCCAATTCTGAAACAACTCTTTTGAGGATCTTAAGCATAGGGCTTAATATTTAAAGTATTAAAATGTATATTTTGGTGTTTTTTCTTTCGTTGTTAGGCTCACCTCTATCTTCTTTCAAGGAAATGAAGTAATTATGAAGTAGTTCACCCTTTACCTGATATATGCAATTACAGGACATGAATTTTAGAGTATTAATCAGGAATTTACGGAGAAAATATCGTGGGAAAACATAGACATAGTCAATTCCTCCTTTTCCCAATACATCATAATAATGTTGCAGAAGTGTTAAAATATCAATCCTTTACCTATCTCCAGCTTCTCTAAGAATAGACTTTTGACAATCCTTTAAATAAATGTTCCTGTCTCAATAATGTCTTATGAATCTTTACCAAAAATATATGTATTATAAAAGTAAACATTATTATACATTTCTGTTGATTTTCTCAATATGTAGTTCACAAATAAACAAGAATGTTTGAAGAAAAACAATTATGTCAATGTAAGTAAGTGGAAGCCTGCCTGACATACAGTGGAGAACATTTATGATCCCTAAGTGACACATAAAGTCAAACCTTTCCACCTTACAGACACATTCTGACACATCTGCAGGAGACAATTGTGTCAAAAGGAGAAATTTTTCGTGATGAGCAATTTCTCTTTTTGTCAACTTAATCTTTTCAATAATTAAACTTTCATTTGTGGAGATATTTCATGGATTTCAATTTGCCAATGGGCTTTCAAAGTTGTCTGCCGCAGACTTATTGTATGTGGGAAAGGGTTAAATAGTTGTGATCAGAACTTATTTTGTTCAAGAACTACAAGGAGTTCTTTAACCCTTTCCCACATACAACAAATCTTTATATATGATTTATTGCATTGAATTAAAAACATTATGGCAAAAGGAGAAATTGCTCAAAATGTTTCAAGAGTCGTCTGCTACAGATGTTCAAAATTGAGTCTGCAAATTTAGAAAAGGATAAGCTGTTTATTCCCACAATAGCTTCGGATTTGTCTGCCAGCTAACTGAGGAGAGAAAAACAACATCATTCTGAGGTGTTTAGTAGATTGGTACAATTTCATGCAGGGGGCCCTTAACCCTTTCGCTCATACTACAATTCTGCAGCAGACGACTTTGAACGTATTTTGTCAAAACATAAAAAATCTCCATAATTGAATGAATAACCTATGACAAAAAGTGGAAAACATTGTGGCAAAAAGAGAAATTGCACGTTTTGTGCAATTTCTTCTATTGTCACTATGTTTTCAAAAAGCCATCTGCTGCAGAGGCGTCAGAAAGCGTCTATATGAGGGAAAGGGTTAAAGAAAGACCAAACAAAGTCACATTCTAATCCATTACCCTATTTGAGCACATGCCACATAATACATGTATAGGCTTTTATTTCAATCCACGCTTTCTGAAAATAGGCTTGATACTTATAGCTTCTCAAACCAACATTTTTATCTTGATATTCCTACAAATGGCTATGGATTTTTCCATATATGCAAAGCTTGACAAGGTAATTTCAAAAATTCAGCATAGACAAGGAAGGTTATACCTTTCCCACAAGCAAAGTTTTCACAAACTTTGAACAATTTCTATAAAATTAAAGTATAACTAACTATCAGAGTCGAATACATAGCAACAAAGGTAGAAATTGTTCATGATGAGAATTCTACATTTGCCATAATATTTTCAAAATTCGTCTGCTTGTGGTCAAGGCTTAACGAAACTAGGTCAAAATAACACAAAGAAGTAGACTTCAAAGTACATGGAAATATTTATTATAGGCATGCAAGGCACAATAGCCTCACTCCTTGGAGGCCATGTTTTAACCCTTTCCCTCATATAGATGCTTTCCGACGCCTCTGCAGCAGACGTCTTTTTGAAAACATAGTGACAAAAGAAGAAATTGCTCAAAACGAGCAATTTCTCCTTTTGTCACAATGTTTTCCACTTTTAGTCATAGGTTATCCATTCAATTATAGAGATTTTCTATTTGTTTGACAAAATACATTCAAAGTCGTCTGCTTCAGAATTGTCGTATGGGGGAATGGGCATCATATTTAGGTAAATGGTTAGTTGTAAGTAGAGAAACATAAAACCTGTTAGGATTACAAACAGTGTTAGATAACAGTTTTAGTTAAAACTTTATATTCTACATTATTCCCTGTACACCAGTACAGTATGGTAGCTGTAAACCTATACACTAGAGTAACAATATATAACAATGTATAGAATATTTACACAATTATGTGGGTAATATCAAAGAAAATAGCTAAATGAAATCAGCAGCAGGGAAAGCAAAGAAGGAGAAAAGAAATATGCAAAAACAGGTAAGAAAGAAGAGTAAAAGCAAGCTTTTCATTTATTCACAATCCACTAGTCCTGTCCGTTTGTAATATCGTTATCAAAATTCATTTCATTAATTTCCTATTTTCCCACTTATTTTTTCCTGTATTTGAATTTTGTGAACACCTAGGTACAGGAAAAATAAATCACTTACTACACATTTTGAGCACATTCGTATGTCCTTTTACTAAGCTTTAAAAATGTGTCCAATGGTTTTGCTAAATTAACTCCAAACTAAATGTCTGTTTAGCTAAAAAGAAAAATGTGTTTAATGTAAATTTCTTACAAAATGCCCCTTAAAACATGAATAAAAATTTGAAAAAACGTCTTAGTTTCCAATTTGAAAAAGAAATATCAGAATGATACTTTTACAAGAACTGTTCTATAAAAAATATTTATCACAACTTTGACTATTGAAAACATTGTGGCAACAGGAAAATATCTCATATGGAGCAATTTCTCCTTTTGCCACAATATTTTTAACTCTTTTCAATCATTACATTTTTATTAAGAGAGATTTTAACATTATTACCTAGAATTTTTTAGTCATCTGCTGCAGATTCATTGTTTGTGGGAATAGATTAAGATTATTAAGACCTTAAACATTGACATATTGACCTCCAAACCGATAGGGGTCATCCATTTATAGAAAGAAGGTGACTACCAAGTTTCACAACCATAGGCTGAATTGGTAGAAATATTGCAGTTGTCGAAGGACCGATATAAGCATACGGTAGTTCTGCACAACATCTGCACTTTTTCCAATGGAGGCACAAATAAAGAAAGTTGTTTTAACCTTTTTCCACCTGCAGACATATATTGACACATTTGCAGCAGACTGCATTTGAAAACATTGTGGAAAAAGGAGAAATTGCTCATAATGAGCCTATTGCCTAAATGTTTTCAACTCAATTCAATAGTTATTCTTTCATTTATAGACTTTCATACTTCTGCCTAGATGTTGTCAAAGTCTTCTTCTGTACAATTTCTGTCTGTGGAAAGGGTTATGTATTTTACTGATATATTTTAGTTATTGGCATGATTTAAAAACAAAGTAAAACAACTTTACTTAACATTTGGAAAATTGGAAGTATAATTTTGATTAAGACTTGAACACATTGTGGGAAAATAAGAAACGTATGTTTTTTCAGAAATTAACTTTGTTTTCACAATGCTTGTGTTGGAGAAGCACCAACAGTTATCTATTTCTGGGAAGGTGTCTGAAGAAACTAAAATTATTTGTTGTGGACTTTCTATTTTGGAACATTTCTTTTCTTTTGTTTTATACATTATATTCATGAAGTTTAAAATGGTCCAATCTCCAAGTTAGTAAGCGACTGTAAAATTACTATTTGAATAAAAATTTATAAGCTACATGAAATAAATCCGTTAAATTTTGATTGACAAAAAGGCAATTCAATAACAATTTAATATCATTTTTCCAAGCCACTGCAATTAATTCTTATTTGATCTGAAGCTTTATGCCTCTACATAATCTAGTTATATCATAAAAGTTTATGAAAAACAGAGATCTTTCCTTGTTGTATCTCCCTTAACTTGAGTGGCTGACTTTTCATCAACAGTTCTTGAGAATGTTTCTCTGCATTTAAATGGAAGTCTCTAATTATGAGACTGAGAGTTGTGCTAACTTTTACAGATTCAACTATTTGTCTGAATGTCTTACTATTATATTTTCAATATTTCCATGCAGTTGTTTGCTGCATATATATTATATGTGGGAAAGGGTTAAAAGTAATGTCTATCATGACAACAGTTGCATCATTCAGAATGCTATATCCCTGCAACCCGGAAGTCCATGGCGGGAGACCATAACTCAGTGAGTGAGTGAGTGGGGCCATATTTAAAATATGTTTGAATTTGTTTACTTTTATTGTGCTGTATGCTGACTTTTGTTTACTTTTAGTGTTGTTTGCTGACTTTGTTTACTTTTAGTGTTTTATGCTGACCTTGTTTACTTTAAGTGTTTTATGCTGAGTACAAAGGATGGAAAGCCATTAGTACCATTTTTACAGTGGCCTGAGATCAAAAGTGCGACCTCCCGCTCCGGAGGCATTTTTAAAGCAATTTTTATTGATATTTTATAGAAATGTTAACCATCATTTTGAAAGAATTTACCATGCAAGTTTCTGGAAGAGTTATCAGTTAATAGACTGTGCTATTTTCTTATCAGAATAATTATTTACTTAACTATTTACTTTCCCTGGAGGAAAGAACTTTCTATAGGATTGTCGTAATATATATTCCAAACAAAAGAGTATTTAATTTTGCTAGTTTTTCCCCATAACATTTTAATCATTATCATAATTCTAATTGTCAAGATATTACATTCATTCTTTCCCTTTCATGTTTTCAAAACAAGACAAATAGCAGTCATGGGTGAATTTGTACGGTGGAAGCAGCATATTTTTCAGTACAGATGTTTGTAAGCTCCCATGTATTGGGATTCAGGAATTTTGTACAAAGAATGTTAATTATACAATGAAAATACAAATGTCTGTTGAACAAATTCTGATAATCAAAAAACTATCTTTAGTCACAATATGTCTGCCAAAACTTACATAATACATATAATGTTTGCTCCCCAATTCATTTACAGACGTTCGTTGCCCACAAATGAATTTTACAGAGATTCAATAAAAGGTGCAGAACTAGATTCAGCAATGAAAAGAAAACCAATTTGATCTTCTTTCAACATTATTTACAGCTGTGAGAAAAAATAAGTTTTGAATTTTTCGGATCCCACATTTCCCCCCATCTTATGATCTTAACGCAGATGATATTAAATATAGCAGATATGTTTTCAACGCAGAATACTTTAAATAGAGTAGATATTTTTTTAACACAAACAAACTTGTTTAGAAGGGAGAAAAAGGTAAATAGTTAACCCTTTCCCTGATAGACAACTTTTAACAGATCTGCAGCAGATGACTTATCGAAAATGCTTTGATGGAATGAACAACTCTCTGTCAACGCTTTTTTTCCTCTCCCGTTTCTTTCAAATATGAGGACTCTTAAAAGGCTAATTTTATCGCTTGTTCAATCCAAAATTACAGATGTCTGAAAATTCAACAAAAAATAATTAAGTACAAAAATCTCGCATTACACACATATCCCTTGATTGCCTGCAAACAGACATTAGTTTATACGAAAGAATTTAACAGCATCAAATTTCGGGGGAAAAATATTAACCTCATTGAATTTCATAGTGGATATTATCGGAGTGCAGGAAGAGTGTATTATGAAAGAATGAGACCCCTGCAAGCAGTAAACATACCGGTTTTGTTTGCAGGACTAGTGGATTTCTCAAGCAAAGCTGAAATACATAAAAGTGCACAATTCAAAAACTCAAACACACAGATAATCCAGATAAGGGGGGAAATACAAGGGAAAATGGGTTTTAAATGGTCCTGCCGATTTTGTATTGTTTCCTTTCAGGCTTGTATGATTCTTTCTTTTATTGACTGTTACAGGCTGTTTGATTTCCCCCTTATCTGGAATACTGACCACAAGTTCTCCACAAAAAAAAAATAGTCTACAAAAACTACAATATTATAACTATGAACCATTTACACCATACAATCTTTATTTGACACCATTGGCTTGCTGAAGACAAACTTTTACAGAAACTAATGTAGGAAAAAGGAGAAATTTGCCTGTAACAATCAGTTTGCCCTTTTCAACAATGTCTGCATTGTTGTCAAGAATTCTTTAACCCTTTCCCTCACATAAACGCTTTCTGACGCCTCTAAAGCAGACGGCGTTTTGAAAACATAGTGACAAAAGAAGAAATTGCTCAAAACGAGCAATTTCTCCTTTTGCCACAATGGTTTCCACTTTAAGTCATTGGTTATCCATTCAATTATAGATATTTTCTATTTTTTGCCAAAATTAGGTAAAAGTCGTCTGAGGAAACAACAAATCTGCAGCAGACGACTTTGAACATATTTTGTCAAATAATTGAAAATCTCTATAATTGAATGGATATATATAACCCATGACTAAAAGTGGAAAACATTGTGACAAAAGGAGAAATTGCACGTTTTGTGCAATTTCTTCTTTTGTTACTATGTTTTCAAAAAGCCGTCTTCTGCAGAGGCGTCAGAAAGCGTCTATATGAGGGAAAGAAAGGGTTAATATTTATTTTTCATATTTTTTCCTAGATTTTTCCCAAGTCGTCTGCTGCTGATTGTTCAATGTGGAACCAACCGACATAGATCTCAATAACGAACAAGTTATAACCCTTTCCCACATACAACAAAGTTGCAGCAGAAGACTGAAAATATCTAGGCAAAAACAAAATATCTATAATATAAAGTATTATCATTGATTGGAATTGGACATTAACCCTTTCCCTCATACAACAAATCTGCAGCAGACGACTTTGAACATATTTTGTCAAATAATGGAAAATCTCTATAATTGAATGGATATATAACCTATGACTAAAAGTGGAAAACATTGTGACAAAAGGAGAAATTGCAAGTTTTGTGCAATTTCTTCTTTTGTTACTATGTTTTCAAAAAGCCGTCTTCTGCAGAGGCGTCAGAAAGCGTCTATATGAGGGAAAGGGTTAATATTTATTTTTCATATTTTTTCCTAGATTTTTCCCAAGTCGTCCGCTGCTGATTGTTCAATGTGGAACCAACCGACATAGATCTCAATAACGAACAAGTTATAACCCTTTCCCACATACAACAAAGTTGCAGCAGAAGACTGAAAATATCTAGGCAAAAACAAAATATCTATAATATAAAGTATTATCATTGATTGGAATTGGACATTAATGCAAAAGAAGTAATTTCACCTTTATCACAATTTTTCCAAATGTATAGTCTAGCGCTGCTGCAGATGCATCAAAAAGTGTCAGTAGCTGGGAAAAGGTCAACCAATAAATAATAAATATCCTTCTTATTCCTCGATTTTGTTGTCTCAGTATCACAATTCTGATGACTTCCTTCAACATAGCGTTTATAGGTATTAACAGAAGCTTGGATTCAATAACATGAAAACGTCACCCCTCCATCTCCGAGCTATTTACTTGTGTTATTCATTTTCACTTTAACCCTTTACCACATACAACAAATCTGCAGCAGACGACTTTGAAAACATACCCCAAAAAAAATCGGAAACTCCTTAAAATAAAAGTTCAGTAATTGAATTGAGTTGAAAACATGGTGACAAAAGGAGAAATTGCTCGTTTTGAGCAATTTCTTTTGTTGCCGTGTTTTCAAAAAGCTGTATGCTGCAGAGGCGTCAGAAAGCGTCTATATGAGGGAAAGGGTTAAACATCTTAACCCCTTCCCACATACAACAAATCTGCAGGAGATGCCTTTGAAAACTCATCTACGCTAAAGTATTGAAACTCTCTAAAAAAAAAAAATCTCACAATGTTTTGAATTGTTTCCAGCTGCCAAAGTGTCAAAATGTGTTTGCAGGGAAATGGTTTTAACAAGTCCAGTCAGTTTAGCAGATTAAAGTTTGTTAATTTTGATGTTTTTCTTTTTTTTTTTTTATCTTTTATTGGATCTTTTCAACATACATAGGACTATATATCCCGTTTTCATTTGGTAAACAAAGTTTCTAGCATTGCACTTGTAAAAAAAAAACACTGTAGAAATAGTAGCAATTTGTCATAATTTTGTTTTGATAATACTGCTTTCGTAACATTTTTTTTTCCATCACTTTACATAGATGTATGTAGCATAACTGTGAGAATTAATACAGGTAATATCTCTTTCCATAACCATGAAGTCAAATAGATCATTACCTAGCAAAAGTTGTAGAAGAATGCAGAATTGTATTTGTTAGCAAAATTAATATGCTCAACGAAACACATGGGGGGGGGGGGGGACACTTGTCTATTATCTCTAACTATAAACAATTTGTTTTTAAGGTATTTTATGCAGCTTTCAACAGTCATATCACTGCTTTCCTGGTGTAACCCTTTCCCTCATACGACAATTCTGCAGCAGACGACTTTGACAATATTTTGTCAAAAATAGAAAATCTCTATAATTGAATGGATTACCTATGACTTTAAGTGGAAAACATTGTGGCAAAAGGAGAAATTGCTCGTTTTGAGCAATTTCTTCTTTTGTCACTATGTTTTCAAAAAGCCGTCTGCTGCAGACACATCAGAAAGCATCTATATGAGGGAAAGGGTTAAATCCCCAGTACTACCGGGGTATCCAGATAATTTATCTCTACATTTGTCGTAATGCTATCCCTGCAACCCTGAGCACCAAGGAGGGAAAGCCATCCCTACCATTTTAAGTCTTCAGTATGCGTCGCCCGGAGATCAAACCTTGATCTCATCTACTAAGGCTAAACACTAGACCATGGAGAGAATTATTACCAAAGTCAAAGCTTGGTGGACAGACGATAGACAGCTAGGCTTACATTGAAGCAACACAAAAAATAGTCAATCCTTTCAAAATGCAGCGTATCAGGATATTCACTATCCTTTGCACTTTCCCACATACAACAAGTCTGCAGCAGATGACTTTGAAAACAACTAGGAATGAATATGAAGAATCTTTAGAAATGAAAGTATAATCATTTTTTAAAACATTGTGGCAAAACATGTCTTCGAGAAATTGCTAATTACGAGCAAAGCTGTCGGCTAAATATACATCAAAATGTGTCTGCATGTGTGAAAGCATTAACAGATCTTCAGAAAGTTTTTTTAATGGAATATAAACCTCAACGATACATCAATTAATCCTTCATTAACCTAATACCACATTGAATATGAGTAACAACAATTTTAGACTTTGAAAACTGTAAGTATAATTATGATGCACTGCTTAAGCCTGGAAATGGAGAAATTGCTCGTTTTGGACATTCTAATCCTTTTTCAACAATGTTACAAAATCCTCTAATGTTGAGAAAAAAAGAAGTTGCTTGCAAAAGGAGAAGGGTTCATTTAACCCTTTTCCTCATATAGACTCTTTCTGACGCCTCTGCAGCAGACGGCTTTTTGCAAACATAGTGACAAAAGAAGAAATTGCACAAAACATGCAATTTCTCCTTTTGACACAATGTTTTCAACTTTTCGTCATAGGTTATCCATTCAATTATGGAGATTTTCTATTTTTTTGACAAAATATGTTCAAAGTCGTCTGCTGCAGAATTGTCGTATGAGGGAAAGGGTTAATTCATCAAACAGACTGATATTCCCATTGAATCATAAACTATAAAGAGTTGACCAGAAAGAAAGAAAACCATTTTCTCCAAGTCAAAAGTTGTTTGATTTGATTTCAAAGCTGCCAGTACATTAAAGTGTTTGAAAGTACAGAGTCAATCAGAGAAAGCTTTTCCACACCTGCTGTGAGTATGGCAAGTGGGGAGAGTGCAATGTATCCAGGAAACATCTATTTAACCCTTTCCCACAACAAACATGCAGTAGACGACTTTAGAAACATCTTAACCCTTTCCCTCATATAGACACTTTCTGACGCCTCTGCAGCAGACGGCTATCTGAAAACATAGTGACAAAAGAAGAAATTGCACAAAACGTGCAATTTCTCCTTTTGCCACAATGTTTTCCACTTTTTGTCATAGGGTTATCCATTCAATTATGGAGATTTTCTATGTTTTGTCAAAATACGTTCAAAGTCGTCTGCTGCAGAATTGTCGTATGAGGGAAAGGGTTAAAAAGATTTCTGTTGCAGATTTTTGTATTTTGGAACGGATTTACAATATTTCTGAGAGATAAAACCTGATATGCAAATTTCAAATTCAAAATTCATTCACACTGCTAACATTATAAAACTAAAACAGTGAATCTGAACAAAAATAATTAACCCTTTCCCTCATATTGAAGCTTTCTGACGCCTCTGCAGCAGACGGCTTTTTAAAAACATAGTGACAAAAGAAGAAATTGCTCAAAACAAGCAATTTCTCCTTTTGCCACAATGTTTTCCACTTTTAGTCATAGGTTATCCATTATAGAGATTTTCTATTTTTTGACAAAATATGTTAAAAGTTGTCTGCTGCAGAATTGTCATATGAGGGAAAGGGTTAACAACCTAATGCAAACAAGCATAATTGACAAAAAGCAGAAATTAATCAACATGAATAACAAAAGGGCCATGATGACCTTTTATCTCTCACCTGACTTAATAGGACTTCAATAGTTTTCTAAGTTTTTACTCTAAACATATAAGGAAAACAAGCAACCCCCCCTGGTGGCCATGTTTTTTAAACGGATCAGAATAAATTGACAGCAGTTGCAGAGGGTTACACAAGGAACATTTGTGCCAAATTATTTTCAAATCTGGCCAGTGATTTAGTACAAGAAGAATTTTTTAAGTTTTCACTATATTACATATAAGGAAAACAAGCCCCGCCACCTGGCGGCCATGTTTTTCATCAGGTCGGAATAATTTCAACAATCTTGGGTAGAGGGTCCCCCAAGGATGATTTGTGCCAAATAATCTTAAAATCTGGCTGGTACTTTTGGAAAAGAAGATTTTTTAAAGTTTTTACAAAGCACATATAAGGAAAACAAGCCCAGCCATCTTGCGGCCATATTTCTCAATGGATCGGAATAATTTGGACAATCTTGATAGAGCCAAAGGAACATTTGTGCAAATTAATTTTCAAATAGGGCCAGTACTTTTGGACAAGAAGATTCTTAAAGTTTTGGCAATTTTTCGCTTTTCTGATGCCGCAGCAACCAAAGTTCTACTTGGAATTCAATTCTTTGAACAACTTTAAAGAGGACCACCTAAAAAACATTCCTGTGAAGTTATTTTGAAATCAGTCCATTGGTTTAGTAGGATTTAAGTCATTTGTAGGAAAGTGTTAAAAGACGTACACTGGACGTACATTCAGACGCCGGACGGTGAGTGATCACAAAAGCTCACCTCGCACTTCGTGCTTAGGTGAGCTCAAAATACATCTACATTTTTTTCAAAAGTCATCTACTGTAGGTGCATCAAAAATGAAACTGCGCAAGAGGAAAGGGATAAAGACGTTACTTTTCAGAATTAGGAATACCGTGACAGTTACTACAAATAAGAACTTGATTTAGTTGTTTGTGCGAGGCAAAATAAATCTCACAGACCATTATGTAGCTGTAGACATAATAACTCAGTACTAGAGAATCCCATTCCTTTTTTCCATAGTGGAAGCCAGAAAAAAATCTAATTGAATCTTAACCCTTTTCAACCTGCACACGCATTTTGAAAACATTTTGTGCTTATATTTAACAATTACACCATTTGCCACAATGTTTTCAACTCTATTCAATGATAATACTTCATAGTTCTGTTTATATGTGTCAATGTCGTCTGCTGCAGATTTGTTAGGTTAAACTTATTTATTTTACATTGATTGCGAAACAAGCTTTCAGCTTTAATCCTTTCCCTCATATGACAATTCTGCAGCAGACGACTTTGAACATATTTTGTCAAAAACTAGAAAATCTCCATAATTGAATGGATAACCTATGACAAAAAGTGGAAAACATTGTTGCAAAAGGATAAATTGCACGTAATGTGCAATTTCTTCTTTTGTCACTATGTTTTCAAAAAGCCGTCTGCTGCAGAGGCGTCAGAAAGCGTCTATATGAGAGAAAGGGTTAAATAATCCTAATTGATGTCTCCTTCCTGGAGACTTAGCCGGTACTCGCACCATTTGGGTGGACAAAATCTGAAAGGTAGAACCAGCTCATCACCGGATTGGTACCCAAGACCCTTGGTAGGAGAGGCCAACTTTGAACCACTGCATGACTGTCTTACACTTGATTTTTTTTTGAATGTCGGAAAGCATGATGTAGGTCATTTGTCAGCAGATGATTTAAGCCCTATTATGCAGACGCATTTGAACATGTTCAAGAAAATGTTGATGGGGAAAAAAATAAATATTTTCCACTTTTTTCAATAACTCTACTTTCGTTTGTGGACATTTTCCATCATTTCAACCAAAATATTTTCAAAGTTGTATGCTGCAGATTTCTTGTTTGTTGGGAAGGGTTGATAAACAGGAAAGAAAATTGGGAGAAATTACTTAAACAAAGTAATTTGGCCTTCCCCACAATGTTTTCAAATTTTTATTTTTAATTTTTCAAACATTTTATCCTGTACATTTTTTCTCTGACATGTCTTTAACAGACAAGTCTGAAATCATCCCATTAGGTAAGCAAGATAAACTGTGTTTTATTGCAGAAAGCATTGTGGTTTAACCCTTTCCCTCATACGACAATTCTGCAGCAGACGACTTTAAACCCATTTTGTCAAAAAATAGAAAATCTCTATAATTGAATGGATAACCTATGACTAAAAGTGGTAAACATTGTGGCAAAAGGAGAAATTGCTCGTTTTGAGCAATTTCTTCTTTTGTCACTATGTTTTCAAAAAGCCGTCTGCTGCAGAGGCGTCAAAACGCGTTTATATGAGGGAAAGTGTAAAGGAGACATAAATGAATCTATTTGATTCATTCAACTTTCATCAAATACGATTTTTCATATTTTTGCATAATCATTGTTTAAGTTGTCTGTCATAGATTTGTTTTGAAAAGGGTTATCTCTCTCCCTCATGTACAAGCTTTCTGATACCCCAATCTGCAGCAGAAGAATTTTGAAAACCTTATGGTAAATTCTACCACAATTGTTTCATCTCTTTTTAATACTTATACTTTAATTTATAGCAAATTTTTTCACTTTTTAGCTCCAAGTTGTTGGTTGAAGATTTGTTGTATGTTTAAAAGGGTTAAAGAGAAGATAACGTATTCATTGAGGACCAGACAGTGAGACTGTCCTCCAAATATAACTCAAACTGTTTGCCAATTAAGCGTTGTCTGCTTTTAAAGACTTTCAGAGAAACAGATTGCCTCATCTCTAGACTAACAATGTAGTAATGGAAGCAAACTTTTGATGCCGAGCTGAAAACATTTTGTGTGGGAAAATCAAGTACTCCTTCTTCAGTATCTGCTACAACACGTTCAGATGGGGGTCTGTATCAGGGAGAGGAAAGAGTAAAAAGGATATTGCATGGTGTTTGGAGCCGCCTTCAACAACTTTTGAGTTATAACACAGCTTTTTCTTGGGTAAATTACCAGTGAGTACTACTGGTCCGTTTATCCTGACACCTTGCAGTCCGTTGTAATACTCATCCCATAATCCTGATCGCAAAATAGCGAAAGTCGTTACTACCTTTTTGGCATGACTTGGTCGGGGATCAAAACCAATCCTTGCACAAGGCTGTCAGGTAAAAACGAACTTTCTATGTTGGTATATTTTGTTTGTTTACTCTCAAGCTGTGCAATTCAGCCATATGGCATCCTGTCTTTAGAACAAAACTACCTTTCATTGTTTAAATTTGTATTCCTTGTAATTGAAACTGCCTCAAGTCACCAGAATAAGAAAAGGTTGACTGCCCCAAAAGCATCAACCCTTTTAGTTTACGCCCTAGATATGTTGTTTGAAGGAAAGTTTACATGGTTTATTTATAGAGGTGGTTGACAAGAAGATGTGACCTTGCATAAAATTGTTAATTTGCAGGAGGCAAAGACACCTCATATGACCTGGTATATTAATACAGTTGGGTGGGACTAACCTTGCAACAAATTGTTACCCGTTTCAAAGCACCTATAACCTGGTATATTGAACCCTTTCCCTCATACGACAATTCTGCAGCTTTGAACGTATTTTGTCAAAACATAGATGAAATTGTAAACCCTTATATAAACACCTTAATGTTTTTAAAAGTATGTGAAGAAAAAGCAGGATTGATTGATTGGTTGGAGATTTAACGTCAATATCAACATGACTTTCAGTTGTGTAACAACGACCAATTCACCTAACCATTAAATCGCACCAGTACTCGTCTCGACATTCGTCTCAGGCAACTTGCAACTTAAACATTGGTGGCCAATTGGTGGTAGTAGAATGGCACTGTGTAATGACTTATATCAATGTATGGTTGGCTGGGGTTAAAACGAGCACTCGGCAGCAGACAGCTTATTGAAAACATGGTGACAAAATAAGAAATTGCTTAAAACGAGCAATTTCTCCTTTTGCCACAATGTTTTCCACTTTTAGTCATAGGTTATCCATTCAATTTTTTTAGATTTTCTATTTTTTGACAAAATATGTTCAAAGTTGTCTGCTGCAGAAGGATCGTTTGAGGGAAAGGGTTAAGAAAGAGCCCCCCATTCATCTGCATAAATAACAACATTGTCTGAAAATTAGATTTAAATTTAAATCCTTAACCCGCTCACACAATTTCAGATGCATTTGGTGCATCTGTGTCAGAGAAGTTTTGAAAACATTATGGCAAATGGAAGAAATATCTCATAATGAACAATTTCTCCATTTAATACGATTGTAACTCGATTTAATCAAGTTAATATACTTCATTAAATTGAAGATTATCCATAAATTTGCTATGATGTTCTCGGTCGTCTGCTGCAGATTTGTCATGTGTGGAAAAGGGATAAGTGTCTTACTGGCAGTCAAATAAAGTAAGGTAAATATTAGAATGAGCTATGGAAGTGTGTATTTGAATAAACAGAGCTATGAAAGTTGTGTATTTGCATAAACAGTCATAAGAAATGCAGCTGCATAAATTATTATGCGTGTCATAAACCTTAAAAACTCCATCTGGCACCCTGGGTAACAAAATACTTTGTTTGGAATGGTAGAACCAACATAAATCTTTATTAAACTTTCCCACATACAGACGGTTTCTGACGCCTCTGCAGGAGACGACTGTTGAAAACTTTGTGACAATAGAAGAAAATGCTCATAATAATTACCGGTATTATTTATCCTGACATCAATACAGCAGTCATAATGCTAATTAACGCTTCCCCTCAAATAGACGCTTTCTGACGCCTCTGCAGCAGACGGCTTTTTGAAAACATAGTGACAAAAGAAGAAATTGCACAAAACGTGCAATTTCTCCTTTGGCCACAATGTTTTCCACTTTTTGTCATAGGTCATCCATTCAATTATGGAGATTTTCTATGTTTTGACAATATACGTTCAAAGTCGTCTGCTGCAGAATTGTCGTATGAGGGGAAGGGTTAAAGCAGACGGCGTTTTGAAAACATAGTGACAAAAGAAGAAATTGCACAAAACGTGCAATTTCTCCTTTTGTCACAATGTTTTCCACTTTTAGTCATAGGTTATCCATCTGACAAAATACGTTCAAAGTCGTCTGCTGCAGAATTGTCGTATGAGGGAAAGGGTTAAAGCAGACGGCGTTTTGAAAACATAGTGACAAAAGAAGAAATTGCACAAAACGTGCAATTTCTCCTTTTGTCACAATGTTTTCCACTTTTAGTCATAGGTTATCCATCTGACAAAATACGTTCAAAGTCGTCTGCTGCAGAATTGTCGTATGAGGGAAAGGGTTAAAGCAGACGGCGTTTTGAAAACATAGTGACAAAAGAAGAAATTGCACAAAACGTGCAATTTCTCCTTTTGTCACAATGTTTTCCACTTTTAGTCATAGGTTATCCATCTGACAAAATACGTTCAAAGTCGTCTGCTGCAGAATTGTCGTATGAGGGAAAGGGTTAAAGCAGACGGCGTTTTGAAAACATAGTGACAAAAGAAGAAATTGCACAAAACGTGCAATTTCTCCTTTTGTCACAATGTTTTCCACTTTTAGTCATAGGCTATCCATCTGACAAAATACGTTCAAAGTCGTCTGCTGCAGAATTGTCGTATGAGGGAAAGGGTTAAAGCAGACGGCGTTTTGAAAACATAGTGACAAAAGAAGAAATTGCACAAAACGTGCAATTTCTCCTTTTGTCACAATGTTTTCCACTTTTAGTCATAGGTTATCCATCTGACAAAATACGTTCAAAGTCGTCTGCTGCAGAATTGTCGTATGAGGGAAAGGGTTAAAGCAGACGGCGTTTTGAAAACATAGTGACAAAAGAAGAAATTGCACAAAACGTGCAATTTCTCCTTTTGTCACAATGTTTTCCACTTTTAGTCATAGGTTATCCATCTGACAAAATACGTTCAAAGTCGTCTGCTGCAGAATTGTCGTATGAGGGAAAGGGTTAAAGCAGACGGCGTTTTGAAAACATAGTGACAAAAGAAGAAATTGCACAAAACGTGCAATTTCTCCTTTTGTCACAATGTTTTCCACTTTTAGTCATAGGCTATCCATCTGACAAAATACGTTCAAAGTCGTCTGCTGCAGAATTGTCGTATGAGGGAAAGGGCTAAGCAACCCTAGGCACCAAGGAGGGAAGCCATTACTATCTCTTGTTATTCAGAGTTCTTAACCCTTTCCCTCATACAACAATTCTGCAGCAGACGACTTTGAACGTTTTTTGTCCATACTATTGAATGGATAACCTATGACAAAAAGTGGAAAACATTGTGGCAAAAGGAGAAATTGCACGTTCTGAGCAATTTTCTTCTTTTGTCACTATGTTTTCAAAAATCCGTCTGCTGCAGACGTCAGAAAGCGTCTATATGAGGGAAAGGGTTAAGGAAAAAAGCATCTTTCACACAGTACCTTTTTAAGACGCATTTTGGAGCATCTGCAGGAGACATCTTTAAAAACATTGTGGCAAATAGAGAAATCATGAGCAATTTCTCCTCTGCCACAATGTTTTCAACTCTATTCGTTCATTACATTTTCAATTAACCAAAGGTTTTTAAATAGTAGGACAAATCTAAAGGTCACATGAAGTTCATGATCGATCATTTTGAATCAATAGAAAGGTCTCGTCACACAGAATACTCTTCCAAAATGTAAATACCATATCAATGATACTGCCAAACAGACGGACACTGCAATGACTTGACTACATGCCACCCCGCAAGACGTAGATTCTCGGTGCATAAACAATGTAACAAATATCTGAAGTGGCTTATTTTCATCTATGCATCATATAAATGGTACAAAATGATAAGATAGGATTAAAGTTATATAAATTACATCAATCAGTCTAGCATGAAAAAGAAAATATTTCTACAGTGTGTGTTTTTTTTATGTCATTTGATACCAGATAATAATGTGTCAAAGGGTATAAGTGAGTAAAGTTGATAAATGCAAAACAGATTTTTAAGAAAAGCATCAAAATGTAGAAAAATACTTCTAGGAATGTGAGTACAAGTCACTGCCTCATAATTTTCTATACACACCAATATACAGAGCTCGAAATAAGGGTTATAATTCATGTTAATGAATTCCTTACTTGACCTCGTAACCCTATGTTGTTGGTACTCAAAACAATCGTCTGAACGAGACGATACTTTTGAGAATCCACAATAGTCGGTTAAATCAAGAAATAAGAGAGATATTGATATTGGTGAAAAAGAGGCAAGTATAGTCCTCCTTATCAAGACCTCTGAGTATATATAAATAACTGAATGCAGGAAAAAAGCATTTTAAATGAGATAAAGCTGAGCTACATGAATTGCAAAAAAGTGCAATAAAGCAGAACCTTACAGAAGCATTAATACAGGTGATAGGAGCAATTTACTCATTGTATGAATTGGCTATCATATCAAAATTAATCTTTTCATTGTATTAATTGTATTCATTGTATGAACTGGCTATCACATCAAAAATTAATCTTTTCATTGTATGAACTGGCTATCATATCAAATTTATTCAACTCATTGAATGAATTGGCTATCATATCAAACATAATTTATTCATTATATGAACTGGCTATCACATCAAAAATTAATCTTTAAAATTTTCATTGAATGAACTGGCTATCAAATTTAAACTAATTTATTGATTGTATGACTTGGCTATCATTTCAAATTTAATTTACTCATTGTTTGAACTGGCTATCATATCAAATTAAATTCATTTGGTTGTGAAAAATGTCAAAAGATGACAAATCTCAAAAATAAAGCGATAAGTGAAATAAAGCAGTACTATACATGATTCCCCCACGGATATTTTAGGTAAACTTAATACTTATTGCAGAGATCTGCCAAGATTTTGAAAACATTGGGCCCCAAGGCCCACTGAGTCTGAAAAAGGTGGGCCATTTTCAAAAACTTTGGGCCATTGTAAAAAAAATTTGAAACGTCGGACGTTATTTTCACAACATTCTCCTTTGATAAGTGTGCCTCTGTAGGCCTTGTAAAACCATAACTGCAGACGACGTCGATGGATTTGTGGACAAGTCAATCGTGTCTGACAGGTTAACGAATTCGATATTTGACACTCGATCACGCGATTTACATAAAACAGACACTTTTTCAATGTTACTGTTATCATCTTTATCCATTGTTTACTCTTTTGGGGCATAGTCATTAAAATAATTAAACAATAACATTGACAGTTTTTGTTTCGCCGCCATATTGAAATAAGCGTCATTGTCTACCAATGCTGTTTCGTTCCCATTCGTATTCGCCCCATATCGATTTGGGGCGAATCGCCAGAACAACAAATACGAATGGGAACGAAACAATGCACATGCTTAGCAGGTGCGCGGAGATTCCCAAGCGTGGGGATGCCCACTTTTAAAATGAGGCACAATGTCATAGGAAAATGGCGACTACTACATTATTTACTAGTGTTTTGGTTAATCAAAATACTGTTTTGAGTTGGAAAATGTTTTCAAATGTCTGGGATTTTGTCTCATGAAAGGTCGGATATTTATATGGTATCTGATAATTCGTATTTTTTGTGTTCTCCCTTTGACTTTATTCCTGTTTTTAAGTCAAAATAGTAAATTTAAGCCTCAATTTCGGCCGCGCCCAGGGCCCATTTGTGGGAATTCTGTTGCGCCATTCTCAATTAAACTGCGCCAATGGCGCAAAAACGCAGCCTCGGCAGATCTCTGCTTATTGTACTTTTTTTTTTCAAACTGTCATTTTTACCCCCATGGAATTTGATATATGCCATATTTAAGCCTTTCCCTCATACGGCAATTCTGCAGCAGACGACTTTGAACGTATTTTGTCAAAAAATCTCCATAATTGAATGGATAACCTATGACAAAAAGTCGAAAACATTGTGGCAAAAGGAGAAATTGCACGTTTTGTGCAATTTCTTCTTTTGTCACTATGTTTTCAAAAAGCCGTCTGCTGCAGAGGCGTCAGAAAGCGTCTATTTGAGGGAAAGGGTTAACCATGAAACAGAGAAAATCTCATATATTAACACAGACAGTGTTTTTTTCTCTATTTGTGGGGAATTTTGAAGGTGGTCTTCATGAAGGGGAAATTCACCTTGTAGGAGACAAATAGATGGAAATAGGAACATGACAGTCAGTACCTAGAGCAGCTGTTATTGAGAAGTCACACATGCATTATTGTACATGCCAAACACAGATCTGAGAAGAATGAATGAATGAATGTATATTGTTTTATGGCGCATCGACAGCTAAGGTCATTTAGCGCGCATTTAAATTTTATTATTCATGTTCCCTGGGTGAACAAACCAGTACTAGGCTAGAAAATGTGCCTTGCCCAAGGGCACTCCACCATGACCGAATTGCCGCGACTGGGGATCGAACCCGGGACACCCGGTTTCGAAATCCCCGACGCTAACCACTCGACCGATCTGAGAAGAACTACAAACCTAATTACTCTCACAATTTTGTCCTTTTTCCCTCACTTTATTGTTTTTTATCATCATTTTGAGGTTATTGTTTTTTTTAATCAGTCTTATTACAGACATTTTTATACGGAATCTTTTCATTAAAACAGAAGATGTTTGCTGTAGACATTATTTTAATCATTTCAAACATACAACATATCTGGGTCAGACGACTTTGAATACATCTTGGCAGAAAAACCAAAATTATCTGTAAATTATAGTGCGATTATTGATCAGAGTTGAAAACATGTGTCACAAAGGGAGGAATTGCTAAAAATACCAAGATCTGTCACAATCTTTTTTAAGCTTGTCTGCTGCAGATGCATCAAAATGCGTCCGTTTCATTTAAGATTTAGTTTTTAAAGGCATTAACAGTTGGCTTTATCAGGGAAATGCATCCTGTCTTGTAACTAAATCTGGATGAATATTTTTGAATGGAAACCTAAATATGAAAGCCCCACCTATACGGCTAAGTCACGATATCATGAAATTGTTTTTTATAATAATGCTTTTCCAGCCTTTCGTATCTATATTTAGAACGGTGTATACTTTAATCAATGGTAAACCAGATCAAATTATAACGGAGTATGCTTATTATAGGCTTATTGAAACTTTACTACTACTTATTATAGGCTTATTGAAACTTTACTACTACTTATTATAGGCTTATTGAAACTTTACTACTACTTATTATAGGCTTATTGAAACTTTACTACTACTTATTATAGGCTTATTGAAACTTTACTACTACTTATTATAGGTGAACCCTTTCCCACATACAGGCGCTTTCTGATGCTTTTACAGCAGGGGAATCTTTGAAAACATTGTGGCAAATGGGCGAAATTGTTCAAAAAGGAGATATGATTCGGATTCAACACATTTTTGGAAAAGGAGAAATCACTCAATGTTTTCAATAGTCATCTATTTGAATTAACCCTTTTCCCGCATACAGAGGCTTTCTGACACTTCTGCAGCAGACCACTTTTGAAAAAAATTCAATAAAGGACAAATTGGTCATGATGATCAATTTTTGCCACCATGTTTATATTTTGTCAGTAATCATACGTTCATCGAGTTTTTCTGTGTTTGTGCCTAGATGTTATCATTCTTCTGCTAACCAAAATTCTTGTATGTGGTTAAGCATTAAACATTCGCAAGTCATTGAAGACTTTATAAATAGTTTTGAAATCTGTTCATACAATTGGTTGTTCAAAAACTAAACACAACACCCACTTTCACAGCCTGATTTGTTGCACAATTTAGCCACATGAAATTCTTCCTAGCTTCAAAAAAATATTTAAGGAAACATGTTATAATGCCAAATATCAGCTTGTAAAATATCTTTCTATTAAGTTAGTTCAAGACGTTATTGATTAACAGAAACATCTGATGCCATCATCAATTTGTAAAATACCAGTTATATTAAATTGAAGACGTTATGATCTAGCCAGCAATAAGTAATTCACTCCATACAAGCCATATACACATTTGAAATAAAGCGAAATAAAACATGTACTGCAAAAAAAAAGTTGTGACGATTATTAAAAGAGATCATACCTTCTCGCTTCATTCCCATCGACAGACATTTCATGTACCTACAGTACTGGCAGCGATTTCTCTGTCGTTTGTCGATGACACAGTTCCGGTCGTCTCGACACGCGTATGTGAGGTCCTTGCGAACTGTTCGTTTGAAGAAACCCTTACAACCTTCACAACTGTAAAATAAATGGAATGAATGAATGTATATTGTTTTATGGCGCATCGACAGCTAAGGTTAAATTTAATTATTCATGATACCTGGGTAAACAAACCAGTACTAGGCTAGAAAATGTGCCTTGCCCAAGGGCACTCCACCATGACTGTAGTGCCGGACTGGGGATCGAACCCGGGAAAATAAATGGACAGAAGATAACTCTTTCCTTGCTACATATCATTTGGCTCTCTGACAAATGTTACTTTGAAAACATTGCAGGAAAGGGAGAAATTGACATAACACTTTGGTTCTACTCAAATGATAACAAGAGGACCATGATGGCCCTAGTTCGCTCACCTTAATTATACAATGTACTGCAATGTAAAACACATCAAAACAATTATTTTGAATGCAACCTCCACAGTGTTAACAAGATTTTCCTTCATTTGGCCTAGTGATCTATATGTTTTTACCTGATATGACCTATATTCCATCATGGACTAGATATCATCAAGACAACATTCTGACAAAGTTTCAACTTGCTCAAAGTAAAACTGCGGCCTCTGGAGTTTTAACAAGATTTTCCTCCAATGTGACCTAGTGACCTAGCTTTTGACCCGACATGACCCATGTTCGAACTTGACTTACATATCACCAAGACAAACATTTTGATAAAGTTTCATCATGCTCAAGTGAAAGATGCAGTATCCAGAGTGTTAACAAGATTTCCCTTCAATTTGTCCTCATATGGCCCAGTTTCGAACTTGTCAAAGATTTGATAGAGCAGTTAAATATTTCACAACAAGCTAAACAGTAAATCTTTGGAGATTTTGAAATTTTGTCAGAATGTTTGTCTTAAAGATATCGATGTCAAGTTCGAATATGGGTCATATTGGGTCAGAAACTAGGTTACTAGGCCAAATTCAAGGAAAATCTTGTTAATACTGTAGAAGCCTCATTTTTTGCTAAAGCAGCTTGAAATTTAGTCAAATTTTTTATCTATATGATATCTAGGCCAAGTTCGAATATGGGTCAAGCCGGGTAAAAAACTAGGTCACTAAGCCAAATTGAATGAAAATCTTGTTAACACCCTAAAGGCCTTATTTTCAACTTGAGCATGTTGAAACTTTATCAGAATGTTTATCTTGATGATATGTAGGTCAAGTTCGAACATGGGTCATGATGGGTAAAAAGTAGGTCACTAGGTCAAATTGTAGAAAAATCTTGTTAACACTCTAAAGGCCTTATTTTCAACTTGAGCATGTTGAAATTTTGTCAGAATGTTTGTATATAATTAATGATATCCAGGTCAGGTTCGAATATGGCTACACCAGCTTGAAATTTGGTCAGAATTTTATCTAAATGATATCTAGGTCAAGTTTGAATATATGGGTCATGACAGGTTAAAAACAAGAGCACCGCGTACGGCACAGACGCTCGACTGATAGGGAAAGAAAAAAAAAAACCTTAACCGGACGACCACGCCAGGGTCATGACAATAGCTCTCGTTTTTTTTCAAAAGTCGAGCTTACTAGGTCACTAGGCCAAATTGAAGGCAAATCTTATTAACACTCTGGATACTTCATTTTTAGCATGATGAAACTTTATCATAATGTTTATCTTGATGATATGTAGGTCAAAAAGTAGTTCACTAGGTCAAATTGAAGGAAAATCTTGTAAACACTCTAGTGCCAACATCCCCCACATTTTAGTACTTTCAGTTCTTTGATTGTATGTTGAAATGGTCAGGTTGATTTACTCGAAAATACATTTGTATGCATATACATCTGTGTTTGGATTTTTTTGTGTTCGGATATTCTACGTTTTGGATTTTTTGTGTTTTGGAAGGTCGCTTAATGGTTGATTTTGATTCAAATTGGGAGGATTTAAGTGTCCGCTGGTCGCAGATAGGAGGAAGTCGCTTATTGAAGGTAAATTAATGAATAAAAACCATCGGGAGGAGTTCAATACGGTCGCTTACAGCAGGGGGTCGCTTATAGCAAGTGGTCGGTAGTGCAGGTTTGACTGTATATATAATTTGCATGAAACATGTTCATGACCAATATTTAAAGCTCTAGAGCTGTATTTTAGGTTAATAAATTATAATTTGGACAAAACACATGGTGTTGGTACTGAACCTTTTCCCACATACAACAAATCAGTAGCTGGCGACTAAGAAAACATTTTTGAAAACATGTGGAAAATCACCCAATATGAAGATAGAACAGAGTTTTTGCACATTATAAGCAATTTCTCCTCGAGTCACAATGTAATCCAAAGTCGTCTGCTGCATGCGCGTCAAAACATGTCTGCTAGTAGAAAAGGGTTTAAAGTAATGTCCCCCCATTAGACAAAAGGAAAAAAAGACCAGTACCCAGAATATAGGTTTTATTTGCTTAATTATAATATAGTAAGAGAGATTATGAGGTAAATACTTATTTCATTCTACTATAATAATAATAATACTTTATTTAATGAGGGTAACACAGTTAGTTACACTAATCTTCCCTGTGGCCCTCAAAACTAATTAAAGGCCTCAAAAGGACATTGACCCTTAACCCTTTCCCTCATATAGACGCTTTCTGACGCCTCTGCAGCAGACGGCTTTTTTAAAACATAGTGACAAAAGAAGAAATTGCACAAAACGTGCAATTTCTCCTTTTGACACAATGTTTTCCACTTTTAGTCATAGGTTATCCATTCAATTATGGAGATTTTCTATGTTTTGACAAAATACGTTCAAAGTCGTCTGCTGCAGAATTGTCGTATGAGGGAAAGGGTTAAAAGACAATCCAGGTCAAGTTTAGATAAGGGCAGTATTCCCAGGTAACTGGTCTTTTATCCTTTTTTGACCTCCAAACTCCTATGCTGAGGGAACTCAAAAGAATCATCTCAATGAGACAAATCATTTGTTACCAACAACAGTGGGTAAAATTGATTTAATATGCAAGATATTGCGATACAATGACCTGTTTACTCAGCCTTATCACGGTTTGTTTGGGTCAATGTAAATACCATTTATCTTGACTATCGGTAATTTTATGTAAGACCCGAAGGTTAGTATGACCTTCAATCTGATTAACCCTTTCCCACATGTATACAAAAATTCTACAGCAAACTACCTCAAAAACAAATTACTAAAACACGAAAAATCTCCACAAGTAAGGGTTTAATTATCAAATAGATTTGAAATCATAGTGGCGAAAGTGCTCATTAGCTCTCCAATAAAATTTATAGCAACACATTTCTTTCAACTACAGTAAATTGGTATTAATTTTGCCTGTTGTGTCTTATATGAGATATCAAAAGAAAAAATTCTGTTAGAGTACTGAAATGTCACATTGGTTTTGGAAATCAAAGAAGGGGTTTTAACATGAAATACACCCCTACTTCATCCTTTTCCATATACTACAATTATAAAGCAGACGACTCAAAAACAATCCAGGAAAACTATGGAAAATCTCTATTAATTAATGTATAATTAATGAACTACGCTGAAAACATAGTTGCAAAATAAGAATTTGCTCTTCTTTTGTCATAATATTGTTTACTGCAGATGCATCAAAATGTGTCTGCAAAAGGGAAAGTGTGATAGCTCTGAACAAAACGCTAGATACTGTAAAAGGGTTATTGTATGTTCTGCAACTCCAAAGCCTGTGTTGAGGTTACTTAACCCTTTCCCCGATATAGACGCTTTCTGACACCTCTGCAGCAGATGACTTTTGAAAACATTGTGGCAAAAGGAGAAATTGCTCAAAACAAGCAATTTCTCCATTTGCCACAATATTTTCAACTTTTTGCAGTAATTCTACCTTCATTTATAGAGTTTTTCAGGGGTTAAGTCTACATGCTTTCAAAGTCGTCTGCTGCAGGTTTGCTGTATGTGAGAAAGGGTTAAAAGAATGAGACGATTCTGTTGAGAACCAGCAACGTAAGTTTAAACGAGCAATAAGAGAAATATTGTGGAGCAAAGAGCCGTTTACACCTCCTTGTCTAGGCCTCTGTCTGAATTATATCCAAAATAAATTACTTACCTGTAAACCCCGTAGTGTTTCCCTGATGCCCTGTCTCCACAAATAGCACATATATGTTTATTGCTTAACGTTGTGTGGGGCATGTGTGGGTTGGGGGGAGAACCAGCCGACCCCGGGGACCCAATCGACATCATCGAGGGCGATGTGACAGATGATGATGAGGGGGAGTGAAGTGTCGGCGAGTGCGAAGATCCCGACTGTGACGACACTGGCATTCCAGGGTGCATGCCGTAATTGAAGTAGGAGCCCGGCGGAGGAGATGTGACGCCCAAATTGGATATGTCTGGTTTTATATCTGGTGACCCCATGGTTGGGGACATGGAGCCGACGCTGGAGATAGGGCTGGTCATCCCCATTCCACCCATGTCCATGTGCATTGACATCCCGCTACTCACACTACTGTCAATTGATTCTGAAAAAATATAAACAACGGATATATAGCATACAATTGAGATTCTGATTCATTGAGTTTAACCCTTTTCCTCTTACGCCAATTCTGCAGCAGACGACTTTGAACATATTTTGTCAACAAATAGAAAATCTCTATAATTGAATGGATAACCTATGACTAAAAGTGGAAAACATTGTGGCCAAAGGAGAAATTGCACGTTTTGTGCAATTTCTTCTTTTGTCACTATGTTTTCAAAAAGCCGTCTGCTGCAGAGGCGTCAGAAAGCGTCTATATGTGGGAAAGAGTTTTTCCAATCAAAATTAATAGGAACCATTTCCCACATGCAGACGCACTTGATGCAGACAACTTTAGAACACATTGTAGCAAAACGAGATAAAGCTCATCTTGAGCAATTTTGCCAAAGTTTTCAACTTTATTAAAAAGTTATATACTTTCATTTACAGAGAGTTCCCTTAGTTTTGTCCAGACATTTTCAAGGTTGACTGCATATTTGTTGTATAAGAGAAAGGGTTATAAAAGCATGCATTTGATTTGATATGTGAAGAGTTGCCTGCTTTGAAAACATTAACAGGAAAAGTTGGAACATTGAGGAATCTAAAGGCATGATTTTAATACACAGAAGAAAACAGTTAAGTTAATTCAGTAATCATAACCATACCCATTAACCCTTTCCCTCATATAGACGCTTTCTGACGCCTCTGCAGCAGACGGCGTTTTGAAAACATAGTGACAAAAGAAGAAATTGCACAAAATGTGCAATTTCTCCTTTTGCCACAATGTTTTCCACTTTTTGTCATAGGTTATCCATTCAATTATCAATTATAGAGATTTTCTATTATTTGACAAAATATGTTCAAAGTCGTCTGCTGCAGAATTGTCGTATGAGGGAAAGGGTTAATCAGATAATCAGATTGGAGCCCTGAACCTCCCAAAACAGAATACTTTCTAACAACTACTAAACAGACAACTTTGGTAAACATTGTGACAAAGGGGAAATAGCTCATAATGAGAAATTCTCCTTTTGCCACAATGTTGTCAACTCTTTTCAAAAAATGGATAACTTTATAGTTGTCATAACCCTTTCCCAAATATGCAACAAATCTGCTTCAGAAAAAACAGACAGTGGATGTTTCCCGTTTAAGAGGAATGGTGGCGGGGCATTTCAGGAAGGGATAGAAACTAGCAGCTGTTATTGACAAGTCACAAAAGCATTACGGCATATATGTCAAAACCAAATCAGAGAAAAAGTATGTAGATGATGTTAATTAACAAATCAGAGAAAAAGTATGTAGATCTCAAAAAAAAATCAGAGAAAAAGTATGTAGATTTCAAAAAAACAAGAGCTGTCGGAGGACAGCGCGCTCGACTATTCCACCGCTTATTTAAGTTACCGAGATAATGGACTCTAATGTAGTTGCATGCAAAACATTAACCACAATTTCTTAGTGGGTGATAATTTGCATTATATGCAGGATAGTGTTATTTAACATGATTATTTTCATAGGTTTGATGGTTAGATAGGGTTGTATAACCTTTCAATGGAATGCATCAAGTAGTTACTAAGATATGGACTCTTAATGTAGTTGCACGCAAACCTTTAACCATAATTTCTAAGTAAAAAAAGGGCAACAATTTGCACCATATACAGGATAGAGTTATCTTAATTGGTTGTGTTTATAGTTGTACAATTGGGAAAGGTTGTATAAAGTTTCAATACAATTGTTCAAGTTGTTACTGAGATTACACTCTAAATGTAGTTGCAAAACTTTAACCAGAATTTCTAAGTCCAAAAAGGTCCATAACTTGCATAAAATGCTGGTTGGTAAGGGCTGTATAACGTTTCAATGCAATGCATCAAGTAGTTACTAAGAGATGGTCTCTTTATGTAGTTGCATGCAAAACTTTAACCAGAATTTATAAGTCCAAAAAGGCCATAACTTGCATAAAATGCAGGATAGAGTTATCATACTTGATAATCTACATAGGTGTGATAGTTGGGTAGGGTTGTATAAAGGTTCAATGCAATGCATCAAGTATATACTGAGACGTGGACTCTTAATGTAGTTGCACGCAAAACTTTAACCAGTATTTCTATGTAAAAAAAGGGCCATAACTTGCATAAAATGCAGAATAGAGCTATCATACTTGATAATCTACACAGGTGTAATAGTTGGGTAGGGTTGTAAAAAGTTTCAATGCAATGCAGCAAGTAAATACTGAGATATGGACTCTTAATTTAGTAGCACGCAAAACTTTAACCAGAATTTCTAAGTAAAAAAAAGTGCCATAACTTGCCTAAAATGCAGGATAGAGTTATCTAACTTGTTAATCTACATAGGTGTAATAGTTGGGTAGGGTTGTATAAAGGTTCAATGCAATGCATCAAGTATATACTGAGATATGGACTCTTAATTTAGTTGCATGCAAAACTTTAACCAGAATTTCTAAGTAAAAAAAGGGCCATAACTTGCATAAAATGCAGGGTAGAGTTATCTTAGATGATAATCTACACAGGTGTGATAGTTGGGTAGGGTTGTAGAAAGTTTCAATGCAATGCATCAAGTAAATACTGAGATATGGACTCTTAATTTAGTTGCACGCAAAACTTTAACCAGAATTTCTAAGTAAAAAAAGGGCCATAACTTGCATAAAATGCAGGATAGAGTTATCTAACTTGATAATCTACATAGGTGTGATAGTTGGGTAGTGCTGTATAAAGTTTCAATGCAATGCATCAATTAAATACTGAGATATGGACTCTTACTTTAGTTGCACGCAAAACTTTAACCAGAATTTCTAAGTAAACAAGAGTTGTCGGAGGACAATATAGCTCGCCTATCAGGGCCATCGTATATCAGGGCCTACTTCAGAACAGTTAAAGTATTAGGTAAAGTCGCACAGTATCACATATTGCAAGATAATACACCTTTTCAATACTTTTGACAAAAATTCTAAGTTCAAGTTCAAAAATTGATATAAACATTTGTCAGAAGTTTCAATCCAATCCTTTGAGCAGAAAAAAAGTAATTTGAATATTTGACAGAAAAGGGGCAATAACTCTGATATAAAAAATATTTGGATTATCCCCCTTTTGTGAACCCATCATACACATTGATATAAACATTTGTCAGAAGTTTCAATCCAATCCTTTGAGTAGATTAAATTTTTGACAGAAAAGGGCCAATAACTCTGATATAAAAATATTTGGATTATCCCCCTTTTTGTGAACCCATCATACACATTGATATAAACATTTGTCAGAAGTTTCAATCCAATCCTTTGAGTAGAAAAAAAGTTATTTGAAAATTTAAATTTTTGACAGAAAAGGGGCAATAACTCTGATATAAAATTATTTGGATTATCGCCCTTTTGTGAACCCATCACACACATTGATAAAAACATTTGTCAGAAGTTTCAATCTAATCCTTTGAGTAGAACAAAAGTTATTTGAAAACGTGACGAAAAAAGTGTGACGGACAGACAGACAGACAGACGCCGGATAAAAAAAAATAATAGACAGACAGACGTCGAATAACAAAAAAAGTAACATTTGTCAGAAGTTTCAATCCAATCCTTCGGGTAGAAAAAAAGTTATTTGAAAATTTAATTTTTTGACAGAAAAGGGGCAATAACTCTGATATAAAATTATTTGGATTATCTCCCTTTTGTGAACCAATCACACACATTGATATAAACATTTGTCAGAAGTTTCAATCTAATCCTTTGAGTAGAAAAAAAGTTATTTGAAAACGTGACGAAAAAGTTAGATTTTTTGACAGAAAAGGTGCAATAACTCTGATATAACTTGACCTTGACCCAGGGTCAGGACGGGTGTAGTGGGGTGCGTAGATGGACCAATAGTTCCTAAATGTATAAACTAAATATGAAAGCAATCAATGTCATAATAGTGAATGCAGAGTGATATGTTAAACGTTAAACGCAAACCTTAAACCTTGTAACTGAACCAAGTAGAAATGACCTTGACCTTGACCCAGGTGCAGGACGGGTGTAGTGGTGTGCGCAGATGGATGACCAATAGTTCCTAAATGTATAAACTAAATATGAAAGCAATCAATGTCATAATAGTGACTGCAGAGTGATATGTTAAACGTTAAACGCAAACCTTAAACCTTGTAACTGAACCAAGTAGAAATGACCTTGACCTTGACCCAGGGTCAGAACGGGTGTAGTGGTGTGCGTAGATGGATGACCAATAGTTCCTAAATGTATAAACTAAATATGAAAGCAATCAATGTCATAATAGTGAATGCAGAGTGATATGTTAAACGTTAAACGCAAACCTTAAACCTTGTAACTGAACCAAGTAGAACCAAGTAGAAATTATCTTGACCTTCACCCAGGGTCAGGACGGGTGTAGTGGTGTGCGTAGATGGATGACAAATGGTTCCTAAAGGTATAAACCCTTAAAACCCAAATGAAAACCTTAAACACAAACCTTAAACCTAGGTGTCTACGCCACCGCCGACGGTGCCGACGGTGCCGACGCCGGGGGTAACACATAAGCTCTCCTGTACTTCGTACTGGCGAGCTAAAAAGGGCCATAACTTGCATAAAATGCAGGATAGAGTTATCTAACTTGATAATCTACATTGGTGTGATAGTTTGGTAGGGTTGTAGAAAGTTTCAATGCAATACATGTAGTATTTAAGAACTTGCATGCAAAACCTTAACCAAAGTGTGACGTGGACGCCGACGCCGACGCCAGGGTGAGTAGTATAGCTCTCATATTCTTCGAATAGTCGAGCTAAAAATCAGAGAAATTTAGTATGTAGATATCAAAACAAATCAAGGAAAAAGTATAATTCATTCATCTACTGGTATAAATATAGTTACATTTTGTCCAATTTTTCATATCATTGATTGAATTGTGATCAGGAATCAGGAAAAACAAGCAAATTCAGAGAATCATGGTCCCCCGCCAGGGTCAAGGTCACAAAAATTGGTATTGATGGAAAGGGGTTGTCACAAGGAATACACATGTGAAATATGAAAGCAGAACCTATTACGGTTCAGAAGTAAGGGCCATAACTCCGTGAAAAATCATCCAACCGGAACGCAAACACGATATGCGCATCTACACTTGGTGGTGATCCTTCCTATGAAGTTTCATCAAATTCCAAAAAGCGGTTGCAGAGAAATAGCCCGGAAAAATGAATTTAGTCATACATAGCCGGATGGTGGGGTAAAGGGCCATAACTCCGTGAAAAATCATCCAACCGGAACGCAAACACGATATGCGCATCTACACTTGGTGGTGATCCTTCCTATGAAGTTTCATAAAATTCCAAAAAGCGGTTGCAGAGAAATAGCCCGGAAATGAATTTAGTCATACATAGCCTGATGGTGGAGTAAAGGGCCATAACTCCGTGAAAAATAATCCAACCGGAACGCAAACACGATATGCGCATCTACACTTGGTGGTGATCCTTCCTATGAAGTTTCATAAAATTCCAAAAAGCGGTTGCAGAGAAATAGCCCGGAAATGAATTTAGTCATACATAGCCTGATGGTGGGGTAAAGGGCCATAACTCCGTGCAAAATAATCCAACCGGAACGCAAACACGATATGCGCATCTACACTTCGTGGTGATCCTTCCTATGAAGTTTCATCAAATTCCAAAAAGCGGTTGCAGAGAAATAGCCCGGAAATGAATTTAGTCATACATAGGGGTAAAGGGCCATAACTCCGTGAAAAATAATCCAACCGGAACGCAAACACGATATGCGCATCTACACTTGGTGGTGATCCTTCCTATGAAATTTCATCAAATTCGAAAAAGCGGTTGCAGAGAAATAGCCCGGAAACGAAAGTGTGACAGCGTGACTGACGGACTGACGGACTGACTGACGAATGAGAAATAATAGTCCCCAGCTTTCGCTAAAGCGGGGGACAAAAAAAACACTTTAGGAAATATAATCAAAAATTTCTTTAATGAGAGTAAAATTATTAAGAAGTGTTGAATACATTGTGAAACAAGAGCGTCACAAGTGGTCGTCTGCATTTTTCTTAGTGGAAAAAGGGGCATTACTGGATAATAACTAAAGCCAGAGTTATGCGACTTCTTACAGACTGAGACATGGGTGTTGTTCCTAGGAGCATGACTGTGTACCAAGTTTCATTTGGAAATATTGAATGGTTTTTGAGTTATGAGGTGAAGTTAAAGTTTTGTGACGACAACGCAGACACCCTGCAATGCCAAGGGTATCACAATACCCTACTTTTCTTCTTCGCAAATCAAACGAGCTAAAAATGCAGTTTATAATAAAATGCTCATTAAGCCATCAATCTAACAACTCTATTTAATAATGATAGTATTCATTTATAGAGATTTTCCCGATTTTTCCCTGGTTGTCTGCAGCAGATATGTCGTAACAAATGTGGGAATTTGAACAGTTTAGAGGTTCAATTCAATCAAACCTAAACAGTGTTGCTTAATAGATGGATGAAAACTCAAAAGGAATGGAAGCAAAACCATCTGCAAGCCGATAGAAACAATGGCAGAAATAACATTTTTCGGTTTAGTTTTAATGAACTTATAAATTCAGTACAAGCAAATTCAGAGAATCATGGTCCCCCGCCAGGGTCAAGGTCACAAAAATTGGTATTGATGGAAAGGGGTTGTCACAAGGAATACACATGTGAAATATGAAAGCAGTACCTATTACGATTCAGAAGTAAGGGCCATAACTCCGTGAAAAATCATCCAACCGGAACGCAAACACGATATGCGCATCTACACTTGGTGGTGATCCTTCCTATGAAGTTTCATAAAATTCCAAAAAGCGGTTGCAGAGAAATAGCCCGGAAATGAATTTAGTCATACATAGCCTGATGGTGGGGTAAAGGGCCATAACTCCGTGCAAAATAATCCAACCGGAACGCAAACACGATATGCGCATCTACACTTGGTGGTGATCCTTCCTATAAAGTTTCATAAAATTCCAAAAAGCGGTTGCAGAGAAATAGCCCGGAAATGAATTTAGTCATACATAGCCTGATGGTGGAGTAAAGGGCCATAACTCCGTGAAAAATAATCCAACCGGAACGCAAACACAATATGCGCATCTACACTTGGTGGTGATCCTTTCTATGAAGTTTCATAAAATTCCAAAAAGCGGTTGCAGAGAAATAGCCCGGAAATGAATTTAGTCATACATAGCCTGATGGTGGGGTAAAGGGCCATAACTCCGTGCAAAATAATCCAACCGGAACGCAAACACGATATGCGCATCTACACTTGGTGGTGATCCTTCCTATGAAGTTTCATAAAATTCCAAAAAGCGGTTGCAGAGAAATAGCCCGGAAATGAATTTAGTCATACATAGCCTGATGGTGGAGTAAAGGGCCATAACTCCGTGAAAAATAATCCAACCGGAACGTAAACACGATATGCGCATCTACACTTGGTGGTGATCCTTCCTATGAAGTTTCATAAAATTCCAAAAAGCGGTTGCAGAGAAATAGCCCGGAAATGAATTTAGTCATACATAGCCTGATGGTGGGGTAAAGGGCCATAACTCCGTGCAAAATAATCCAACCGGAACGCAAACACGATATGCGCATCTACACTTGGTGGTGATCCTTCCTATGAAGTTTCATAAAATTCCAAAAAGCGGTTGCAGAGAAATAGCCCGGAAATGAATTTAGTCATACATAGGGGTAAAGGGCCATAACTCGTCAGGGTCAAGGTCACAAGGTCAAAAAAATTGGTATTGATGGAAAGGGGTTGTCACAAGGAAATATGAAAGCAGTACCTATTACGGTTCAGAAGTTATGACCAAGGTTAAAGTTTTTGTGACAGCGTGACTGACGGACGGACGGACGGACTGACGGACTGACGAATGAGAAATAATAGTCCCCAGCTTTCGCTAAAAGCGGGGGACAATAAGCTTGTACACTGGAAAGGATTAAAAAGATCAATGCTGGAGAAGTATTGATTTACTCAACCAATCTATAAAATTATCTTTTACCAGGGCTTTTAAGATATAACATTTATAATGCATTGCAGCGAATTTTCTGAGCAATTTAATGTAACCCTTAGCTGCACGCAAGTAGACACTTTAACCCTTTCCCTAATATAGACGCTTTCTGACGCTTTCTGACGCCTCTGCAGCAGACGGCTTTTTGAAAACATAGTGACTTGTAAAAGAAGAAATTGCTCAAAACAAGCAATTTCTCCTTTTGCCACAATGTTTTCCCTTTTTAGTCATAGGTTATCCATTCAATTATAGAGATTTTCCATTTTTTTACAAAATATGTTCAAAGTCGTCTGCTGCAGAATTGTCATATATGAGGGAAAGGGTTAACATATCTGCTGAGGAATTTTGAAAATATTGTGGCAAATGGCAAAATTGCTCATGATGAGCAGTTGCTCCATCTGCCATAATTTTTTTAATTTTACAGTCATAATACTTTGATATTAAAAACTACCATATTTTTACTGAGATGTTTTGTAAAAGTTGTCTGCTGCAGATTTGCTGTATGTTGGAAAGGGTTAACCTGCTTCCTTTACCCTTTGAGTTTCCCACATATAAAAATCTCCAGTAGACAATTTTTAAAAACATCATTAAAGGCGAAAGTAAATAAAACAATTCTGTAAATAAATCCAATCAGAAACTCTGTGATATTGTGATATATGGAGAAATTGTTCACCATCAACAATTTCACCTTTTGCTAAATGTTTACAAAATTTGCGTGCATGAATTATATGGACTGAAAAACTGAACAATTCTCCAGCAATGCAAAAAATGCTTTGATTGAACACTCTGTTCCAAAATTATGAGCAGATAAAATATCATATCTGGTAAATGGTTAAAAGTTTAGCATGTTAGAAAGAATAATAATTTTCAAGAACAAAAGAATTGACCATCAACTTACAATTTCAAATCCAAGTACACCAGGGAGACCCAACAATTGTTATTTTTATTGTATCTTCACTGATAAATAAATCATATATATCCAAGATATTTCAACAAACCGCTTCGCCAGCCTAACCAGCCACTAATGAAACCCACATTAGGCAAGATCTAATTATCCCTTTACCACCTTACAATACATCTACAGCAGACGAAAATATAAAGGCAAACATTATGGTAAATCAATATGAATGAAAGTTAACTATCAACAAGAATAGAAAACATTGTGGCAAAAGAAGAAATTGCCCATGATGAGCAATTTCTCCTTTTGCCACACTGTTTCAAAAGTTGTCTGCTCCAGATGCAAGTGGGAAAGGGTTATAATACAGCTGAAAGCTGCGGATAGTGTGTGTTATTCATGCACAGAAATCCTTATTTGAACCCCAAACCTCATGTTATGGGCACTCAAAGGAATCACCTTACTGAGACCATACCATTTAGTACCCACAGCATAGGCTTTAATTGAATATATATGTTTGCCCAGAAAAGACTAGCTTACACCCTTCTTATCTAGCAGTCCTTTCGTTGCTAGGACTTGGGAAGATTTCTGTAACCATGATACTGTTTTAGATCTCCTAGATCAATACAGCCGACTCTGTAGATGCTAGTGAATTGCCTACAGTAAAATATACATGTATGCTCTCAATAACATCTGGATTTTAGATTTTGAATAATTATAATATTTGTTAAATTTAAACCTTGTCATTTCCATTTCTTTTATAAAACCTTAATTTCTTCTTGTAGATGCATGTTGATGCATCTTGAAAACAGACGACTTTTAAACACACTGTGGCAAAAGGAGAAATTGCTCATCTACATTTTGCCGAAACATTTTCAAAAGTTGTCTGCTGCAGATTTGGTGATTGTTGGAAAGGGGGTGGGGTGCTGGGACTGAGTCAAACCAGGGACATTTGATATGAGAGGCTGACGCTCTACCTCTGCACCTCCGTCTTCCACACAATTTTATTTTCATAGGTGTGATGGTTGGGAAGGGTTGTATAACGTATCAATGGAATGCATTAAGTATTTACTAAGATATGGTCTCTTAATGTAGTTGCATGCAAATCTTTAACAAAATTTCTTGGTAAAAAAAGGGCCATAATTTGCAAAATATACTGGATAGAGTTATCAAACTTAATTGTTTACATAGGTGTGATAGTTGGGTTGTATAGAAAGTCTCTGTTGAACAAAAGGCCAATAACGCGACATGCCCATCTTCTTATCAGTCTAATGAATTAATTAGTTAACCCTTTCCCTCATATAGATGCTTTCTGACGCCTCTGCAGCATATGGCTTTTTGAAAACATTGTGACAAAAGAAGAAATTGCACAAAACGTGCAATTTCTCCTTTTGCCACAATGTTTTGTTCTTTTTGGCATAGGTTATCCATTCAATTAAAGAGATTTTCCATTTTTTGACAAAATATGTTCAAAGTCGTCTGCTGCAGAATTGTCGTATGAGGGAAAGGGTTAACTTTAATCATCATATTGTGCATGAGGCAATATGATCTAATCAACTTTTCTATCTGAAATTCCATATATAGCCTATTTAACCCTTTCCCACATATAGACGCTTTCTGACGCCTCTGCAGCAGACGGCTTTTTGAAAACATAGTGACAAAAGAAATTGCACAAAACATGCAATTTCTCCTTTTACCACAATGTTTTCCATTTTAAGTCATAGGTTATCCATTCAATTATGGAGATTTTCTATTTTTTGGCAAAATATGTTCCAAGTCGTCTGCTGCAGAATTGTCGTCTGAGGGAAAGGGTTAATCGTCATAGTGTGCATGAGGCAATATGATCTAATCATCTTTTCTATCTGAAATTCCATATATAGCCTATTTAATAGGCCAAAATAAAGTGATTGTGTTGTTCCTATTCTGAGTATATATAGATCTATATTTTGGGTCTGGAATATTTTTAAATCAGTTGAGTAACCAGAAGCACACAATCATTTTATTTTGTCTAAAGTATATCCTACATGTAGAAGCAGTTTGCCACATCTGCAGCAGACAACTTTTGAAAACAATATTGACAAATAAGAAATTGCTCCTAATGAGCAAGTCCTCATTTTGCAACAATGTTTTTGAACTATATTCATTAACCCTTTCCCTCATATAAACGCTTTCTGACGCCTCTGCAGCAGACAGCTTTTTGAAAACATAGTGACAAAAGAAGAAATTGCACAAAACGTGCAATTTCACCTTTTGCCACAATGTTTTCCACTTTTAGTCATAGGTTATCCATTCAATTATGGAGATTTTCTATGTTTTTACAAAATACATTCAAAGTCGTCTGCTGCAGAATTGTCGTATGAAGGAAAGGGTTAATCATCATATTGTGTATCAATATGATCTAATCAACTTTTCTCTCTATTTAGGCCAAAATAAAGTGATTGTGTTGTTTCTATTCTGAGTATATATAGATCTATATTTTGGGTCTGGAATATTTTTAAATCAGTTGAGTAACCAGAAGCACACAATCATTTTATTTTGTCTAAAGTATATCCTACATGATGTAGAAGCAGTTTGCCACATCTGTGGTAGACAACTTTTGAAAACAATATTGACAAATAAGAAATTGCTCCTTTTGAGCAATTTCTCCTTTTGCCACAATGTTTTTAACTATATTCATTAATTATCCTCTAATTTATATAGATTTTCCATATTTGACCCAAGAAGCCAGCTGGTTTGTTGTTTGATGTGGGAAAGGGTTAAAAATACCTGAAGGAACTAGAATGGAGTGCTCCCCGGAGCACGTGTGTCACCTGCCGGGGCCTGGTCAGAAAATTTTAATTTTTGACAGAAAATGGGCAATAACTCTTGATATAAAAAATATTTTGGTTATCCCCCTTTTGTGACCCCATCACACACATTGATTATAAACATTTGTCAGAAGTTTCAATGTAATCCTTTGAGTAGAAAAAAAGTTATTTGAAAACGTGACGAAAAAGTGTGACGACAGACAGACGGATGGACAGACAGACAGACGCCAGACAAAAAAAAAGTAATCCCTAAGTGCCTACCATGCTACGCAGGTGTCACAAAAACGGTTATGCCTATAAAATTGGTAGTAGAATTTTGATAAAGGAGTTGACATTTCTGCTTTTCTAAGGTCTGCCCCAGATGCAACAAAATGCACATTCAAGTGTGAAAGGTTATAATTTAACAAGCTTCCTGTTTCATTAATTGCCTATTAAACTGGCCTGACAAATTCAGTATCCCTTACTAACTTGCCTTACATCTGACAGATTGAACATGGTTATACCATTTTCCACAACATTTCAGTAATGAATTTTATAAAACAAACATGTTTTCAGAGTAAATTACTATAGTATAGGCTGTATAACCAGTCTTGTTTGTCCTGATACTAATGCCAATAAAGTAACTAATGCCATCATTTCTCAGGCAATTATCCTAGCAATCCACAGTGCCATGGTGGGAAGCCAATACAACCTTTTTTATAGGTCTGGAATCAAACCCTGGTCTCCCTCTGTTTTCATCATTGCACCCCCCCCCCCCGCTACATACGGCCTAACAAAATAATAGGTTTGTTTCTGGTTGCGGCATGAAATAAATATGGGTTGGGATTATTTTATTTTTTTTTATTTTGCTAAAATGGCAAACAAACAGTATTAAAACCTTCAAATAATACTAATTCTTCTCATTTTAGGTCCCAAAGGATGTGAATCCAAATTTATCTCAGTGTTTTGATTGTAACTTGACTTTGCAGGCAAATGCTTCCTACGAAAATGTTTTCCTATCACAGACAAATAAAAATGCCAGATTTTATTGTAGGGGGTAAAAAACAGGGTCAGCTAATTGGTCTGCAAGAGCAAAAGGGTTAAAAAAGTCCAGAGCTGTTGACAATGTGTGCAATATTCAATTTCATGTATTAATTGTGCAATTCTCAATTGAATCTATATAAACCTTGTGCTGTGTATTCTCAAAAGAATCCTCTCAATGAGTCCCTTTTGAGTACTGTACCCACATAATAGGTTTCGTTTAATAAGATAACAAGAGTACCTTTTAAGTACAAACAATTTAACATAATATTTTTGGTTAATAAGATAATAAGAGTACCTTTTGAGTACCCACATAATAGGTTTTGGTTAATAAGTTAATAAGAAAGATATTGTGGGGAAAAGAGCTGTACTCTACCTCAACATAGGGTGTGGTTTAGTAATAAAGGAGATGTTATGTGGAAAACGACCAGTCATCTACTACAGAACTTTAACCCTTTTCAACTTGCGTCAAATCTGCAGCAGATGACTTTGAAAACAACTAGGAATGAATATGAAGTATCTCAGTCAATCTCATTTCGACCAGACCTAAACTTCGCTTGCTTGTATTAGATCTGATAACTGCCTCATAAAGGTCATCTCAGATTGACTTTTGCGTTAGCCAATACAAATGTCACCTATAAAAGCGCTAGGTATAAAACATTGAAGAAAACACAAATAACATGATTGTGGAGTGTGCAGATTTGATAGAACTGAGAGTCGATTGTATAGTGCTTTCATTGTGGAAAAACAAACACATACGCATGAATATTTTAGTGTATGAGGTCAATTTTAGAGGACCTTTAATGCGGTGTCATCCAATCGAATATGCATACAGCGAAGTATTTTGGTCTGATTTTAATGGGATTGCATGAGCAGTAAAAAATGGTTTAAATGTTTACCTGATATCATATGTGCGGAGTAGTCAGCTTTGAACATATCTGAGGAATAAATGTAATATCAGGAATTGGGAAAGTCAAAGACATAAGAGACACACCCTAATTAGTAAAATTTTACTAATTGAAGTTCAGCATCTGCACCATATTACATATATAACCCTTTCCCGTCTAACAGACACAGTTTGATGCATCTGAAGAAACAGACTTTCGAAAATGTTGAGCAATTTCTCCTCTTGCAACAATCATCTCAAAACTCAATTCAATGCTTAAACCTTAATTTATATAAATATTTTCCATACTTTTGCCTTCATGTTTTCATGCGTCTGCAGTTGGGAAAGGGTTAATAAAGGATGAAAATCATGAATAGTACATGTAATTTTATTAGAGATATATATATATATGATAAGTTACAAATTTTTGAAAAGTTGTTCATTTCCTATTCTGAAACTTTTGAAAGCATTACACTAACAGGAAAATGTCCATGTTTTTAAAATGTTATAATGAACATTATGCTTCTGAGCTTACATTTTGTGTTCGCTCGGACTAGTCAAACACAAAAGTAGATGCATGGTATTTACATGTAGTTCTTATAATTGGCAGTTCATGAGGTCAGTTTTTGGGTGTAATGATGACATGCTGAAGTACTGTACATCATCCTCCCTCATATAGATGCTTTCGGATGACTCCGCGACCGACAGATTTTTAAAAACACAGTGACAAAAGAAGAAATTCCTTTTTGCCACTATGTTTTCTACTTTTAGTCATAGGTTATCCATTTAATTATAGAGATTTCCTTTTTTTTTTGACAAAGTATGTTCAAAGTCGTTTGCTTCAGAATTGTCTCATAAGGGAATGGGTTAAATGAATTCAAAGTTGTCATTTTTTTTTACAATACACAACATTCATTAAGTATTAAAAGAGAATTAGGAGGTCTTCCTAGTTATCTTCAACCGGTGTCACTAAACAGAGTCTGGTAGAGTCTGGTAGAGTCCGGTAGAGTCTGGTCGTCAAATATCCCATTATATCACTGTTATGTTGTGTTTTTGTATTTAAATGAATTAAATAACGTGTTATTGTATCATATATATAAATAAAAATAAAAATGTAATTGCCTATTTCAGTTCATTTTCGAGTGAATATAGAAATATAATATGCGTGAACACGGACACTGGTAGAGTCTGGTCATTATTAAGCAATAAATACAAAGTTTTATACGATTTTAAAGTTATAAAAAGTTTAATTTGATTTATATTTGTCATATAATATATTCATTTCTTATGTTATTTCATTTGATAATCGGGAAAATAGAGAAAGATTGAGGATTTTTAACGATAACATTGTGTTTCGTAAATCAAAATGGCTGACGTGAAATTTCTGTTCATAATGCGGCAATATCGCACATCCTGAACGAGTAATACACTAATATCTCTCTTTATTATGCGTCAACCAATTGATTAGGTGTGATCAACAGATTAGTGTTATAATTATATTATAACAATACCAAGATTTTAAATGTATGAAAACTACTAGATTGGAATAATTTTATGTTTTATATGTCATTAGCGTTAATTAAACCAAATACTTAGAGAGCTATATACTTACTTAAACGTTATTCATATGAAATTAAAGAGAGTGTGTAGTTACTACATTCCGCAAAAAATATAATCAAACTAAACTGTATTTGCATTTTTTTTTTTTTTAAATATGCAAAAATATTTTAACTTGAAAAATAAATATATATATCCTGATATAGTTCATAAAATGCATTTTGCGAAATATTGTATCCAGGCCACACCACGTGGAGGAACTCTCTCATGGCCCAAAATGTAATGTTTGAATCTTTATTATATCATTTTGGGAATTTTATTCCGTTTTCCATTTTAGGTTACCAAAATAGAGCCCGCGTGCCTGACGAGGACTCGGGCCGTAAATGACTCTACACAGAGCTCCATTTTTTGGATTTTTTATTCTATGATTTTGGTTCTATGTACATTCATTTGATAGAGATTCAAAGCATGGCCGAGCAGCAGCACCCAGCTACCTGTCGTGTCTGCACCACTGTTGAGCGTGCTAGCTTAGGGTGCTCGCAACGCCTGTTTAGCATGTAGACATTGCCGACATGTGAACCCGGGGCCAACATTACCCGCGAAACATATAAGTCAATATAGAGCCCTTCCCCTGCCAGCCCGCTATTAAATCGAGTGATACGCAAAGGACAAACCATGAATTATTCCTTAACACATTTGTCTCAACCCGAATCTCTATCAGATGTATGCCGGTTTATTTTGTATCCTCAAGATGTTTGATTCAATTCGTTTCTAATTGGTGACGTGATCTCATTTTAGGTTAACAAAAAAGACCCTACACAGAGCTCTATTTTTTGACATTTTTATTCATTGTTTTTGGTTTAAATTTTCCGCTTCTTTATGTCTGCTTCCTGGTGACATAACCAGTACTCAAATTTAAACCTTGATATAAAGAAATTATTGTTGAAAATGTCGAATGTACAACTGACATACAGGTATTAGCGAATGATTGATAAAAACTATATTGTTGTTGGTTTGCAACTAAAATATGCAGTCCTTTTTACATGAATGTGTTTCAATATAATCTGTGTTTTTTATTTTCAATTGTGTATGTTTTGCAATTTTTCACGAGTTTTCGTGCAATTCTCGTAATGGAGGGTAATGTTAGTTGCTTATCTGTTGATGTGATGTTTGAAATGTAATGCGACTTTAAGTTCAATAAATTCATAAATCGCCTTGATCTCTGGTCAGGACTTAACTGTGTCCATGTAGCATGAGAAACATGTAGCACCGACGCTTCTGTCGCCAAACAATATTTACCCGAGTCGTGCAATGCGCCTCTCACATCAACAGATTGACACTGTTCAAGTTCTTGTAACTTTTCTATCATGTAGGGCATTTTCTGGACTACCCAGTTTGTCGTCCTTTTGATAACATGGTTGTACGACTCATTTGCATTATTAAACCATTGTTGTGGTAGCCAGGGATGTTTGAGTTTGGGGAGAAACATATGCTTCTCCAAATTGGTAAGTATCCGTTGTAAATATGTCAAATTTTGATGTGTATTGGATACTTCTTGGTCCATTTCTGTGAATGAGGTTGCAGTTTCAGCACTTAAGATACCATTAGGACCGAAGAGTTTACAAATAATGCAGTTAACTTCAGGTTGAGGACTTACTGAGTTTATTTACCGCATTATCCTTCAAATGTTTCGCGCAAAGAACTATTGTGGCTTGTGGGAAACATATGTTAATGGCTTTACAAGTCGAAAACTCTTCGTCGGAACAAATTTTTTATTTACTCTGGTCGATGTCACTCAATTTATCCTGCAATTTCATATGAATTACTTTTAAGTAAGTATATAGCTCTCTAAGCATTTGGTTTAATTAATGTTAATGACATTTAAAACATAAATTATTCCAATCTAGTAGTTTTCATACATTTAAAATCTTGGTAATTATAATACTAATCTGTTGATCACACCTAATCAATTAGTTGGCCCATAATAGAGAGAGAATTTAGTGTATTACTCGTTCAGGATGTACGATAGGGCCCGCATGATAAACAGACATTTCACGTCAGCCATTTTGATTTACGAAACACAATGTTATCGTTAAAAATCCTCAATCTTCCACTATTTTCCCGATTATCAGCTGAAATAATATAAGAAATAAATATATACTATGACACATATAAATCAAATTAAACTTTTTATAACTTAAAAATCGGATAAAACTTTGTATTTATTGCTTAATAATGACCAGACTCTACCAGTGTCCGTGTTCACGCATATAATATTTCTATTTTCACTCGAAAATGAACTAAAATAGGCAAATACCTTTTTTATTTTTATTTATATGATACAATAGCACTTTATTTAATTCATTTCAATACAAAAACACAACAAAACAGTGATATAGTGGGATATTTGACGACCAGACTCTACCAGACTCTACCGGACTCTACCAGACTCTGTTTAGTGATACCCATCTTCAACTATCAAAATTCTGCCAGAACACATGTGCCAAAATTGCCCATTATGATATTTCAATTTTGTCAGAATAAAATTCAACTTGTAACTTGTAACTAGAAATTTATAAGAAATCACATGTTTAGAGCAGTTGCACCACTTCCCATAATGTTTTACCATGCGCTGCAGAGAAATCAAAAGTCGTCTGCATCATTATAAACGTTCAGGGCAATAAAGCCAATCCTATGCAGAAAGAAATGGGAGCCTTTAAGAATAACCATACAGGTAACGTGTTAGTCAACACTACCACAATAGTACATTGCATAATTGTTGTATTCAATATCGAAGGTTCAAAAGTTCAGCGGTTCATACAGAGGGCAACAAACACTTGACCTCATTCACAAGTCAATGCACGAGAGGTATTTCACCTCTAAATTCGTAAACAACCATGTTCATACGTATTCCCGAACAAAAATTGAACTATTTCCTATCAATCATGGCTGGACCAGGGGGATACAGAATGCAGTTGGCATTCGATTTTCAGTCGTTGAATACAAACCAGATCGGAAATGACGAATGAATTTTAGCACTCATCGCTCAAAATGGCGACGAAATAAACATGAGTTAACAAAATGCATTGATTGGGCGTGGACATCAAAAATAGGCGTCTGTTGGACTTTTATATGAAATCTATATATATTAAAAGACTTACCCATAGCGTTGTCATCCATTATGCCAGATACATTGACAAGAAATAAGTAAATAAACACAAACGTGTCACTGACAGCTCGAGCTGTTGTTTTCTGTCCTAGTTACCTCGTTCACGATGACATAGAATTACCCATAATGCATTTTGAATCTAATTAACTTTTTTAAGCTATTTTACACTCGTTTAAACTTTTCTTCATGTGCAATTTATAATTATAATATCAACTTATTATTGAACAAAATATAATTGTAATAAATGTTCAAGTAAAAGTAACAAAGTAATACTTAAATACGATTTTGATTTATATTTACGGTCTCTTATACCTAAGGTGAGTAGGTCACAATGTCAAGGGTTCATGGGAATGAGGCCCTTTCTCCTGATTTATTATATACTTTTGATACCACCAAAAACTCCCCGTAAAACGCTTTTTAAGGTCTCATTCGAAAACAACTAATTAGAATAAGTTTTAAATAGTAAGGTAAACGTGTTGATATTTCGAAAAAAAATTCATCAACACCCGAATGCGAATCATGATTTTGTATTAAATTCAACATCAATCAAGAGTTTGTTCTCATTTGATAAAAGTTCTAGTATTGCGCAAATTGTAAAACCAATTAACATGATAAAAGCAATCTGTAAGATCTACTTTCTTTTATTTCATACATTCTGTTATAACCCGAGCTAATTGCCTGTATTAAGAGTCGCAATTTGGAATTGTGAGCATGATGCTGTGTGACGTTGTCTACAAAGCATATACTTTATATGTTATTAGATCCCGACCAATTAGAGGCCCGATAATTTAATCTAGAAAATTATGCATTTCTATTTAAACAGGGAAAATCTGAACATATCAAACTTTCCCACAAACAGCAATTCTGCAGCAGAAGACTTTGAAACATCTTGGATAAATAATCGAAAATATCTATAGACTTATCATCAGGGGCGTAGCCTTGCAATAATCAATGCGTATATAGGCCGTCTCGTGAGAAAATCAACATTGTGGACTCTGCGTAAAGTATTGACCCGGATCAGCCTATATAAGCATGCCACACAGGCCTACCTGGATAGACACTTTTTCGCCTCCTGTGGAGTTTCTGTTTCAGGAATCACTACTCTATTCATCTATCCCCCTAAGACGGACTGTGTCGGCCGGATCAGTCTGCGCGGACAGCGCAGGCTGATCTGGTTGATACATTACGCAAATGTGTAGGCACGTGCCTACAGTGTCTAAAGCGAGCTACGCCTCTGGGCATGCATTTAAGTATAATTATTCAATAGAGTTGAAAACATTGCAGCATAAGGAGAATTTTCATATTTGGAGGAGTTAATTCTTTTGAGACACTGTTTTCAAAAGTCGTCTCCTGTAGGAGGCGTCAGAAAGCGTCTGTATATGGGGAATGGTAAAACATAAAGCATACAAACTCAAAGTTCAAAAATGTAAAAGCCGCGTCTCGTTATTTGGGTGTTAATCCTTTCTCATATATAAACGCATTTGACGTCTCTATAGCAGACGACCTATGAAATCATTGTGATACAAGGAGAAATAACTAATAAATAGCTACTTTATGCCACACCGTTTTCAACTCCGTTCATTTGTAAATACTTTTATTTGTAGAGGTTTCCCAGATGTTTGTCTAGATGTTTTCAAAGTCGTCTGGCGCAGATTTGGTGTATGTGGCAAAGGATTCACGGCTCCTCAAAACGGAATCACACAAAGGTAAATTGGCGTGAAAGAATTGGAGCTTGAGTTTAATTTATTTGTTGTCAACAAAATACACCATACTCTTAGACTTCATAACAGGTAGACAGACGGACAGTGAAGACTTGGGTGAGACTGTATATGTAAGCAAGTGCATTGAAAACAAGAAATATCTTTAAAAAAGACAAACGGCGATAATAATCAAAACAATCAGTAATTTTCCATGAATTATGAAATTTGCGCAATAATCTATGTGTTTACCAAAGGCTAATCGGCCATCTCCATCCAGCTTCAGTTTCTATAAATAGATTATCAAGGCCGAGAATACGCCTCATGACTGGAGATTACGCGAGGCTCCCAAGAGGTGTATACTTTTTTCAATTGACGATCAATAACTGAAAAAATTATCATGTTTCAAAAATAATTAATATTTAGCTCTTAGTTATTATATTTCATACGTTTTCATTCATTTTTTTCGCTGAAATTTATTTCTTAAGGAAGACAATTTAAAGTTAGTATACAGAACATTTCATTTTAAAACTTCATCTTATTAGTGCCTCTCGTAGGATCGCCAACTTAACTATGAACCAATCAAAACGTTTCATTTTCTTTATTTCTTCGACATTATTCATTAAATACAACATTTGATTTGATCATTTGTTTAACATCTAGGTCAAAACTGAGGTTAAACAGCTATCGCCGAAAAAATCACCCGAGGCTGCTCTAATAACTTCACTGCATAGTCGGTACCAAGATTAAGGTGAATCTATGAAAACGGGCATCGGGTCAAAAAGGCCAAAAGCCTAAAAGGAACGGGTCAAAAAGCGCCAATTTTACAATACAAGATTATGTTTGTGTCGTAGAATTGTTTTTATTTTTGTTTTAATAAAAACTTTGGTTAAAAAAAGGCCCATCTTTTACATTACAAGATTATGTTTGATTTGTGTTGTAGAGAAATTATAATTATCCTATACTATTGTAAAGGTTGTTACATCTGTTACGTAATCTTTCTACTCCAAACTTAAAATTCTCCTTTGTTTAAACTGTTTTATGCATTGCATTACAAAGTTGTTTATGAAACTGAAAGGTGTAAGTATCGATACGGTATTGATACTTCATGAGACCCGGCCGGGTAGTTCAATTGGTAGCGTATCTGACTCGTGATCTGGAGGTCACGGGTTCGATACCCGGTTGCGGCGACATTCTTTCGGGCGATGTTTTCCATTGCCTCTCACCTTTGATCTATGTGAGAAAGTAGTCAGTGGCTTCGAAAGAATGTTGTGTAAATACTGGTGTGGGAAAGCCAGGAAAACATGGGTAGGTGCACTGACCGCCGTGATATGACCAAAGCTGTTGAAAGCGGCGTTAAACTCCAAACAAACAAACAAACAAACAAACAAACGAAAGCTACTTCATGAAAGTAAAAGAGTTAAATAAATGTTGATCGGAACACAATTAGATGTATTATCTTGATGAAAGTCGAAAACGATTATAATCAAATACACACATTTATGGCTGTATATATCTCAATATTACCTAATAGTTAAAATAAAAACTTAAGTATGAAATTAAATACTGGTTTCACAAAGTGGGCCTTTTTGACCCGTTCCTTTTAAGTTTTTGGCCTTTTTGGTAATTGGCCATTTTAAGTTTGTTCCTTTTTGACCCCGATTCATGCAAACGCATGGGTCACACTAATATACCCATCTATCATATTATATACATGCACATTTCCCGGCGCAAATAAATGCAGATTCACGATGGATTAAAATTCTAAGTCACCAAATATGGTAATGGTAATTCACTGAAATATGATGTGACGTTATGTTATTTCTTTATGTAGATTGAAGATATCTGTATTTATTTTATTTTTCTTTCTTTCTTAAAAGTTATACATGGTATATAAAAGGTCAATTATGTTGCAGTAGTGACACAGGTTTAAGTAGTGTCTACTTGGGGCGTGGACAAATATACATCTCTCTCGTCCTTCAGTCTCGCGAGATATCAATTGTCCACGCCTCTTGTTGATTGATTGATTGGGGTTTAACGCCGTTTTTAACAATTTCTCAGTTATATCACGGCGGCCAGTGTACCTACTCATGCATTTCCTGGTTTTCTCACACCAGTACTCCACACAACAATCTTCCCAAGCAACTGGCTGCTTTTCAACATAGACTTAGCCCATTGGTGGAAGACGAATGACGCATGTCGCATTGACTTTTGTCAATCGTCGGAAAGAAAGTTGGTCGAGCCGGGATTCGAACTCACAACCCCTGGATTGACAGCCCGCGTCGCTACCGACTGAGCTACCGGGGGCTCGGCCACGCCTCTTGTAGAACAATACTAAATCCTGTATCGTCACTGCAACATGATATTCCCTATAGATGTGATCACTATGTGCTGGTGGCTGGAGATGCAACACGACCAACAATCGGGAGGCACGGCTCCTATAACCCTTTCCAACATACAAAAAATATACAGCAGACGACTTTGTAATGATCTTAGCAATCATACGGACAAATATTTAAATATGAAACTATAATTAACGAATTAAGTATAAATTAATTATAAAATATTGTAGCAAAAGAAGAAATTGCTCATTTTGAGCAATTTCTTCTTTTGCCACAAATTTTTCAAAAGGTGTTTGCTGGAGAGGCGCAAGAAAGCATCTATATGTATGACAATGATGGTGTGAACAGCTTTTATATATACTTGGGTTAGTATTGCATCTGCGTACACTGAAGATTCATGCGAGTCTATGTGGTATATTTTGGCGTTTTGGACCTCTAAGGTAAGCGCGTATTCTATGAAAGAAACGGACTTCGTGGCAACGAGCGGAGAATGGAAATATATTGCGAATTGCAACTACATACGGGAAGTAACTCTTACACGTCTTTATTTCATTCATTATCATAGATTATTTCCCTTGATTTTGTATATTCGTTCATGGCAGAATCTTTTAAAACAGTGACTATTCATTAAAAATTAAATCCATGTAATCCTTTTTTTTTTATCATAATTTGATTAATATGACGAAAGAGAAGATATGTTGGATTAATGAACTAACTTATAAATCAAAGCACACACATTGCACAAACAATATATATAGGTGATGACCTCTAACTTTATTCAATATTTATTTCTTCACTTATAGAGATTATCCATATTATTCAAGGTCGTCTGCTGCAGATTCGTTTACATGTGGGATTTTTAAAATTTGGATTTACGCTATTTTCAAAATTATTTCAGTTTTAATACGGGCATAGTTCTCTTATTCATGATCCCTGGATATACAAACCAGAACTATGCCTTGCCCAATGGCTTTTCACCATAACCGCGGCGACTTGGACTCGAACCAACGACGCCAAGTTTCAAATCCCCGACGCTAACTACTCGGCTGATTCTCACATGTGTGAAAGGTTTCGGCTTTAAACGATCAATTCAGATACATGCGAGTTATACTATTTACAACGCGTTGGACAATCATAATAAAGAAAGAACCGCGGCTATCAAAAGCCGAAACAAACTTTGCCACCCATAAAGATCAAAATCAGCCTACGCCTCCGTCCGCACGATCTACCTTGTTCTTCACCTAGTTAAACACGCAGTCCGGGGTAAGACACTTGCGCACAAAGTCTATGAGCACAATATATTGTTTTATTGTTTTGGAGCCAGATTTGTCAATTTCGAGAATCAGTTTGCTTCTGACCAATTTGAAAAAACAACAACATTGAGCACACATTCAGAGCACAGACTAAACGTTTATAGTTTTGAAGCCTGCAGCTGATATCCTCTAGAGATGGCCAATAAGGCAATCACGACTAGACAATACCTCAGACTGCTTGATAAGGGGAAGTAAACTGGGGGGTTTTCACCACCATATGAGCCGTTCCGCGAGAAAACCAACATTGTTGACTCTGCGTAAAGTATCGACCTGGATCAGCCTAAGCATGCAACACAGGCCTACCCGGATAGACACTTTTCGCCTCCTGTGGATTTTCTGTTTCAGGAATAACTACTCTATACATATATCCCTCTAAGACGGAATGTGTCGGCCGGATCAGTCTGCGCGGATAGCGCAGGCTGATCTGGTCGATACATTACGCAGATGTCTATCGCCGCAGCCTCACGAGAAAACCGACATTGTTGACTCTGCGTAAAGTATCGACCTGGATCAGCCTAAGCATACCGCGCAGGATAACCCGGAGCCACACTTTTCGCCTACTGTAAATTATTTGTTTCATGTATCATTACCCTATACTTTATACCCCTAAGACGGAATGTGTCGGCCCGGATTAGTCTGCGCGGACTGCGCAGGCTGATCTGGGTTGATACATTACGCAAATTCCATAATGTTGGTTATCTCTATTATTACTTTACCAACTCCACTAAGGATTTTAGCACATGAAAATGCACCTTATCTATCTAGAGCTCTAGTTTCTTCTTTTCTTTTTTTTTTATCGTAGAACTATTCACACGCAGACACATTTTGAAGTATTTGCAGCAGACGACCTTTGAAAACAATGTGGAAAAGGAGAAATTGCTCCTACAAAGCTATTTCCGTTTTTTCTAGAATGTTTTCAACTGTATTAAGTTAATAATCACACGTCCATTTATAGAGAATATTTTAATTTTGCCTCCATTATTTCAACTGTATTAAGTTAATAATCACACGTCCATTTCTAGAGAATATTTTAATTTTGCCTCCATTATTTCAACTGTATTAAGTTAATAATTACACGTCCATTTATAGAGAATATTTTAATTTTGCCTCCATTATTTCAACTGTATTAAGTTAATAATTACACGTCCATTTATAGAGAATATTTTAATTTTGCCTCCATTATTTTAACTGTATTAAGTTAATAATTACACGTCCATTTATAGAGAATATTTTAATTTTGCCTCCATTATTTCAACTGTATTAAGTTAATAATTACATGTCCATTTCTAGAGAATATTTTAATTTTGCCTCCATTATTTCAACTGTATTAAGTTAATAATTACACGTCCATTTATAGAGAATATTTTAATTTTGCCTCCATTATTTCAACTGTATTAAGTTAATAATTACACGTCCATTTCTAGAGAATATTTTAATTTTGCCTCCATTATTTCAACTGTATTAAAGTTAATAATTACACGTCCATTTCTAGAGAATATTTTAATTTTGTCTCCATTATTTCAACTGTATTAAGTTAATAATCACACGTGCATTTATAGAGAATACTTTAATTTTGCCTCCATTATTTCAACTGTATTAAGTTAATAATCACACGTGCATTTATAGAGAATACTTTAATTTTGCCTCCATTATTTCAACTGTATTAAGTTAATAATCACACGTCCATTTATAGATAATATTTTAATTTTGCTTCCATTTTTTCAAAGTTGTCTGCTGCAGCTTTGTTTTTAAGGAAGGAAAGGGTTAAATAAAAAAAGACGAGGGTCAGTTTTCGTTTGTGGACGAGCCACGATGGCTCAGTCAACTCGGCCATTTATTTTTTCCAATACACCGCCTCGAATATGTAGTGGTAGAGCGTCCGATTGGGTGCGGGAGGTCGCAGGTTCGATCCTCGGTAGGGTCATACCAAAAACATAAAACAAATTGTAGTAATGGCTGCCCTCCTTGGCGCTCAGGGTTGCGGGGTTAGCTTTTCGCCCCCTGTGGATTTTCTGTTTCAGGAATTATTACTCTATATCTCTATCCCCCTGAGACGAAACGTGTCGGTCGAATCAGTCTACGCGGACTGCACATGCTGATCTGGGTCGATAGATTACGCAGAGAGCATAATGTTAGTTGTCTCGCGTGACGGCTCATATGTGGAGAGGTATCCCGTTGTCATAAAATAATATTATTTGGAGCACTGGTGCGAGAAAGCCGGGAAACACATGGTTAGGAGAACTGGTCGCCGTAATATAACTAAAAGTCGGTAACGACGCGGATGGTCAATCCAAGGGTTGAGAGTTCGAATCCCGGCTCGGCCAACTTTCTTTCCGACGTTTGACAAAAGTCATTGCGACATGCGTCATTCGTCTTCCACCAACGGGCTAAGTCTATGTGGAAAAGCAGCCAGTCGCTTGGGAAGATTGTTGTGTGGAGTACTGGTGTGAGAAAACCAGGAAACACATGAGTAGGTGAACTGGCCGCCGTGATAGGACAGGACTGAGAAATTGTTAAAAACGGCGTTAAATCCAAATTAATCAATCAAAATAACTAAAAACTGATTTATCTGTCGTTTATAGAGGTTTACTACATTTTAGCCCCAACATTATAAAACTCTGAAAACATAATCTGTGCTCAGAAATGAACATTATGCTCCAAATAACACTTTTAATTGGCAAATTTTAAAAATGAATATGCTTCTGACCAATCAAAGACATGAGCACAAATTCTGAGTACAGATTAAACTATTATAGTTTATAAGTCAGATTGCTCAATTTCGAGAATTAATATGCTTCTAACCAATCAAACACATGAGCACAAATTCTGAGTACAGATTAAACTGTTATAGTTTATGAGTCAGATTACTCAATTTCGAGAATTAATATGCTTCTAACCAATCAAACACATGAGCACAAATTCTGTGTACAGATTAAACTTTAATAGTTTATGAGTCAGATTGCTCAATTTTGAGAATTAATATGCTTCTAACCAATCAAACACATGGGCACAAATTCTGTGTACAGATTAAACTGTTATAGTTTATAAGATTGCTCAATTTCGAGAATGAATTTGCTTCTTGCCATTCAAACACATGAGCACAACTTCTGTGTACAGATTAAACTTTAATAGTTTATGAGTCAGATTGCTCAATTTCGAGAATGGATTTGCTTCTAACCATTCAATCACATGAGCACAAATTCTGTGTACAGATTAAACTTTTATAGTTTATGAGTCAGATTGCTCAATTTCGAGAATGAATTTGCTTCTGCCAATCAAACACATGAGAACAAGTTCTGAGTACAGATTAAACTGTTATAGTTTATAAGTCGATTGCTTAATTTCGAGAATTAATATGCTTCTAACCAATCAAACACATGAGCACAATTCTGAGTACAGATTAAACTGTTATAGTTTATGAGTCAGATTGCTCAATTTCGAGAATTAATATGCTTCTAACCAATCAAACACATGAGCACAAATTATGAGTACAGATTAAACTGTTATAGTTTATGAGTCAGATTGCTCAATTTCGAGAATGAATTTGCTTCTTACCATTCAAACACATGAGCACAACTTCTGTGTACAGATTAAACTTTTATAGTTTATGAGTCAGATTGCTCAATTTCGAGAATGAATTTGCTTCTAACCATTCAAACACATGTGCACAAACTCTGTGTACAGATTTAACTTTTATAGTTTATGAGTCAGATTGCTCAATTTCGAGAATGAATTTGCTTCTAACCATTCAAACACATGAGCACAAATTCTGAGTACAGATTAAACTTTTATAGTTTATGAGTCAGATTGCTCAATTTCGAGAATGAATTTGCTTCTAACCAATCAGATACTTGAGCCCATCTTCTGAGTGCAGAGTAAACTTTTTATAGTTTTGGAGCCAAATGTTTTTTAAGTCGTCTACTGCACACTTGTTGTAGGCCTATGTGAGAAAGTGTAAATACCTTCTGTCGATTCTAACTCCGTCCATTGATAGGCCGCCTTAGTTCTCTTTCGATCTGATGTATCCGTCTTGATAGAGAGTATTACCATATTCCACAAATTAAAAATTTAATTGTTTTAAAAAATATAACTTAAATTAAACAACTCACTAATTAAACTAACGAACGAGCGCGGAACACTGCACGTTCGCATTTACTACAGCTAGATAAGACAATACACACACACGACCAAACATGAGTATGAGAATACCAACTGCACATTTAAAACCAAACCGCAAAGGCCCTCATATCATTCTGAGTGATTCATTGCATTTTCTTGTTTATCTTTATACAGCGCGGCATCACAAATAAACTCCTATACCAGAAAAATAGAGATACGGGATAAACTAGTTCTCCTTTTCAATTTGTATAACGAGTGTACCTTTTGATAGTTGGTGGTGATGATAATGCTGCTGCTGATGATGATGGTTATTATTATTATTATTAATATTATTATTATTATTATAGTTTCGATACAAGGAAAGTTTCTTAATAAGGAACTCACTTTGGACAAAGAGAATTTGCTAAACTGAAAAGTTAAGAATATTTTCTCTTTTTCATGCTGTTTTCGAAGATTATCCGCTGCTAATGTGTCGGATTACTTCTGTGTATGAGCAATGATGTTAACTAACCCTTTCCCTCATACGACAATTCTGCAGCAGACGACATTGAACATATTTTGTCAAAAAATAGAAAATCTCTATAATTGAATGGATAACATATGACTAAAAGTGGAAAACATTGTGGCAAAAGAAGAAATTTCTTATTTTGAGCAATTTCCTCTTTTGTCACTATGTTTTCAAAAAGCCGTCTGCTGCAGAAGCGTCAGAAAGCGTCTATATGAGGGGAAGGGTTAAGTTCAAATTGCACCCACATCTAGGAGCCACGTCTGGCGAAAAGGGGATCTCTTATTGACACTCCTAAACGGGATAATTTAAAGATCAATTTGCAATAAAAAAATAATGGAGCTTCGCTACTTTTATTTTTTCTTAAAAAATAAAAATGCATCTAGGATTTCTAAAAATACATGAAGAAGGACAGTGAGAACTCTGGTGAGACTGTGCGTATGCAAGAAAGCCCTAACTCGCTATACGCGGCTCCCATTGTTACATGAGTGTTGCTTGTCTGAAGATGCACCGAAGCCGGTTCATAAACAGATTAACTTGACATTTTGTTCATCTTTGATCAATCCCACCGTATTTAAGGACTTAAAATACAAACGCACCAAAAAGGAGGCCACCGTGTCAAAAATCAAATAATTTCCTTGTTTTACCACGAGTAAAACACACCTTATCGAATAGTTGACTGGCAAGTGTAGATTAGCCCTTTCCCTCATATAGACGCTTTCTGACGCCTCTGCAGCAGACGGCTTTTTGAAAACATAGTGACAAAAGAAGAAATTGCTCGTTCTGAGCAATTTCTTCTTTTGCCACAATGTTTTCCGTGTTGACAAAATATATTCAAAGTCGTCTGCTGCAGAATTGTCGTATACATGTAGGAAATGTTTAAGATCTTTCTGCGCATCCATTCAGTCTAATTAAAATATACATTGTTTGCCTCACGTTCTTCTGTCCAAGAGTTGCGAGTTCGAACCCCAGCTCGACCAACGTTCTTTCCGCGGTTTGACAATTTCAATGCGACAGTTGGCATTCGTCTTTCATCAGTGGGATAGCAGTCTATGTGGAAAAGTAGCCAGTTGCTTGGAATGACTGTTGGCTGGAGAACTGATGTGAGAAAACAAGGAAACACATGGCTAGGTGACCTGGCCGACATGATATGACTGAAAACGTGTTGAAAACAGCGTTAAAGCCCCTTCAATCAATCAATCAACCAACCAAACTTATCAGACAGTTCAGAAAACTCTTGTGTTGCTAATAAGCGAGCAGTCAGTGTTTAAAACAGCGTTAAAGCCCATTCAATAAACCAAATCAGTCAGATAGTTCAGAAAGCTCCTGTGTTGCTAATTAGCGAGCAGTGTAGAATGAGATCAAGATACGGGAATACACAGGTTAAATCTTGATCTACAGTGATCGGCATTACCATTATTATATGTTTTCCGTCGAGCACTACCACGTGTTTATTGGCGCGCTTTCGTATGACTCGATGGTAACGGGTTAACGGGTCAGCTGGTGCACCGCATTATGGTGTACGCATATTAATCTGGCCAGGACGCACCGAAATGTGGGCGGAGCTAACTTGACATTCGGCGAGCCGACAACTGACATCCGAGGGTTGTGAAATAAAGCCTTTGACTGCTGTTGAACCGATGTTTATGAAGCCTGTGTCACCTGTTTAGAGCAAGGCCAGCCGGTGCGCATCCACGCCGTCTGACCAGTCTTTACACTGTTGGCTTCTCGACTCGATATTTTTATCTTTACATTCCTAACATTTGATATAAAACTCCTCGAAAAGCAAAGCTAAACAAGTTTAAAACAAAAAAATCCACCTTGAAAGGGTTAATGACAATAACGATCAATTTCGTACTAGGATGGTCGTTCTTTGGTATTAACCGGTCTGAAGAAGATTTGAATATGTTTGTACTAGGATAGCCGTTCTTTGGTATTAACCGGTAGAAAGAAGATTTGAATATGTTTGTACTAGGATAGCCGTTCTTTGGTATTAACCGGTAGAAAGAAGATTTGAATATGTTTGTACTAGGATAGCCGTTCTTTGGTATTAACCGGTAGAAAGAAGATTTGAATATGTTTGTACTAGGATAGCCGTTCTTTGGTATTAACCGGTCTGAAGAACATTCGAATATGTCTGTACTAGGATAGCCGTTCTTTGGTATTAACCGGTAGAAAGAAGATTTGAATATGTTTGTACTAGGACAGTCGTTCTTTGGTATTAACCGGTCTGAAGAACATTCGAATATGTTTGTACTAGGACAGTCTTTCTTTGGTATTAACCGGTCTGAAGAACATTCGAATATGTTTGTACTAGGATAGTCGTTCTTTGGTATTAACCGGTCTGAAGAACATTCGAATATGTTTGTACTAGGATAGTCGTTCTTTGGTATTAACCGGTCTGAAGAAGATTTGAATATGTTTGTACTAGGACAGTCGTTCTTTGGTATTAACCGGTCTGAAGAAGATTTGAATATGTTTGTACTAGGACAGTCGTTCTTTGGTATTAACCGGTCTGAAGAACATTCGAATATGTTTGTACTAGGACAGTCGTTCTTTGGTATTAACCGGTCTGAAGAAGATTCGAATATGTTTATACTAGGATAGTCGTTCTTTGGTATTAACCGGTCTGAAGAACATTCGAATATGTTTGTACAAGGATAGTCATTCTTTGGTATAAACCGGTCTGAAGAACATTCGAATATGTTTGTACTAGGATAGTCGTTCTTTGGTATTAACCGGTCTGAACAAGATTCGAATATGTTTGTACAACTGGATTGCGACTTTGTAGGTTATAAACATTTTCCCACTTTCAGACTCATTCACGCCTCTGCAGCAGACGAAATTATTGTGGCAATATGGGAAATTGCTCATAATTTCTTCTTTTTCCACAATTTCTTTTTTCCACAAAAACCTTTTTACGCATTTTAACGCTTCTGCGGACGACTTTTGAAGTAAATGCGACAAAAGGAGTAATTAAAATGGATTTTTTTTTTGAAATTAGTGTTGTAATAGGATGAATTTCTCATAATTAACATTTTCTTCTATAGCTACAATGCTTTCATCTTTTTTCAATTATCACTTGTTGCCGTATAGAGATTTTCCATTATACTGCCTAGAAATCGTCTACAAAAGAGTCGCTATAAATGGAAAAGTGTTACCACAGTTGCCGGAACTGGTCAGGATCTTCGTTTTTCTTTAGATGTACGATTTTCTGATGACTCGCCTCAATTATGCATGCATGACTGTCAGTTCAAGCGCAGTCTGTATACAAAAACACGAGTGTATGATGACGACACTTCCCCCGCAATAAAATAATCGCCTGTCATTTTCATATTATGATCTACAGATCCGGTGGTGTAGGAGCTGTTTGTTTGTATATGGTGTTTATACCGATTTCAAATTGTTTTCACTTATATATCACGGTGTGTGATCGGTAAGTTACAAGTACTCCTGGTCCATTTATCCCCACACAGGAGAGCAAGTCGTTATGCTAAACCAACACTCCTATCACGAAGGAGAGACAGTCATTAATACTTTTGGTATGACCCGGTCGGGATTGAACCCTCGACCGCCCGCAAACGACCCGGTGTTGTGGTATTTGACCTGATGAGGTGATAGAGCCGGCCCGACCTCGGACGCGTGGTGTTGCATGTTCAACTTTCAGGGGCGTAGCTCCCTTTAGGCACTGTTGGCACGTGCCTACACATTTTTTTTTCTCAAAATGCCCCCAAAATGCAACTGCGGCGATAGACATCTGCGTAATGTATCGACCAGATCAGCCTGCGCTGTCCGTTCAGATTGATCCGGCCGACACATTCCGCCTTAGAGGGATAGATGTATAGAGTAGTTATTCCTGAAACAGAAAATCCACAGGAGGCGAAAAGTGTCTATCCGGGTAGGCCTGTGTGGCATGCTTAGGCTGATCCGTTCGATACTTTACGCAGAGTCCACAATGTTGATTTTCTCACGAGACGGCATACACATTGATTATTGCAAAGCTACGCCCCTGACCTTTAACAAAATTGCCAGCCTCCGGGATATAGCAAACGAGTATGGCAATTGGATCGAATAGTATATTGGACCTGGAAATTGTTCATGTTTTGCGAATAATAATCACTATGACAAAAACATGTATTCTAAATAATGTTAGCATATTTATGGTTTTAGCTGAAACTCGTGAGACAGTCTCTTTAAAATAAGAACCAATTCTTTGGAAAAGATACAAGTTGGCTTTTGTTAAAAGTAGGCTATAGATACAGATCAGCCTGTACATCCGCACTGTCTGATCAAGATCTACAATGTTCGCATGTTACTTACACAAGCTTGTTAGACGATTATGTCAACTTTTGTAAATTCTAATAAGACTGAAGATGGACAAGATGATCTGAAATTACCGTGACTTTTCAAAAATGTCGACTTATACGTTTTCTCATGCACTAGCTCATTATTTTATGTTTTTTGACAAGGGATTGTACAAGTAGAAATAAGGTAAGTAATAAGTGTTACTTTATTTCAGAGACTTATAAATTACATGTCTATTCAAATTAGCCATGCTTATTATTATCATTCATCATGTATTGTTCGTTTGTTCTCTGTCTCTCTCTCCCTATTTCTGTCTGTCTCTCTTTCTCTCTCCCTATCTCTGTCTGTCTGTCCCTATCTCTCTCTGTCTCTCCGTCTCTGTCTCTCTATGTATCTCTCCGTCTCTCTCTTCCTCTCTTTCTCTCTCTCCCCCCTCTCTCTCTCTCTGTTTATATGTCTGTGTGTGTGTGTGTGTGTGTGTGTGTCTCTGTTTCTCTCTGTATGTGTGTGTGTGTGTGTGTGTCTCTCTCTCTATCTGTCTCTCTGTCTCTCTCTATCTCTGTCTCTCTGTCTCTCTCTGTCTCTCTCTCTCTCTCTCAATATGACATCTAGGGTGTTATGTTCTATGGTCGAATTGAATTCAAACGTATAATACTGTATAACTTCACAATAGATTTACATCAACATGCATACATTTAATATGTGCAAACACAATCTCTAAATTATGTGATGCTATAAAGTTCTTTTTTTTTCACAATATATAAAATCCAAAGGAAAACCTAAATTTAAACATTGGAGAAATCACCGATCTGAACAAGTCTATACATTCCTTCTGCTGACTGGTGTCGCAGACGCTGGACGATCCTTCTTGATTGTATACTGGCGAGCCATAATCCTAGCTGATGGAGGTCTCGTTCTTTCTTTCGATGGCTTTGACAGTCCGTTCGATCTTCTCATGAAACGACAGATCAATCCACTTAAAATCAGCATTAAAACTAAAGTCACAACAGCGGCGTACTTAGTCCCGTCTCTTCCAGTAGCCATCATAATCATCGACGATACTCCGTGGTAACTTGGTACTATAGCATAATACCAAAGAACTGGGAAAATGCTAATATTCATTGCTAGCGTGGCAATTTTCCTGAATATTGTGAAGTCCAACATTCTTAGAAATCTTACCCTCTGTACAACGTACTGCATCAACAGTAAATACTTGGAAGAAAACAGAAATACACAACCGCTGATATCCTGCAATTCGTAGTCTAGCGTACTCATCCATAATTCTTGTAGTCCGAAACACAATGTCCACGCAAACAAGCACATGTGCCAACATCCTCCCACATTGCCAAACTTTTCTTTTATATCCGATCCAATTACGGAAAATGCCGTATTTAGGACGTTGAATCTATATAATAAATCGATCATCATTAATTTTGTTATCTGTATTCTCGAAACGAACGTGCATGAATAACGTAAACAATGTGACGTCAGAAACGTTAATTTGGAGTATCTCCCCTTTACCCGCCAGAATGTCAAATCCTGACTGGTTCCGAACCTCTACAAATTCGCTTAGGAAAAAAACGAACGCTGAATCTACAAATCGAACACAGTCAAAGATAGTGGCGACATCTGGAACGAAATAATTATGGTGGATGAGTAAAATCGTGTTGATTGACATGTGAATTATTATCTGAAGTAGTGTGATTACTCAAATTCATATTCTGTGAAGCTGTCACCTCGATACATTCAAATATGCCGTCTGCAACCATTACGATGACAGAAAGCGACGTTGTGAAACTGGTCTCGGAATTCATGCAAAACAGAGAACTGAATATTTCGATGTTGTCATTTGAGCGAGAGACAGGTGTAATCAATGGACTTTTTTCGGATGATATGTTGTTTCTTAGACAGTTAATATTAGACGGACAATGGGACGATGTCATCGACTTCATAACTCCTCTTGAAAATATGGAAGGATTCGATTGTAAGAAGTTCAAATACCTAGTTACTAAACACAAATATTTGGAACTGTTGTGTATAAAATCTGAACCGAATGTCTTGCAGAATTATGAATTTACTGTGGATGAAGTTGTTAAGACATTAAACAGTCTTGAAAATCTGTGCCCAACAAAAGAAGATTACAGTAATTTATGTTTGTTACTAACCCTGCCAAAACTCTCAGACCACAGTGACTACCACAACTGGAATCCAAGCAATGCTCGAGTTGAATGTTTCCGAAGTGCATATTTACTTGTCGAAAAGTTCATGCCAGTTGATAAAAAAGATAACTTAATGATGGCACAAAATGATAGACTTCTTCAGCTGTTGTTGAAAGGATTATTATATGAGTCATGCATAGAATTCTGCCAGCAGCAAGCAACACGAGAGGGTCATGGCGAAATTGACGTTAAAAACTCCAATCTTTTAAATGACAATGGATTTAGTGATGCTGATTTGAGTTTATTATCTTGGTTACAAAGTGTTCCATCCGATGTGTTCTCGGTTCCTTTTGAACAAAAGGCTTTGAATTTAGACATAAGACCTTTAATGAAACCTTCTCTGGAAGCATCTTGGTCAGAACAAATTCTCGTCACCCCTATTAAGCCTAAAATGTTTCCACACTCTGCAGTTCCATCTGCCCGCCCTCGTTCTGCAGAGATTATGTCAAGGTCATTGAATCCACAGCTTGATGGTCTATCCAGTGGATTATGGCAGGGCAGGAATGTGATGACGTCGTCTGTAGAGGGGAGAAATATTTTGTCTCGTTCTGTAATCCCAGGTGTACAAATGACACAAAGTCTCAAAGTGAATCCAATGGAAATGTCAATGCATAAGTTGTTTGAGGAGAGTGACAAACTAAACACGTCTCCAGCAGTTGGCAATAAATTAGATAAAAAGCACCAAGTGAGTCCCCAGATTAGACAACATACTCCACAACCAGTTCAACAACCTAAGTCGGCCCAGATACAAACTATTCAGTCAACAACCCCACCACGTAGTTCTACGCCACCCAGAATGTCAACCAGCTTTCACAGTCGACCATCATCAACATCCTCGCTTAAACTACAACAATCCCAGCCTTTCCATCCCGCAAGGTCTCAATCTCCTACAAGAAGTGTGACTCTTGATAAAAATACTAGTGACAGTCAGAACAGTTTTGTCAGTGACTCAAATTCTGAAATGTATAAAGAATACCAGAAACAAAAAATGTTACTTCAAGAGAAGTTGGAGCAGCAACAGAAACAGAGAGACCTATATGCAAAGGAGTTAGAAGATCTGGAAATGAAAACCATTAGTCTTGATGATAACAGACTACGGGAGTCGACAACACCTCGACACGGACCAGCGGACATCAAACAGCAAGTTTCCAAAAACTTTGCCCAAGGTATTAAATAGATCAAGATTACATTGATATTCTTATACATATATATGATAGACATACAAGTGTTTTAATATTATACATATTAAATAATTAGCATAATGTTTATTTTAATCCTTTTTCTGATATAACAAATCTGCAGCAGATGATTAAAGACCTTAGACGTCTAGGCATAGAGCTGGAAATTCACTAATAATGAAAGTATTATGAGTATTTACTCCCTTTGGCTTAACATTTTCAAAAGTCACCTGCTACAGATGTGTCAAAAGGCTTTTCTATATGTGGGAAAAGGTCAAACCTTGCTCTTGATAGAATTTTAATTTTTATAACAAAATTCGCCCAGAAATGGTGTGGGAAAGGAAAAAATATTCTAAGACTTTATGAGAAAATTCTTATTTTCCCATAATGTTTCCTAAACTTTGTGAATGTAACTTCCATGTCTTCAGATTTCCTGGATTTCCTTTTCATGTTTTTGTTTTTTTAAGAGTTTAACAGTTAATATAAGTCACTTATAGATTATCTGAGGTATGGTCTATTGATGTAATAAGCTTTATCGTTCAATATAATATATACTGAATATTGTGTCTATCTGTCAGTGTCTGTATTGTGAATTTGTTATTTTATTTATGTTTTTCATCCAATTATAAAATATTAGCTGCATGATTTTGATTTAATTCTCTGTATCTGCACATGTATGGGTAATACCTGTTTTTTTCTTCGATTGTTTCGGAACTTTCCTAATGTCAGAAAGCTTATTCATTTTACCAACGGAGTCTAAAAGAATCATTTTATCAATGGCATTTGTGAGATCAGGACACTAATCGATACATGTAATATTTACCAAAAAATATGTTTTTTCATTTGTGTCACAAACTCACCTTTTAATATATATAATATAATACTTCGGAAATCTGAGACCAAACACTCTTTCCTACTAGATGTTGTTTTTGATTGGGTAATAGATAATGGCTGTTTATAACTATTACTTGTTACCATATCTAGTCTATCACTTATAAAGTGATTTGTAAGCTAGAAGTTAGAACTTGAGATCTTTCTATACTAAATACTTTCCTATATTGTTTCTGCTCTTTTTATGCCTTCTTCAGTAACATTTTATGGTTTCAACTAAACAGAACTGAATATAAGGTGAGTATTTCAAATTCCAAAGCCCTCATTTGACATGCAGACCCTATGTTGTGTGTATACAAAACAATCGTCTCAGTGAGAGAGTACCCACACACTAAGGTTTGGATGAGTTTTAATTAACCCTTTCCCTCATATAGACGCTTTCTCACGCCTCTGCAGCAGACAGCTTTTTGAAAACATAGTGACAAAAGAAGAAATTGCATAAAACGTGCAATTTCTTCTTTTGCCACAATGTTTTCCACTTTTTGTCATATATGTTATCCATTCAATTATGGAGATTTTCTATGTTTTGACAAAATACGTTCAAAGTCGTCTGCTGCAGAATTGTAATATGAGGGAAAGGGTTAAGGGAATGAAATGTGTGTAAAGACCAGAATACATGTCCTCATCCTTATCTAGTCCTCTGGTTAAAATACAATAGTTTTAATGAATTTTTCTAGATGTTGTCACTAGTACTCCTAGCAGGACAAGTGATACTTCTGAACATACAGTGAACAACGGTGACGGTGATCACGTCGACCCGGAGCAGGCAATCGACCGAGATGGTCCAAAAACATTGCCATCGGAAATGGGTCATGTGACGCCCAACAACATGAAGGATGTCATGCCGGAGCTTTTGAGGATCCACGGAGATTTCCATCAACTCACCCCTTTGCTGACTCCATCTGAACTCAATCGAGGAATCCTCGATCCTCCGAGTTTTTTAGCCGAAAAGTCTTTTTCCGGGTCGGATATTGACAACAATAACCAGTCAGTGCCAGTTCTAAATCTGACAGACACTTCGCCGCCATCCAGTCCTGTTGGAGGTGATCCGATAAGAAAGGAATCACAGAGGGAAGAAGAAATCAAGAAGGAGAAACCAGTCTCGACGCCTCCAGTCACACGCAAACAAGGGAAAGGTTCTTACGCAGGTACATTTACATTTTATGGCTTTAAATATCTTAATATAAATTTAACTAACTTATTTATTTAACCTTTTCCCACAAACAGAAAATGTGCAGCGGACGACTTTGAAAACATAGATCTGAACAATAATATGTATAATCTTCCTAAATGAAGTCATATTTATTGACCAGAGTTGAAAACATTGTGTCAAAAGGAGAAATTGCTCGTTTCGAGCAATTTCATCCTTTTGTCACAAAGTTTTCAAATGTCGTCTGCTGCAGAGGTGTCAGAACGTGTATATATGTGGAAAAGGGTTAACATTGATTACGAAACAAGCTTCCAGCTTATAATATTTATCACTCGTGATATCTGCTTGCTGAAGACATAACCAGTACTTGCGCCACGATCTTTGGAACGGAAGGCTGGCGCTTTACCACTGCTCTACATTTTTCTTAATCCTTTACTTTGAACATTTTCAGGCATAAATAGGGAAAACTTCCATAAGTGCAGGTTTAACCCTTTCCCTCGTACAACAATTCTGCAGCAGACGACTTTGAACATATTTTGATCAAAAAATGGAAAATCTCTATAATTGAATGGATAATCTATGACTAAAAGTGGAAAACATTGTGGCAAAAGGAGAAATTGCTCGTTTTGATATCACTATGTTTTCAAAATGCCGTCTGCTGCAGAGGTGTCAGAATGCGTCTATATGAGGGAAAGAGTTAATTATTGAATAGACTGTACAGAGTTGAAAACATTGCGGCAAAAGGAGAACAAATTATTTGTTTTCAAAAGTCATCTGCTGCAGATTCGTCACAATTAATGCCTCTGCAGGGGTGAAAGGGTTAATAATATGTTTAAAGCTGGCTGCTTTGGAAGATTAGAGAAAGGAAAACTATCATCATGGACATTGGAAGTATAGTTTGAACAGAAGCATACATTTTTGAAAAAGAAATTGAACTGTTTTAGCAATTGTTGTTTCCATTGGCATTTTTCAAAAGTTGAGTAATTCAAAGATTGAAGTCAGATAAAGTTTGAATGAGTCGGTGCATGAGAAAAGATACAAATTGGAATTTATGTACAGTGATTGTGTAGGTTCAGATCATCTCGAGGGCTTGGCTTGGCGTTGTAACTCAAAACATATTTTGAAAACCCTGGATTAGGGGCAATTTTGACCCTTTTGTAAACAATGCAAATTTAGGTGCAGCAATGGCACCTAAATTTCCATTGTTTACCAAGAAAAATGATTTAACGCTTATAAAGACTTTATGGCGAGGTAAATAACCTTGATTAAAAAAAATACCAATTTTAGTTACAACCGTTTCACGCCAAGCCCTCGATCTTGTCCACTGGACCAGGAATAAGAATCTACACATATTGTCTGAATCTTCTATAACAAGCTTCACAAGTTTTCCCTCATACGACAATTTTGCAGCAGACGGCGTTAAACATATTTTGTCAAAAAGTAGAAAATCTCTTTAATTGAATGGATAACCTATGACTAAAAGGGGAAAACATTGTGGCAAAAGGAGAAATTGCTTGTTTTGAGCAATTTCTTCTTTTGCCACTGTTTTCAAAAAGCTTTCTGCTTTAGAGGCATCTGAAAGCGTCTATATGAGGGAAAGGGTTAACAAGCTTGTGTGATTGTTTGAGAACAGTGTAGATCTTGAACAGACTGTGCCAATGCACAAGCTGATCTGGGGCCACAATGTTCACAAAAACCAACTTGTTGCTTTCTTTGTGCACTGGCTCATTTGATTTAGTTGCTATTAGGTAATATAATCAGAATGCAGAACGGAGTTTAGTATGATCAGAATATTTTATTAGACATCTTTGGTTGTTGCATATATGCATTCGTATATATATATATATACATGTTACAGATTCTCAATTTGTTCTGTTTGTGTATATTAGGGAAATTGGTGTTCAGTGAGGTTGCATTTGTACATTTTACTTAAGAATATTTTCGAAGAAAACAATTTCACAAGAGTGACAGCTCTTTGAATTCTTTCACCGTCAAAATTCACTTACATCGTTTGGATACAATCTCCAAAGATCTAAAAACAATACCAATGACCCTATTATGATATACCTTGTTACTTAAGCCTTTTCCACTTGCGGATGACTTATGAAAACATTGTGTACTTTTGTCACAATGTTTTCATCTCTTTTCAATAATTTACTATCAGTTGTAAAGATTTTTCTACATTTTTGCCGAGATGTTTTTAAAGCTTATTTGTATGTGGGTAAGGGTTAATGTTTTGTTTAATTCCCCACCAAAAATGTGAAAAGTTTATATTTAAAACAAATTATTGAAATGGTATACTCAGCGCATGGCACTCGATCAGGGGTGGCAAAATCCATTGTCCGTATTGCCCAGCTTGTCCCAGAGCCTGTACGGACAAGTGAAATTTTGTAGGGATTTACTATAAAAATACCATACTGACAAGTGCAAATTAGCATTTTGAAAAAACGGACAAGTAAGTCAAAATCATATTTCGCCACCCCTGGCACTATTTAAGTCTGCCAGTGATATCACTAGTTAATGGTGTGTTTTGTATGTGTATTTTTGATGAGTTCTTAATTGAATGATGAATTATGCGCCAAACTAGTCTATATCCATGTTATAAACTGTGTACCTTATTTTTGCATAGATTGTTTTTTATTGAATGAATGTAAACACTTGACAGCTATTCACAAGGAGAAGATCACGCAGCATGACAAAACAACAGGTTCGGGAGATAAGAGACCTTCAAGTAAGAACCCAGGAACGCCCACTGTGCGTCGATCACAGTCTGTCAAACAAGGAACAAAGCCATCGTACCAATCGAACAGCAGCAAGACTCTCCCAAGGTCAAACTCTGTGAAGCTCAGGGCCAATGGTAAAGATAGTGGCGGGACTTCTAGTAAAGAACAGAGTCAGACTTTACCCCGTCCTGGTAATTCTAAACAATCTTCTAGATCTCCAACACGGCCCAGTAACATTAATCTTACAGCTGGGCCCGGTGCTAGGAAACTTGGGTCAAGGTCACCCAAGGCCCAGTCTCAGACAGGTACTGGTTGGCATGGAAACTGGCTTGCAATGGGTGATCTCTGTTTGGAATACATGGCTGCCAATGATTAATTCACTAAAAGCATTCTAACCTTGAAAACTTTTTGTTTCTAGTTAATGTGTTTTTTTGCACAGAAACCCTTTTCCCCCCCATATTTTGGTTTTTATAGTTTGTTGTATTATATCAGAGGACTAGATAAGAGGGAGTGAACAGGGTCTTTTCCCCACAATATTTTTCTTATTACTCAACCAAAGCCTATGTTGTCGGTACTCAAAAGAATCGTGTCACTGAGACGATTCTTTTGAGTACCCATACCATTATAGGGTTTGAATGTCAAATACGGATATACGGATTTTAGAACATGAAAAATACCCCTTATCTGGATCTCTGTTATATAATCTCTTATTTTACCTGTATCTTTTTATTTCATTTCTCCCTCATGATTATTTTTTCCCCACGGAATTTTCTTTATTGTTCAACCTTTTACCTGATACGATATTTTAAGAATCAAATGCTTACGGTATGTAATAAATAGGTCAGAAAAAACAATGAAATTTGAAGTATTATGTATATTTAGAGTTAAAAACATTGTTGGGAAAAGAGAAATAATTAGCAATTTCTCCGCTTGCCATATTGTTTTCAACTCTAATCAATGATAAAACATTTATAGAGGTTTACCTTTTTTTTTTACCAGTCTGCAACAGATTTATTGGAAAGGGTTAAAAAAAAAAAAAGTCTAGTTTTGATACATCGTATTATGGTGTAATTTAGAAACTGAGTTCAAAATAATGTGGGAAGAGGGGAAAAAAATGTTTATGTAGTCTAGAGCATTTTTCCTTTTCCCAAACCGTTTTGAAAAGTTGTTAAACTTTGCTGCAAAAGTAATCACTGGTATATATATAATTAAAATGACTACCTATAACAAGTCATCACAGGTTGACCTATCAAATTATTGCTTACAAAAGTTGTTAGATATCAACAGGGGAGATTACCCATATTAATAAATGAGATAGAGATGCCACTATGGCCAAGTGTTCTGATTGTAAAGTACACAGTTATATTGATAGCAAAATCAAGCATTGGTTGTATCGTTCAATTTAATTGAACAGAAAAACGAGCACCTGCATATGAATATTTAAATGATTAGGGCCAATTTGAGACTACCTTTTATACTGTGTTGTCAGATACAATAAGTGAAGTATTTTGGTCTGATTTTAATATGATTAGTTGTTGTACCTATGTTGTCCTTATAAAAACATATGTGCTTGTAACTTTCCTGTTCCCTTCCTATTACATATTGATCCGGAAAATGTTTTGTGTAACTGTATTTTAGATTTCATGTACATACATGTACATTATTTAACTGATATCCTCATATGCATTTTATTTGCTTTTCCTAAATTGAAGTTATTTTAAGATTATTTTAGAAACTTGAAAATTGAAAGCGGTGTTAAGATTGGAATTGACATGTAAAAAAGAGAATTGTTAATTTTGAACAAATTCTTCTCTTTGGCACAATGTTTCACATTCATAAATATTTAACCCTTTCCCTCATATAGACACTTTCTGACGCCTCTGAAGCAGACAGCTTTTTGAAATCATAGTGACAAAAGAAGACATTGCACAAAACGTGCAATTTCTCCTTTTGCCACAATGTTTTCGATTTTTTGTCATAGGTTATCCATTCAATTATAGAGATTTTCTATGTTTTGACAAGATACGTTCAAAGTCGTCTGCTGCAGAATTGTCGTATGAGGGAAAGGGTTAAAGCATATCAGGGTATGGGTTAAAATGATACTTATGTTGTCTTTGCTTTGTAGCTGAATGTTTTTGCTTTATTCATTGTTTTGTTTTTTTGGTGTCATCCGCTTCTCCGTGATCTGTCTGTCTCTCCGTTGTCTATCTGTCTAGCTGTCCCTTATTCTTTCACTTACTGACATTATTGCAGGTGACATTAGATCCTTTTAACACTCTTGGGTATATGTTTGTATGGTTTTATTTCATGTATTCATTGTGATATATATATCTGCATGTTCAACCAAAGTATAGTGCTGCTGTAAATGAGAAGAATGTTTTAGTACAGGTAACCATTATGTCAATTTCTCATATTCCATTGATGCTATCGAATTTAGGTACAAATTCAAAAGGCACTAATCCTTTCCAACATACAGACGCTTTCTGACTCCTCTGCAGCAGACGACTTTTGAAAACATAGTGACAAATGGTGAAATTGCTTTATGGAGATTTTTCATGTTTTGTCTCTAGAGATGTTTTAAAAGTCATCTGCTGCATATTTGTTGTATGTGGGAAAGAGTTAAATTTAGCCTATCTTTCTCTGGATTTGTGAAAGTTCTGATACTTGAATCTCTGATTATTCTATAAATTTCAGCATAATTGCAGACTTATATTTGTAAACAAAGTGGCAAATGTAGAGATTGCTTATAATGAGATATTTTTCCATCTCCCACAATGATTATAACTCTATTACATGTCACTAATACAGATTTTTTTCTTCAAGGTGAGCTATTTTTAAAAAAACACTGTCTGCTATGTGTGGTCTTCATCATCAACACAAAATCTAAATAACATCTCTTCTGTAATCTCTAGGTCAGTTTCAACCATGATATATAGGATTTTTTCTTGGTGGTCCTCTTTAAATATTGTTCAAAAATTTAAATTCTATATAGATTTCTAGTGCATCTGAAAGAGGGTAAAGTGACAATACACTGAATTTCTTCTCCTCTGAAAGTGTTAGTCTGATTTCAAGATAATGTGGCAGAAATGTTCCCTAAGTGACCCTCTATAACAACTGTTCAAGACATTTTATGTTTTCACATGGCTGCCTGGGGAGCAGGCCAGTTTACCTTATCTTCTCATATGAAAACACTGGTATTAATTTAAATAATCTCACAGTAATATTCCCTACAATGTTTGTTATTATACCCCCTTCGAAGAAGAGGGGGTATATAGGAGTCACTGTGTTGGGCAGTCTGTCTGTCTGTCGGTCGGTCAGAAGCCATATTTTGTCCGGCCTGTTTCTTACAAACCACTGGGTGGAATTCAATAAATTTTTACATGAAGCTTCTATACCAAGAGAAGATGTGCATATTTTAAAGGGGTTACAATTGCATGTTTTTTTTACAGAGTTATGGCCCTTTTACTTATTAAGTTATGGTGTAGGTCAAGGTGCTGTTTAGGGGGTATTTAGCATCTTCAGTGATAGTTCAAGTTTAAATTAATTTTAATTGGTCAAAAAACATGGTAGTTAGGGAGATAGACTGGTTCCACTTTTACCATTCTATTGCAGATTCATTATAAAATGATTGTTGGAAAGGGATTGTTAAATTGCATTGATTATAATGACTTTATGTCCTCTAAATATTGATCTTGTCTTTTTCCTACACACAGACACATTTGATACTTCTGCCACAGACGACTTTTGAAAACGTTGTGGAAAAAGGAGAAATGGCTCCTGATGAACAATTTCTTCTTTTGCCGCATTGGATAACTTTAATTAACTTTTTTTCTTGTGTATTTTTGTTTTCAATGAATGGACTGCACTTGATAAAAACCAAGTGTTTGAATGTTAATAGTTTCATTGTTCAATGTATTCTGTGTTGTAATTACTTTGTATTGTAGAATGCCAGTGCTTCACATAACCTTTTTGACACTGTTTTTTGTTTGTCTATGAACAAGTGAGCTGTGTTCAAGGTGAACCAACCTACATGCAGTGTAGATGCACAATGTTCCTCCAAGCCTAACACTTTTCTGCATACAGATGCCTCTGCAGCAGACGACATTTGAAATTATTGTGGCAAAAGGATAAATTGCTCATAAAGAGCAATTTATCCTTATGCCACTATGTTTTTAACTCTTTTTAATAATTATTCCCTCATTTATTGAGATTTTTCACGTTTTTGCCAAATTATTTTAAAAGTCCTCTTTTGCAGATTTTTTGTATGTGGGAAAGGGCTAATAATAAGTGAACTGTACGTGGGTGGAATCAATTGAAAATTTGCTACAAAGTTTGAAATTCTTTTGGGACAGCAGATTTTGTTCCTTTTGTTCTATTTCTTTTCTGTCTGCAATGTTTAAAACGTATATTTTTTGCAAAGTTGTCAACATTTCTACCTTTTGATGCCCCTGCTTCAAAAGTTGTCAATGTTTAGAACTTAAAAGTTGCATGTCAGATAATAAGTTAACCCCCCCATTTCTTACATGCAAACGTATTTTTGTGGCTAAAAAAATTGCTCATCTTGATTTTCAAATCTGTATCAAAATAATAAGGCATAGATGTATTTTTACCAATTTCTCAAGTTTATTTAAAGGTAGATGACTCCTCAAATATCAAATGAGGTTAACCCTTTCCCACCATCTGCAACAAACCTGCAGCAGACAACTTTGAAAACAACTTTGTCAAAAAATAATATACAGGAATGAACAAATTTTGAATACAGTGGAAGCAAGTTGTGGCAAAAGAAGAAATTGCTCATCATGAGCCATTCTTTTCAAAAGTCAATTGCTGCAGAAGTGACAGAAAGTGTCTGTATGAGGGAAAGGTTTAAGTTACTGTGGACCCTTTCCCTCATATAGACACTTTCTGACGCCTCTGCAGCAGACGGCTTTTTGAAAACATAGTGACAAAAGATGAAATTGTTCAAAACAAGCAATTTCTCCTTTTGCCACAATGTTTTCCACTTTTAGTCATGGGTTATCCATTCAATTATAGAGATTTTCTATTTTTTGACAAAATGTGTTCAAAGTCGTCTGCTGCAGATTTGTCTGTATGAGGGAAAGGGTTAGAACTACAACTAATAAACTGTTTCTTTGTTTTGCAGATAGCCCAAGGCAAGTTCAAACTGATAGAAGTCTTCATATTTCCCACCTTGACACACCAAGTCCTATTATTAGTCAACTACAGAGGTCAAAGGTCAGTTTAAACATTTCTTGGTTTTCAGCTCTACTGGTTTCCGAACATCGGGACATGTAGATTGACATGTAGTAATGGTAGAGCATTGGCCTCGGCTCAGGAGATTTCTGGTTTGATCCCCAGCCCTGTCATACCAAAGACTGTTTCTTTGTTTTGCAGATAGCCCAAGGCAAGTTCAAACTGATAGAAGTCTTCATATTTCCCACCTTGACACAGCAGATGACTGAACATATTTTGTCAAAAAATAGAAAATCTCTATAATTGAATGGATAACCTATGACTAAAAGTGGAAAACATTGTGGCAAAAGGAGAAATTGCTTTTCAAAAAGCCGTCTGTTGCAAAGGCGCCAGAAAGCGTCTATACGAGGGAAAGGCTTAAAAAAATCACACAAATGTTTCTTAGGAAGCATAATACTGGTTAGTCAGGGATCACCAATAACTGTTCTTTTGCCATTGTATGACTGAAATGCATTGAAAACTGAATAAAATCCGATTTATATAAATTACAGAGAAGTTCAAGTGGAAGTCGATCAAGATTCATACCCGTAGCCACACTGGAGGATATGCAGGCCATTAGAACTGTCAGCTTCCATCCTTCAGGGGAACTCTACATGATTGGTTCAAATACTAAGACATTGCGGATCTGTGAATTTCCCGACATGAATGAACTCTCGTAAGTATTTAACCTCGCCCACTTGCAGACATGTTTTGACAAATCTGCAGCAAACAACCATTGGAAACATTGTGGCAAAAGGAAAATTGCTCATGATAAGCATTTTTCTCCTTTTGCCACAATGTTTTCTGCACTGTGGAATGATTATACTTGTTCTTACATTTTCCATTATTTTGAATACATAAAGACGTTATTAAAGATGTTTGCTGCATTCGGAATATAAACTTTTAATACTGGACAAAACTTTCCTGAATCAGTTTGTACAAAGATGTATATTAAATTTGTTTGTTAAAGATATATGTCCATGTACATCAAGTAGATTTTTAAAGATTTTTGAAGATTTGCAAAAAGTTCAGGATCGATTTTACTTAATCATTATATGTACCGGTATACATATTGACATTTAACCCTTTCCCTCATATAGACACTTTCTGACGCCTCTGCAGCAGATGGCTTTTTGACAACATAGTGACAAAAGAAGAAATTGCTCAAAATGAGTAATTTCTCCTTTTGACACAATGTTCTCCACTTTTAGTCGTAGGTTATCCATTCAATTATAGAGATTTTCTATGTTTTTGAGAAAATATGTTCAAAGTTATCTGCTGCAGAATTGTCATATGAGGGAAAGGGTTAAGCATAGGACTTTTCACACGTTTTCATTCAATAAGAACTAAACTAATAATTTTCCTTATGTTTCAAGTGTTTTGTCAGATGTCTTCAAAGGTCACTACAACTAGTGAACTATTGAAATGAACAGGAAGTCTGAACAGTGCAACCTCTTCATAGCAATGTCAGTGGGTACAAATAAATGAGCCGTCCCGCGAGAAAATAACACATTGTGGACTCTGAAGAAGTATTGACCCAGATCAGCCTGCGCGTCATGCTTACCCGTCTAGACACTTTTGGCCTCCTGTGGATTTTTCTGTTTCAGGAATCATTACTCTTTACCCCTTAGACGGAATGTGTCTGCCCGGATCAGTCAAGCTGAACTGGGTCGATACATTACGCAGAGGCCATAATATTGGTTTTCTCGCGGGACGGCTCAAATTTAGCTGTGCTCAAAGTATTTTGCACTATAGTGGTTGATGTTTTCCGTCATAGAAGTGACACCTGAAAGTGAAAGAGACCACTATGGAAAACATTATGGGAAAAGGAGAAATTACTCATAACAATATTTACCCATTCCATTCCAAATTTTTAACAATTTTTTTTGGAACAAAATTAACTGTCGTTCTAAAGAGGTTGATGCTCTACAGAGGTATCTTTATGAGAGGTTGATTTCAGCCTTGGCTCTCAGGGCTGCAGGGCTAACAGTCTATGTGGAAAAGCAGCCAGTTGCTTGGAGAGTATGTTGTGTGGGGAACTGATGTGAGAAAACCAGGAAACGTATGAGTAGGTGAACTGGCCGCTGTGATATGATTGAGTTTTTTTGAAAACGGCGTTAAACCCAAATTAATCAATCAATCAATCTCAGGGCTGCAGGGATTTCATTATGATTGGTGCACAGTACTGGTTATTTATCTAGAAAACACTGTGGTATGACTTGACCCTTTCCTTCATACAACAATTCTGCAGCAGACAACTTGAATATATTTTGTTTAAAGTCAGAAAATCTCTATAGTTGAATGGATAACCTATGACTAAAAGTTGAAAACATTGTGGCAAAAGGAGAAATTGCTCGTTTTGAGCAATTTCTTCTTTTGTCACTATGTTTTCAAAAAGCCGTCTGCTACAGAGGCATTGGAAAGCGTCTATTTGAGGGAAAGGGTTAAATACTCTAGAAAGCGCCATAAAACACCACACAAACAGACCAAGTTAACTGTTATTTTCCACACTTTTTTCCAGTGCTGACCACATGACATACCCATCCAAAATTGTGTCCCAGAAACATAAGCACCACAAGGGGAGTATCTACTGCTCCGCCTGGAGCCCGATGGGTGATCTGATTGCCACGGGATCCAACGATAAATCGATCAAGATCAACAGATTCGACATTGACACCTGCACCATTGATAGTAAGTTGGGTTTGTATTAAATTTCTAGGTCTGACCTTGGCAATATTACCCTTTCTCAATATGCAGATGTACCTTGACACATCTGCAGCAGATGACTTATGAAAACACTGTGGCAAAAGGAGAAATTTCTCATGATGAGCAATTTCACCTTTTGCCACAATGTTTTCAACTCTATTCACAAATTATGCTTGCATTTATAGAGATATTCTATATTTTAAAACTTCTGTTTTGAAAGTCGTCTGCTGCAGATTTGTTATATGTGGAAAAGGGTTTAACAGATTTTCTACAATTTTGCTTGGATATTTTCGAAGTCACCTGCTGCAGATACTGTATGTTATATGGGAAAGAGATAGCAGTTACATAATACATCAGGGCATCGTAATGGTGATGTACACTATTCTGTGATTTGTTAAAATTACTTTTTAAAACCCATTGTTTATCATTAAAATGGAAATACAATTGTTCTCAAGAGTTGTTTTAGTTTTTGGGAGAGTGAGAAAGTGCTCAAGTGACAAATTAAAAAAGAAAGAAAAATTTCTTTTTTCCCTGCTAATTGAGTTTAACACTTTCACTGATACACAAAATCTGCAGCAGACAACTTTGAACATATTTTGTCAAAAAATAGAAAATCTCTTTAATTGAATGGATAACCTATGACTAAAAGTGGAAAATATTGTGGCAAAATGTGAAATTGCCTTGAGCAATTTCTTCTATTATCTCTATGTTTTTAAAAAGCCGTCTGCTGCAGAGGCATCAGAAAGCATCTATATGAGGGAAAGGATTAAAGGTCTAGATGCTCCTATTTATATTTACTGTTGGTACTCAAAAGAATCATAGCCTAGGAATCGACCATTAGCATCGGGGGTTTGGAACCGGGCTAACCAGTTCGGTCCCTTGTCTCGACGGTCATGGTTGAGTGTCCTTGGACAAGGCACATTGCCTAGCCTGGTACAGGTTTGTTTACAAGGGGATCATGAATAAGTAAACTATTGCTGTGATATAACTGAAATAATGTTGAAAATGTTGTAAAAACCCCAATAAAATAAACAAACAAAAGAATGGTCTCATTGAAATGATTGTTTTGAGTATTTACAGGCCGGAATCTTTGAGTTGTCCTTCCTTACAATTTAACCATTCAGTACAGTCAAACCTGGTCTAAAGACCACCTTAGATTCGCAATTCCCTGTCTATAGTGACCACATTTATATTTTTCCCAAATACTTATTTTCTGCATAAATGACCCTTAAAGATTAAAGACGTTTTGTGAACAAAGACCAGATTGTGCACTTCCCATGAGTGGTCTTTAACCCTTTCCCTCATATAGATGCTTTTTGAGGCCTCTGCAGCTGACGGCTTTTTGAAAACATAGTGACAAAAGAAGAAATTGCTCAAAACAAGCAATTTCTCCTTTTGCCACAATGTTTTCCACTTTTAGTCGTAGGTTATCCATTCAATTATAGAGATTTTCTATATTTTGACAAAATATGTTTAAAGTCGTCGTATGAGGGAAAGGGTTAAACACAGGTTTGACTGTATTTTCATTTCTATGATTCTAATTTACAGGTCAGGATATGGAGTTGAACTTCCATGACGGTACGATACGTGACCTCGTGTTCATGCAGGACATCAGTAACAGAGCCTCTCTGTTGATCAGTGGTGGGGCGGGCGACAGTAAAATCTATGTGACTGATTGTGAGACTGGCATGCCGGTCAGGGCAATGGCTGGACATTCAGGTAGGTTATGGCAGGTTCCACGTACACCAAATATGCAGCTGGTGACTTTGAAAACATCTAGGCCAAAATAAAAAATATTTATTTGAGAAAGAATAATTTTTGAACTGAGTTGAAAACACTGTGATAAAAGGAGAAACCCAAGAATAATAACCCCAATTGTTTTCGTCTTTTTATCTTTATGATCCAGTTAATGAGTGCCACATAGACCCCTATATTGCCAGATGTGGCATAATTAATCTTAGTCTGACATACTCTTTTTCCATTAGAAGAAACATTTTGGCACATCAACAGCAGAAGGTTTTTGAAAACATTGTGACACAAGAAGAACCTACTCATAATGAGCCATTTCTTCCTGTGCCGTAATGTTTTCAACTCTTTTCAATAATCATACTTTGATTAATAGAGATTTTTTGTTTTGCTGCGACATTTTTAATGTCGTCTGCTTCAGATTTCTTGAATATTGCAAAAGGGTTAATTTTTATATTATTTGTAATACATAGAGCTTAATTACGATTGAACTTTCTATACGGGAATTCCATCCCATGTGAAAGTGTCTAGCATATAATTCATAATGTGTTTTCAGGTGTGGTATATTCTCTTCATACCTGGGGACGGTGTATGTTTGTCAGTGGAGGTCAGGACAAGACTGCCAGATTCTGGGATCTAAGAGCATCTACTCCTATCACGTGTGTACCAAGCCCTACAGGTAATGTGTAGTTTTTCTCTCAAACTGCATTAATTAACCCTTTCCCTCATAAGACGCTTTCTGACTTCTCTACAGCAGATGGCTTTATGAAAACATAGTGACAAAAGAAGAAATTGCTCAAAACGAGCAATTTCTCCTTTTGCCACAATGTTTTCCACATTTAGTCAAAGGTTATGCATTTGATTATAGCGATTGTCTATTTTTTGACAAAATATGTTCAAAGTCGTCTGCTGCAGAATTGTCAAATGAGGGAAAGAGTTAATCCCTTCCAAGAGCTCTAGATGAGAGGTGCCCTTCATGTTCTAAAGCTTGTATTGTGAGACGATTCCTTTGAGTACCCGCAGCATAGGTATTAATGAGTGCTATGAAAGATATCGGGAAATTCAGACTCGTTAGCTCATCCTTATCTAATCCTCTACTTTCCTATATATGCAGGCTCATGATGACGAATCTACAGCAGACAACTTTAAACATATTTGTCAAAAAATGGAAAATCTCTATAATTGAATGGATAACCTAAGACTAAAAGTGGAAAACAATGTGGCAAAAGGAGAAATTACTCATTTTGACCAATTTCTTCTTTTGTCACTATGTTTTCAAAAAGCTATCTGCTGCAGAGGTGTCAGAAAGCATCTATATGAGGGAAAGGGTTAAAGTGTCTGCTGCGGAAAGGGGAGACCAATGTTAAATCCCTTGTCATAGTTACTGCAAAGACTTCAACATTTTGTTTTCAGGTCGTTACTGAAGATTTCGCTTTCACTTTCATTATTATTTACATTTTGTTCTCCCTGTAATTTGCAGGTAGCCCTTTTGCGTCTGTTTGTGTTGACCCGTCGGAGCGCCTCCTGGCGTCGGGCCATGAGGACGGTTCCCTCATGCTGTATGACATTCGCAGTTCCCGTGGAATCCAGAGTTTCAAACCTCATACCGAAGACTGTAGGTCGGCCAGATTTTCTATGAACGCCTTCTATCTTTTGTCTGGGTCTTACGACAATTCTCTAGTCTTGACAGATCTTCATGGTAAGTTTCCTCAGCACTTTTACCATCACCTGCCTGCAGACGAATTCAAACTGCAAAAACGTTATTTATGAAATTCATTGTGGCAAAAGGAGAAATTGCTCATATCAAGCAAACTCTCGTTTTGTCACAATGTTTTAAACTCAGTTTCAATTATTACACTTTAATTTGACACTAGTTTTCATATGTTTGGCTAGATGCTTTTAAAATTGTTTGCTGTAGATTTATTGTAAGCTGGAAGGGGTTAACTGTGTGTCCTGAACACATTTAAAACAGTCCCGAAATTCTTGTACTTGGATTGATACAAGGGTCCAATTCCAACAATTCTACAGTAGCCAAAAAATAAACAATGAAAATTTGCTTATTATACCCCCTTTGAAGAAGAGGGGGTATATAGGAGTCACTGTGTTGGGCTGTCTGTCTGTCAGTCGGTCGGAAGCCATATTTTGTCCGGCCTATTTCTTTCAAACCATTGGGTGGAATTCAATAAAATGTTACATGAAGCTTCTATACCAAGAGGAGATGTGCATATCCTAAAGGTCTTACAATAGGATGTTATTTTACAGAGTTATGTCCCTTTTACTTATTAAGTTATGGTGTAGGTCAAGGTGCTGTTGTAGGGGGTATTTATCATCTTCAGTGGTAGTTCTAGTTGAACATGGTTGAAATGATTGTGGTGAAAAGAAAATTTGCTTATTGTTAGCAATTTCTCTTTTCAATGCAATGATTTAAAAAGTGGTCTGCTACAGGAGCCCCCTATATGTGTCTGTATGTGGGAAGGGGTTATTTGATTAAAGGTACTGAAAATGTTCAATCTTACTTCAGAATCAATGTTTTACAATAATCTTTTAGAAATAAACACTTATAGACTCCTTTGCCCCTTTCCCACATACAATTGCTTGGGAAGATTGTTGTGTGGAGTACTGGTGTGAGAAAACCAGGAAATGCATGAGTAGGTGAACTGGCCGCCGTGATATAACGAGAAATTGTTAAAAACGGCGTTTAACCCCAATCAATATATTCCCGCATACAACAAATTTCTGAGAGGCAGCTTTGAAATTATCTTGGCGAAAAATAAGTAAATTTTCTATAAATGAGTTAATTGAATAGAATTGAAAACATTGTGATAAATGGAGAAATTGCTCATTTTAGCACAATGTTTTAAGAAGTCAAAATGGATCAATGAAAGTTTATAAGTTATATAAGAGGTAAACAAAATATAACTATAATTTAAAATTGAGAACTGTACAATGTTTTTAAATGTCATACTGTTAAGATATGTCTGCATAATTATGGGAAAGGGTAAGTGATCACACCTAAGTTAATCTCCTTTTAGAAACTAAAATATGCATCACTGTTTAATTATGTCTCCCCCATTACATGGGGGTGACATATTGTTTTTGCCCGTTCCGTCCGTCCTTCCGTCCTTCCGTCTGTCACACTTGTTTCCGCTCAATAACTGAAGAATGCTTGGGCGTTGGAACTTCATACTTGGTATGCAGGATGGTCATGACCAGTAGCTGACCCCTATTGATTTTGATAACAGAAGGTCAAAGGTCAAGGTCATGGTGACCTTGTGAGGTAAAAAATGGTTTCCGCTCAATAACTGAAGAACGCTTTGGCTGAGGAACTCCATACTTGGTATGCAGGTTGGCCATGCCTAGTAGAAGACCCCTATTGATTTTGAGGTCAGTACGTCTAAAGTCAAGGTCACAGTGACCATGAGCTTGAAAGGTCACAGTGACAATGAGCTGATAAATAGTTTTTGCTTGGGCCCAGGAACTTGATACTTGATGTGCAGGTTGGTCACCACCAGCAAATGACCCCTATTAATTTTAAGGTCAAAGGTCAAGGTCACAGTGGTCAAGGTCACAGTGGTCAAGGTCACATCCGTCACACTTGTTTCCGCTCAATAACTGAAGAACGCTTGGGCATAGGATCTTCATACTTGGTATGCAGGTTGGTCATGACCAGTAGATGACTCCTATTGATTTTGATGTCAGAAGGTCAAAGGTCAAGGTCATGGTGACCTTGTGAGGTAAAAAATGGTTTCTGCTCAATAACTGAAGAACGCTTGGGCCGAGGAACTCCATAATTGGTATGCAGGTTGGCCATGCCCAGTAGAAGACCCTATTAATTTTGAGGTCAAAGTCAAGGTCACAGTGACCTTGAGCTGAAAGGTCAGTGACAATGAGCTGAAACATTGTTTTTGCTTAATAACTGTAGAATGCTTTGGCCATGGAAGTTAATACTTGGTGTGCAGGTTGGTCACCACCAGTAGATGACCCCTATTGATTTTGAGGTCACTAGCTTAAAGGTCAAGGTCATGATAACCTTCAGCTGAAAAATGGTTTCCTCTCAATAACTAAAGAATGCTTATGTTGAGGAACTTCATACTTGGTGTGCAGGTTGGTCCTAACCAGTAAATGACCTTTATTGAATTTGTTTGATTTTGATGTCACAAGGTCAAATGTCGAAGGTCACGTTAACCTTCAGCTGAAAAATGTGTTTTACTCCATAACTCAAGAACGCTTATACCCAGGAACTTCTTACTTGGTGTGCAACTTGGTCCTAACCTGTAGATGACCCCTATTGATTTTGATGACAGTAGGTCAAAGGTCAAGGTTGCGGTGACCTTTGGCTGAAAAATGGTTTCCACTCAATAACTGAAGATTGCTTGGGCCCAGGAACTTCATACTTGGTGTGCAGGTTCGTCACCAGCAGCAAATGACCCCTATTTACTTTGAGGTCACTAAGTCAAAGACCAAGGTCATGGTAACCCTCAGCTGAAAAATGGTTTCCGCTCAATAACTGAGGATTGTCACTGTTGCTTCATCTCCAGTCCAAAACTAAAAAATTCATCTCCATCATTTCTTTTCCTCCCCTACGACCACACAAATGGGGAGACAAGCGCTTTTTCAAAAAAGCAATCTCTAGTTTTTTCTTAACCATAACGCCTTACCCTGACATAGATGACTTGTCAAAGTAATTTTATTCCCTACACATTGAAAATTGATGTTTAACCATTATCAACATACGACAAACCTAGGCCAATATGACTTTGAAAACATCTAGGTAAAAATAAGTTTATTTCCATAAATGAAGGTATAATTACTGAAAAAAAGTTGAAAAACATACCTGTCAAAAGGAGAAATTGCTCGTTTTGAGCAATTTCTCCTTTTGTCACAATGTTTTCAAAAGTTGTCTGCTGTAGTGGCATCAGAAAGTGACTGTATGGGTTAAAACAAATTAAGTTTGAACTATTCAACCTTTTCAGGAGATTTGATGAAGCCGTTGCCCAGTGTTGTTGTTGCTGAACATAAAGACAAGGTGATCCAGTGTCGCTGGCACCCACACCAGCTGGCATTTATATCCACCAGTGCGGACAAGACGGTCACCGTATGGGGTCTACCTGTGTAGGGAAACTGTTTCCTGATGTCTCTGTTTTACTGAAGACAACCGCACTTTCACAATGTTATAAACCATATATGTCTTGTGGTTCTTTAAGTTTCTTTTATGTTGAAGAATATTTAGGAGAGATGGAACAAATTAACCCCGATAAAGATCTTCGATGTCATTTGATTCAGAAGACAAATTTTGCGTTTATATCGACCAGTGCGGACTGTCACAGTATAGGGTCTACCGGTGAAGGGGAAACTGTTTCCCGATGTCTTCGCCCTCGGATTATCACACTATGTTTGTTATAAACCGTATTTGTCTAGTGATACTTAAAGTGTCTTTTATATTGAAGAATCTTTCGGAGTGATGGCTTGATTAAACCTTTCCCTGATAAATATGTCATTTGATAACTCTGCAGCAGACACATTTTGTGTTTATTTTCACCATTGTGGACTGTCACTGTAAGAGGTCTACCTGTGTAGAGAAACAGAGTCCAGTTTCACCAGCCTTACTAAGCGCCAAGTAATACTTACCGGTACATGCTTCAAAGCATATTTCATCATTTTTGTTTACCTAATATTTTGTAAAATGGTTGAATGTATTTAAGTAAATGACTTTAAAAGTTGACATTTAAATAATTACCTTGCTGAATAACAATACTTGAAATGAAAGATGTTGGCATTTTTTTATCAGGGAAACAAAAATTATGCAAATATGCTTTTAATTATTTAAGTAAGTATAACTTTAGTGCTAAGTAAGCTTAGTGGAATTGGACCAAGTTTCCTGATATTGGAAGAGAAAATCTCTATCCATGATTGTATAATTTGGAATAGGGTTTGAAAATATTGAAAATATTGTGGCAATTGGGGAAATTTCTCATGAAGAGCATTTTCTCCTTTTGTCACCATGTTTTTAAAAGTTGTCTGCTGCAGATACATCAACATGCGTTTGCATGTAAGAAATGGTTGATACTTGTCTGCTTCAGAAGCATCAAAAGTTGTTTGTATCAGGTGAAATGTTATAGAATGGGAAATGTTTTCATGAATAGTCGTTTTAACACTAGAGCGATGCCCATAAAACTCAAATATGGCTAAAACTATATGAGTAACTTGTATGAAATTAATGCTTTGAATTCCTTGTACTAACAGTCCCTGTAGATCTTTCGATACCTTTTAGATGTTTCCCCAATTTAATATAATGGAAACATTGACCACTGTAATAGTTTGTTTGTATGTTGTTTTAAGCTGCTTTCAACAACTTTACAGTTTTATCACAGCATTTCCTGGGAAAGTTACCAGTATAAATGGTCTATTTATTGCATACCCATCAATCATGAGCACAAAGGAGGGACAGCCATTACTTTGATTTTAAATGTCTTAGTTATTAACCACCAGGGATTGACCCTGCTATCTCCCCCACCTGAATCGGGCGCTCTACCCCCGCACCATGGAGCTGGTGACGGCGGTAACAGACACAATTAGAGGGGGGGGGGGGACTTATGCATGCATTAGACCAATGTCTATTGTCAAAGCAGAATGTCATTAGTTGTAAATTGGTTGAAACCTGCCTGTTTAGTGAAAGGCTGATTGTTCAAACTAGTGAGATCACCCCAACATAAACTTGTATGGTTTATATATAAATTTTTGCAAGAAATGTACAGGTTAAGGCAAATATTATATTTCCCATTGTTAGAAGTTCTCTAATTTAAAGTCCCAAGTTTGTAACCTATGCCCACATACTGACATACACATGATGAGCAATTATTCCTTTTGCAACAATTTTTAGCTCACCTGAGCTTTGCTCAAGGTGAGTTATTGTGATCGCCTTTTGTCCGGCGTCCGTCGTGCGTCATGCGTCGTGCGTCAACTTCTTCTCCTCAGTAATCAGTGGGTCAATTGGGATGAAACTTCACAGAAAGCATCCTCTCAATGACCTCACCAGAATTCCTTCAAATTTTTGGGAACCATGCAAAATTCTGGTTTCCATGGCAACGAAACCGAAAAAACTTCAAAATTCTTCTTCTCCCAAATTGGTTGGCAGATTTTCAAATAATTTTGTAGAAATGTTCCTTGGATGACCCTCTATCAGATTCCTTCAAGCCGTGTTGATTGGTCGAAAAACATGGCCGCCAGGGGGGGCGGGGCTATTTTGCCTTATATGGCTATAGTGAAAACTTAAAAAATCTTCTCCTCCGAAAGTGTAAGGCCGATTTTCAAATAATTTTGTAGAAATGTTCCTTGGGTGACCCTCTAACAGATTCCTTCAAGCCATGTTGATTGGTCGAAAAACATGGCCGCCAGGGGGGGCGGGGCTATTTTGCCTTATATGGCTATGGTGCAAACTTAAAAAATCTTCTCCTCCAAAAGTGTAAGGCCGATTTTCAAATAATTTTGTAGAAATGTTCCTTGGGTGATCCTCTATCAGATTCCTTCAAGCCATGTTGATTGGTCAAAAAACATGGCCGCCAGGGGGCGGGGCTATTTTGCCTTTTATGGCTATAATGAAAACTTAAAAAATCTTCTCCTCCATAAGTGTCAGGCCGATTTTCCAATAATTTTGTAGAAATGTTCCTTGGGTGACCCTCTATCAGATTCCTTCAAGCCATGTTGATTGGTCAAAAAACATGGCCGCCAGGGGGGGGGCGGGCTATTTTGCCTTATATGGCTATAGTGCAAACTTAAAAAATCTTCTTCTCCAAAAGTGTCGGCCCGATTTTCAAATAATTTTGTAGAAATGTTCCTTGGATGACCCACTTTCAGATTCCTTCAAGCCATGTTGATTGGTCAAAAAACATGGCCGCCAGTAGGCAGGGCTATTTTGCATTATATGGCTATAGTGAAAACTTAAAAAATCTTCTCCTCCAAAAATATCTGGCCGATTTTCAAATAATTTTGTAGAAATGTTCCTAGGGTGACCCTCTATCAGATTCCTTCAAGCCAAGTTGATTGGTCGGAAACTATGGCTGCCAGGGGGCGAGGCTTATATAGCTAAAGTGAAGAAAAAAAAAAAAATCAGGTGAGCGATTCAAGGGCCATCATGGCCCTCTTGTTTCAACTTTTTTTGCAATAATTACGGTATGCCTTCATTTACAGAGACTTTCCTTATTTTAACCCTTTCCCTCATACAACAATTTTGCAGCAGACGACTGAACATATTTTGTCAAAAAATAGAAAATCTCTATAGTTGAATGGATAACCTATGACTAAAAGTTGAAAACATTGTTGCAAAAGGAGAATTTGATTGTTTTGAGCAATTTCTTCTTTTGTAACTATGTTTTCAAAAAGCCATCTGCTGCAGAGGAGTCGGAAAGCGTCTTATTGAGGGAAAGGGTTTACAGTCTGCAGCAGATTTTTTTTGTATGTAGGAAAGGGTTAAAGGGGTTTCAAAGCACTGTACAAAGTTTTATTTAAGCTGCTGATATCATTTTAAAGAAATTTGTGTTTTATGGGTATCCCTTTAGCATTAAAACGACTATATTACACTTTCTGAGTGTTTGCTCACCATGTTGTTTTTCTCGTTTTATTTTTTTTTGTCAAACATTTTTTAACAAATTTTGAACTGCTTAATATGTATGTTATCAAGATATTTTCCCCAAGTATTTTTCTCATATTTTGTACTCACACGTTAAAAAGTTTGTGATCTTGTATCATATTTTGCTTAAATAGTCTTTCAGTTTATAGAAGTTGAGTTGTGACTGTTATTTATTTATTTGAGTCATGGTAGAGGAATACCAATCGGTTAACATGTTAAATATGTGAAGAAGAATTATCTGGATTAGTTCTTTAGGTCCTCAATTTTGAGCTCACCTGTGCACAAAGTTCTCAAGGTGGGCTATTGTGATCACATTTTGTCCGGCGTGCGGTGTGCGTCATCAACAATTGCCCTGTTAACATTCTACAGGCTACATTTTGCATCCGATCTTCATGAAAGTTTATCAGAACATCAAATTTCAACTCCATCAAATCTTGGACAAGTTTGAAACTTGGCCATAGATGACAAAAACTAGGTCACTAGGTCAAATTGAAGGAAAATCTTGTTAACATTCTTGAGGCCGCATTTTTAACTTGAGCATGTTGAAACTTTATTAGAATGTTTATCTTGATGATATCTAGGCCAAGAACGAATATGGTTCATATTGGGTCAGAAACTAGGTCACTAGGCTTAATTGAAGGGAAATCTTGTTAACAATCTGGAGGCTGCATTTTTAACTTGAGCATGTTAAAACTTTACCAGAATGTTTGTCTTGGTGATATGTAGGACAGGTTCGAATATTGGTCATGTCTGGATAAAAACTAGGTCACTAGGCAAATTGAAGGAAAATCTTGTTAACGCTAAGCAGCATATTTGCTTTAACATCTTTAAATTTGTACAGAATGTTTATCTTAATGATATCTAGGCAAAGTTCAAATATTGGTCATATTGGGTAAAAAACTAGGTCAATAGGCTAAATTGAAGGAAAATATTGTTAAAACTCCGGAGGCTGCATTTTTACTTTGAGCAAGTTGAAACTTTGTCAGAATGTTTGTCTTGATGATATCTAGTCCATATTCGATTTTGGGTCATATCAGGTTAAAACAAAATAGGTCACTAGACTAAATGAAGGAAAATCTTGTTAAAACTCCGGAGGTTGCATTTTGAATCTTTTTCTGAATAATTGTCTGGATGTGTTTTGCATTAAAAATCACATTGCATAATTTGTGTGAGCGATCTAGTGCCATCATGGCCCTCTTGTTTTTTCTACTGGCAGAAGGACATAAGTGGTTGACCCTTTTCATCATACAACAAATCTGCAGCAGACGACTTTGAAAACATCTAGGCAAAAACATAGAAAATACCCATAAATGAAGGTACATGTAAAATTACTGAAAAAGTTTAAAACATTGCTCATTGCTCATGTTTTCAAAACTAGAATGCTTAACCCTTTCCCTCATACGACAATTCTGCAGCAGACGACTTTGAACGTATTTTGTCAAAACATAGAAAATCTCCATAATTGAATGGATAACCTATGACAGAAAGGGGAAAACATTGTGTCAAAAGGAGAAATTGCACGTTCTGTGCAATTTCTTCTTTTGTCACTATGTTTTCAAAAAGCCGTCTGCTGCAGAGGCGTCGGAAAGCGTCTATATGAGGGAAAGGGTTAAGAGATGTCAGAAAGCGTCTATAGGTGGGATGGGGTCAAGGCTATTGGAAAACATTGTGTCAAAAGGAGAAATTGCACGTTTTGTGCAATTTCTTCTTTTGTCACTATGTTTTCAAATAGCCTTTAACCCTAGCCCAAATATAGAAGTTTCCGACACCTCGGCAGCAGGCGACTTTTGAAAACACAATTTCTCCTTTTGCCACAATGTTTTCAACTTTGTCGAATTACTGTTCTTTCATTTATAGAGAGTTTCCATATTTTTTACTTAATGTTTTCAAAGTTGTCTGCTGCAGATTTGTTGTATGTGGGAAAGAATTATCTAGATAAGATTTTTATCCTCAACATGTTTTGCTCTACTGACAGAAGGACAGGAGAGGTGAATCCTTTTCCACAATGTCTTCTTTTGTCACAATGTTTCCAAAAGTCGTCTGCTGTAGAGGCATCTGTGGTGTGGGAAAAGGTTATTGAATGGCATTGTTAACTTTTTTTTTGTAATCACTAGTCCACATTTTCATTGTATTGGTTTCAAACTTGCCCAGATATTTTATATAAACAAAAAGGCTTGGAGTTTATAGAAAAATGAGTAAATTGCATTCACATGCATGACAAATTGAACTATTATATCTTATTATACCCCCCCTTCGAAGAAGAGGGGGTATATAGGAGTCACTGTGTCCGGCTGTCGGTCGGTCGGTCGGAAGCCATATTTTGTCAGGCCTATTTCTTACAAACCATTGGGTGGAATTCAATAACATTTTACATGAAGCTTCTATACCAAGAGGAGATGTGCATATCCTGAAGGTCTTACAATTACATGTTATTTTACAGAGTTATGGCCCTTTTACTTATTAAGTTATAGTGTAGGTCAAGGTGCTGTTTTGGGGGTATTTATCATCTTCAGTGATGGTTCTTTTTTTTGTTTATTTTATTTGATCTGATAAATTGTTTTCCGTCCATAAATAATCTTCCCCTCAAGATCTGTCTCAATCCTTACTTTCTGTTTGTGTGTTTTACATTTTCCCTCGAGTATAACCTCATTTTATCCTGTTCATTGGGAGGAAAAGTTCACTCTTAAATAACTGATTACCCTTGCAATAGACTCTTACAAAGTGAGAACATTTGTTGGCAAGAACGGAAAACCTAGACAAATAGTTTCAGGGACAGGGAAGAAAACATTGTGAGAAAAGAAAAATTATTCATAAGAGCATTTTTTAGCTTATCTGTTTTTTGAAGAAAAAAAGTTGAGGTATTGTGATACCCTTTTATAGCGTTGTTGTCGTCATTGTCGTCTGCATCGTCACAAAACTTTAACTTCACCTCATAACTCAAAAACAGTAACACACATTCAAATAAAACTGTGTACACATGTTCCTAGAAATAACATGCATGTCTTAACCAAGTCACATAACTCTGGCTTTAATATTATTTAGTTATGCCCCTTTTTGACTTTTGATTCATGAAAAAAGGGGAAAAGCGTTTGCTCCGTGGCGCTCTTGTTTATAAATTCTTTTCATAGGTGACCTGTATTGGGAAAATCGTTAGTTAATATGCAGTAATTATTAATTTAATTTTGTTTTGGCGAGCTACTTGTTTTTGTAATGCAGTGGTTTCAATTCAATGATCAAACAAATTGCCACACTAGAACAAGCAATGCTCTGCGAAAACCAACCTTAAGGCAACGATGACCAGTGTAGAGCTAGCACATTCTTTATCAATATATCATTTCCGATTTTCCAGATATTACATTGTTTATCTTGGTCCAATTCCACAAACCTTATTTAGCGCTAAAGCAATACGTAGAATCTTCAAAAGCAAAATATTATGTCATCATTTTGGTTTCCCTAATATTCCCTAATACAGGAATGGTGGAATGTATTTAAGTATATGACTAAGTTGACATTGATAGTTACCTTGCTTAGTAACAATTCTTTTTTAAGAAGTGAAATCTTTTGGCATTTTTATTAAGGTTAACAAAAATGATGAGTTAAGTATTTAAGTATTACTTAATGCTAAGTAAGGTTGGTGGAATTGGACCCTGAATGTTTTCGATAGAAAACTAAAAAAGAAAAATAATCGGGAATCAAAGAATGGGTTATTTTTCTCCAGATTTAACCCTTTCTCTCATACGAAAATTCTGCAGCAGACGACTTTGAACGTATTTTGTCAAAACATAGAAAATCTCCATAATTGAATGGATAACCTATGACTAAAAGTGGAAAACATTGTGTCAAAAGAAGAAATTGCTTGTTTTGAGCAATTTCTTCTTTTGTCATTATGTTTTTAAAAAGCCGCAGAGGCGTCAGAAAGCGTCTATATGAGGGAAAGGGGGGTAGTACAGTATCTTTGTGTTATTTATAGAGTTTATTTGTTCAAAACCTCAATCTTTGATCCATTCCCTGCTCATTTTTGTCTCAATTTGTTAATTTATTAACTTATTTATTAGTTTCTTTGTTTATAACTTATTTAATTAAACCAAAGAGTTAACCGTTTCCCTCATACGGCAATTCTGCAGCAGACGACTTTGAACGTATTTTGTCAAAAAATAGAAAATCTCTACAATTGAATGGATAACCTATGACAAAAAGTGGAAAACATTGTGGCAAAAGGAGAAATTGCACGTTTTGTGCAATTTCTTCTTTTGTCACTATGTTTTCAAAAAGCCGTCTGCTGCAGAAGCGCCTATGTGAGGGAAAGGGTTAATACTAGAATGTCAGTTCTTAGAATTCATAATTATCCTTAAAATATTGTGATATAATTACATGTAAAGGCAAAAATATGGACAATCTCAATAAATGAAAGTACAATTATTAAATAGTGATGAAAACATTGTGGCAAAAAGAGAAATTTTAGCAATTTCTCCTTTTCATGAAATTGTTTTCAAGAGTCGTCTGCTGCTGATGTGTCTGCAAGTTGAACCGTTTCACCCTTTCCCACCTATAGACACATTTTGATGTATCTGCAGCACACAATTTTTGAAATCATTGTGACAAAAGGAGAAATTGCTCAAAACAACCAATTTCTCCTTTAAGTTTTCCACTTTAAGTCATTGGTTATCCATTCAATTATAGAGATTTTCCATTGTTTGACAAAATATGTTCAAAGTTTTCTGCTGCAGATTTCTTGTATGTGGGAAAGGCTTAATATAACATTTTCGAGGGGTCGGCTTTGGAAACATCTTAGAGAAGAATTTCAACATTTGGAAAAATCATTGTTTTAAGTTTGATACATTGTGGGGAAAAAAAAGAAATAGTTGTTTTCAAATGTTGTCTGTATCAGAGAAAGGGTTAAATTGTACTGAATTCATAACATTCACATGATAAATGATATGGTAAGAGTCATCTACTATGAAAACATCTGATTAACCCTTTCCCACATACATCAAATCCGAAGCAGACGACTTTGAAAACATTTGATAAAACATAATATTATGCAAACTCTGTATAAAATGAAAGGACAATTATTGTGAAAAAAGTTAAAACATTTTGGTAAATGGAGAAATTGCTCGTTTTGAGCAATTTCTCCTTTTACCACAATGTTTTCAACAGTTATCTGCTGTTGAGGCTTCAGAAAGCGTCTGTATGTGGGAAAGGGTTAAACCCAATGAAAGTATAATTTACATGTAAAGTTCCATACAATACGCGAAAGAAACAGAGATTGCTCATTCTGAATGTTACCCAAACCATGGTTGGAAAAGTAAAACCTGCCCACGATGGGATGTTTATCCTTTACCCACACTCTTTTCTAATGTCATACCAGAAATAGTTTTTGTACGTAAAAATTTAAAATGCTAAATACAAATTAAGATTTCTTTTTTAGATCGCCTGAGCCGAAGGCTCAAGTTGATTTTATTTGTTCATTCTTTGTCCATTATAAGTCGTCTGGTCTTCCGTCAGTCAATCAAACTTAGATTTAAATGACAATTGCTCCTTAACCAATGGACTAATTTCAACAAAACTTCAAAGGATTGTTCTTTTGATGGTTGTTTTTCAAAAAAATTACAAATTAAATTCTATAGAAATCATTGGTTGCTGCAGAAAGGGAAAAAATGCCCAATCTTTAAAATTCTCCTTATGACTCTGAATTTGCCGGTTAGATTCTAAAATGAAATTTCCATAGGTGAACCTTTGAAAAAATTGTTCAAGCAATATTGAATGTTTGAAAACATGGCAGCAAGGTAGCATCAGAAAAGGGGCAAAATTACAAAACTTTATAATTGCATTATTATGAAAGTTTTTGTCTGAATTCAAGATAATTTAGCAGAAATATTCCTTTTGTGACCTACATATTTTGTTCAAGCTATATTAATTGGTGGGAAAGGATAGCTGTCAGGCGGCACCAGAAAATGGGTAAAATAAACTTTAAGCATCAAACAATATCTCCTAAACCATTGGACAGTTATCATCTAAACTTCACAAGAATGTTCCCTTGTTGGTCCTCTTTCAAATTGTTCAAAGATTTTATTAAAAGTATCCTTTAATAGTAAGACATTATTTACATTGTTCATTCCTTGAAGTTTCATTCCCATTCTTGATTGAATTTTCTCAAATATTATCAGTTACACATTTGCTACTAAGCTTTCACTCAGGTGATCGATTTAGGGCCATCTTGGCCTTCTTGATTAACATGTTTTCCTCTGGAGTCTTCAAGCCATATACATCATATCTACAGCAGATGACTTTGAAAAAATTCTTGTCAAACATCTCTATCAATGAATGTTGAATTATTGAAGCAGAGCCCAAGTAGCTCAGTCAGTAGCGACATGGGCTGTCAATCCAGGGGTTGTGAGTTTGAATCCCAGCTTGGCCAACATTCTTTCCGACGTTCGACAAAAGTCACTGTGACCTGCGTCCTTCGTCTTTCACCAATGGGCTAACAGTCTATGTGGAAAAGCAGCCAGATGCTTGGAAAGAATGCTGTGTGATAACTGGTATGAGAAAGCCAGGAAAAGCATGAGTAGGTGAACTGGCTGCCTTGATATGACTGAATTTTTTTTGAAAACTGTTAAACCCCAATTAATCAGTTAATAATTATTGAATATTGTTGAAAATGTTGTGGCAAAGGGAGATATTGTTCATTAGAGTTCCTACCATGTTTTCCAATGGTCATCTGCTACAGAGGCGTCAAATTGCATATGCAAGTTGGAAAGGGTTAACCCTTTCCCTCATACGACAATTCTACAGCAGACGACTTTTGTCAAAAAGTGAAAAATCTCTATAATTGAATGGATAACCTATAACAAAAAGTGGAAAACATTGTGGCAAAAGGAGAAATTACACGTTTTGTGCAATTTCTTCTTTTGTCACTATGTTTTCAAAAAGCCGTCTGCTGCAGAGGCGTCAGAAAGCGTCTATATGAGGGAAAGGGTTAAGATGTAATACGAGAATAATACCGGTATTTGAAATGGAACAATATATATTGTTCATTGTATGATGTAGTTCATTGTATGATGTAGTAATACCTCTCCAAAGCTGATATTTAAACAGGGCAGATGTTGTAAAAGCTTATTTTATTTTGCTTCAATTAAACATAATAGAATTCCTTTTTAATTTGTTTTGTCATCATTTCTCAGCTTTATATTAATAAATGATGAAATTCTGTCAATGTTTTAGGCATTTCAGTAGTCAATTTTGCGCTCAAAGCTGGCTTTGGGTTGCATATACCCTGAGACATATTTATATAAAGAGATTCGCAACACTGTAATATAACGTTTAATCACAGGTATTGCGAAAGTTAAGCTCCTTTCCACAAAGACGATTGGCAATCAATAACAAGTGTCTGTGGACCCACTGCAAATAGTTTGCTTTGAAATTATTTATCAAAAGGGAAACACAAAACACTTAACTGTTACAATATATCTATATGCTACCTATTTTTGAAAAACATAAACAATCTATATAGATACAGATAGAAATGTATGCAAAATTGCGTACGTAAATGTGTTGTTAAGTATCTTACCCCGTGATTTTAGTGAAATTTATTCTTTGCATAATCAGAATTGCGAATCTCAGAACTTATATGTCTCTGCATATACTTAACAAAACCTTACTGCTTGTCCATCTATCTATCTTTTAGTTTTAAGTTCACAGTGAGTTATTGTGATCGGTCTTTGTCTGTCGTTCGTAGTCTGTCAACATTTTGCTCCAAACGCTATCTCCTCCTAAACCGCTTAGCCAATTTTGATAAAACTTTACAGGAATGTTCCTTGAGTGGTCCCCTTTCAAAGTTGGTAAAAGAATTGAATTCCTTTGGGAACTCTGTTTGCCATGGCAATGGAAAGGAACAACTTTTAAAAGTCTTCTTGTCGAAAACTACTGGCCAGATTTTACACTGGCACAATTGTTCCTTGGATGACCCTCTACCAAGATTGTTCAAATTATTCCAATTCGCTGATAAACATGGCCACCAGGGGGCGGAGCTTGCTTTCCTTATATATGTATAGTGAAAACTTAGTAAGTCTTCTTGTCCAAAAGTACTTGCCTGATTTTAAAATTATTTAGTACCGATGTTCGTTGGGTGACCCTCTTTCAAGATTGCTCGAATTGTTCCGATATGTACAAAAACATGGTCGACATGGTGCAGAACTGGTTTTCCTCATATGAGTATAGTGAAAATTGTAAAAATCTTCTAGTCCAAAAGGACTGGCCAGATTTGAAAATAATGTGGCAAAGATGATCCTTGGGTGACCCTCTACCAAGATTGTTCAAATTATTATGAATATATAGGGAAAACTTGAGAAACTTCTTGTCAAATGTATAGACCTGATTTTGAAATAACTTTGCATTAGTGTTATGTTAAATCAGGTGAGCGATCCAGGGCCATTATGGCCCTCTTGTCTTATTTGTGTCTGGTCCTGTACTCCTCTGATTCTTGATTGATTTTCAAATAAATTTTGCCCAAAGGTTCACAACAATCCGAATGAAGACGATGTGTTACATTTCTATGGCCCTAGTGGTAACGCCACAGTCAATTTAAGATTACAAGCCTCTAACTTCTCTTACTCTTGATTGAATGTTGTGTCACTTGCCTTGACAGGAAGACACATAGGGATGACTTTTTAATTGTCTCTTCCTGAGTTTCACAAAGATAAGATGATATGTTGCATGGAATACCTGATGTGTTCATGGCTCAGATGTGAAAGTTACAGTTCAAAAACAATCAGAACTCCTTTTAACAGAACGTGTTCATGAACATACCCAAAATATGGGAAAAATTGAATTGTACGCACAAGATAAAAAAAAAATTGTATGTAATTTATAAAAATGTGTGTATCCCTTTAGAGCTGCCGTAGTAAATTAATAAAATCCTCTTTAAAAAAAATGGGCCCCCTATATGTCTGCTCTGGTTTAAAGAAGAAGAACATCCCACTTTCAAAAGAGCAGATCTTACCAAACTCCATTTAACCAGAGAACTAAAATTACATTATTATATCCCGACCATTCAAGTTTGAAGGTGGTAAATAAGAGTCGCCCTGTGGTCGGTTGGTCCGTTGCAAAACTTTAAAACTACTGGATGGAATTTAATAAAACTTCATTCGATGATACAACACGGTGAGAGGAAGTAAAGTGTACAGGAACCATAACTACATTTTATCTAATTACAGTTACTAGTTATTTTCTTGGTTACTCTTTCTTGTCCGGAGAATAACTTGAAAAATAATTGATGTAATCTAATAGAAATTCATACAATGGTAAAGCACAATGAGAGGCAGTATAACTTTCAAACTATATGATGGAATTTTATAAAACTTTGTATGATTATACAACACAGTGAGAGGAAGTGCAGTGTACAGGAACCATAACAATATTTTACCTAATTATTGCCCTTTGTTACTTTTTCTTGTCCGGAGAATTACTTGAAAACTAAAAGATGGAATATAATAAAAATTCGTTCTATGGTAAGGCACAATGAAAGGTAGTGCAGTGTACATTAACCATAACTCTTTTTTTTTAACTAATCACAGAGTTATTGCCCTTTCTTACTTTTTTCTTAGACACAACAACTGGATAGAATTTATATGGGTAAACAAATTGACGGCGAAGCCGGCGATGTTTCCCGTCAATAGGTAATGTGTATGACTTTTTCAAAACTTTGCTATACGGTCTTTCCAAAAATTGTGTCCAGAGTGGATTTTTCGATGCAGTCATGATTCTGCTACGTTTAGATTGGATGAAAAGAAAATATCGAAACAAAAAAACTTCTAGAGAAAATAATTAAATATGATAATACGTACTCGATAAAGAAAGGAGCACAGGTAATTTTATGTGTGATCATTTGCGTTTAATAACATTCGTCTATTTCTAAAAATAAAAACTCATAAGGGTTTTTTGATTTTCTGGAAGTTACAAATCCAAATTCCTGTAATATGTCCTCATAATATGACGTCATTATATTAGCGTAACACAAATGATGAATAAATAACCAAAAGGAAAATGACAGAAATGATAGGAAAGGTTAGTAATTGTTTCATTTGAAGTACTTTATGAAGGGCAAGTTGATTATTTTTGTACCTGTCATCATAATTTCATGGATTTAAAATCTTGGCTTCATTTTAAAGTTTAATATATGCTTAACCTGATGATGATTATTATGTTCGTTGCTTCGGTCGGTAGGACTCGTAAATAACTGATCGTGCTGCAAGCAAGGGGCTAACTGCAGTTCACGGGGAATTATTTACAGATCACAAAAGTTAATAAATGTTTACCCAAAATAGGTAGCACCTATTCTCATATTAAAGCTACATACAATGGTAGCACACAATGAGAAGAAGTGCAGTGTATAAGAACTATAACTCTCTATAAGCTAATTACTGAGTTATTGCCCTTTCTTTCGTTTTCTTGTTCGGAGAATAACTTTAAAACTACAATATTGAATTTAATATTACTTCATACAATGGTTGAGCACACTGAGAGAAAGTGCAGTGTACAAGAACCTTAACTCTATTTAAGCTTATTACAGAGTTATTGCCCTTTCTTATTTTTTTCTTGTCCGGAGAAAAACTTGAAAATTACTGGATATCATTTCCTATCATGGCGGCGTTGGTAAGTATTAATCACATTCAGTGATAGCTCTAGTTTAATGTTATTTCAGGTCTCGATTTAACAGAGAAAGAAGAAGAATGTTTAATTTCAAAAACCTTTTGGTTGTGTGTGATTACGTTTTTTCTCGTAATTTGGTGTAGTCTGACCCACAATCGAAATATTTCCCCGCGATTAAAAAAGTACCAAAACAAAGGTGCGAAGACGGCCCATGTTTCATATATCACAACACAAGATGACAACATAACCTTTATTGGCGATCATATAGTAACAGACTTTACAAATTGTCAGGTGGATGAGTTAGAAGTGATTCAACGTCGAACAAGTGAGTTTTAACGAATAGTTATTAGTTTTCGCGTTTCCTGAATTTTGGAAACTAAGCAGTAAACTCGTCTTTTTTCTTATAATTCTAACCCATATGTTGTCTTAATATGTTTAATAAATAAAACGCGAAACACTTGTTAAATAATAAGCTTCGAACACTAAATATGCATCCTATCTAAATTTGAAAGGTGTTATAAACTTATAGGTCGCTTTCGACATATCACAGCATTAACTATGTCAATTGATTGAATGACTGGTAAATTTCTTTTAATGACATCAGCTTATCAGTCTTAATAACTAAATAAGCTTTGCTTCTCACCTAACAGATTCATAGTTCATAATATCACTGCATTTCTTGGGTAAGTTTATATACCACTGTTCCATCTATCCTGACACTAGTCTCAATATATCGCCATTACATATTGCATTGTAACGTCTCAAGTCCATCGTGATTTTTTTGTGAGACATGGGTGGGTGGGGTACCCAGTCGTTCAATAACACTAGTCCGTCTATATTCCAGTGTAACAAATAAATGTAATGCTTTTAAACTGATCTTACATCATATTTATATGTACTTATTTTACGAGGCACTCGATATTGCATTTAAAACGTTCAATTCATATGATATTTACTGCAATTATGTAAAATGTGCAGAGCCACGGCCATTTTGCTTGAGTACTAACTGTGAGATTAATGCGAGATTTTTTTGAAAAACCACTAACTGTCATTGACGGTACGCTGTGTGACACGTATGCGTATTTTTAAATCAATCGAGTTTTACAAACATGACCTTTGACAAGCAGAATTGTTTGTTTGAATACATTAGGATGCGAACAGTCAAAATAAAAAATCGCATTCCTAGTACAGAAACCTGGACTATCCTGACACCAGTCAGTCAGTGACTCGGCCATAATGCTAACCCCACAACCATGAGAAATAGGAGGACAGCCATTACCTAGAAGAGAAGCTACTACTATTTGTAGTACGACCCAAACATTGATAGAACTGTCATTGACGGTACGCTGTGTGACACGTACGCGTATTCTTAAATCAATCGAGTTTTACAAACATGACCTTTGACAAGCAGAATTGTTTGTTTGAATACATTAGGATGCGAACAGTCAAAATAAAAATCGCATTCCTAGTACAGAAACCTGGACTATCCTGACACCAGTCAGTCAGTGACTCGGCCATAATGCTAACCCCACAACCATGAGAAATTGGAGGACAGCCATTACCTAGAAGAGAAGCTACTACTATTTGTAGTACCACCCAAACATTGATAGAACTTTGAGGAAGAGATTGCGACCACTACATCCAGACAGTCCCCATATCTTAAGCTCAGAAGCTGTTTTGAGAATAATTTATATAGAGGAATAGATAATTGGAGTAAACTGGTCTTTTCTCCATATATCTCTCTTATTTCTCTCTTATTTCTCAACCCTTTCCTTTGTGGGTACACAAAAGAATCTACTCAGTGGGTACCCACAACATAGAGTTTGAGTGCCAAATAAGGATTTTAGAACATGAAAATGCCCCTTATTTTGAGCGCTTAACAGATCTTCAAAATGTCTCAGTCCTACAACTTACTCCCTAGTTCCTGTAGTATGGCCAACATCATTTCCGACGTTTGACGAATGTCATTGGGACAAGCGTCATTCGACTTCCACCAATGGGCTAGATCGGTCTTTATGCAAAAGCGTGTGTTGCTTGGAAAGAATGTTGTATGAAGTACTGGTGTGAGAAAGCCATGTAATATATGAGTAGGTGAACTTGATATGACTGAAAAATTGTTGAAAACAGGGTTAAACATCAATCAATCAATCCTGTAATATGATTATCCAAGTATTACAATGGTTAAATATTAACAAAGTATTAAAACACAATCAAGTACAGAAACCTGGACTAAAGATACATGTGCTGCAAGCAACTTTTGAAAAAAATTAGCACAATTTTTACCACAATCAATGTTTTCAACTCGATTCAATAGATATAGTTCAATTCATAGAGATTGTCAATAATTTTTGCAATAAACTTGTTTGTCTCAGATTTTTTCTAACTTGGAAGGCTGATTTGTCAATAACTGTCTTTTCTTTATGACATGGCGGTAAAATCTATGAAACAATGGTAGTGGATTAACGCTTTCCCTCATATAGACGCTTTCTGACGCCTATGCAGCAGACGGCTTTTTGAAAACATAGTGACAAAAGAAGAAATTGCACAAAACGTGCAATTTCTCCTTTTGCCACAATGTTTTCCAGTTTTTGTCATAGGTTATCCATTCAATTATGGAGATATCCTATGTTTTGACAAAATACGTTCAAAGTCGTCTGCTGCAGAATTGTCATATGGGGGAAAGGGTTAAATGTCTTTTCTTCACCTGTAATTGTGTGCCACGCTACCTGTATCCATGGAACCTTGAGTTCTGTGTTCGATCCCCAGTCGGGGCGCAACAGTTATGGTAGTGTGCCATTGGGCAAGGCACATTTCCTAGCACTAGTACTGGTTGATTTACCATGAGATCATAAATAAGTGAACTGTTGCTGTGATATAATTGAAATAATGTTGAGGACCGCGTAAAACCTCAATTATTGAAAAGAGTTGAAATAGTCCATGGGCCCAGCTAGGCCAGCATTTTGGCTTATTGGTACCACTCAAGGTGGCAAATTCTAGTTTCTTTTTTTGAAAAGGACTATATCTCTGGGTAATATTTCAACATGATAGCCGTTCCCAAGTGGTAGCTTAGTCACAGTTATCATCCTTCAAAGACTACAACCCTTTATCCAGGAAATAAAAAAAAATGTTTTTTGTCACATGTCCCTATGCACCAAACACTCTCAAGGGATACTTTTTATTATGCCCAAGCAATAGCAAGCATGCATAGCAATGTACTACATCATTCTGGAGATGTAAAAGTTTAAACATATGGAAAAGTTCCTTCGAAATGGCATTTTTTTAGGGTGGAAAATTGTCAAAAAACAGGTTCGTTTTGAAATTCTGAACATGCATTTTATCTTGTCACTTCACTATACCTTTGTTTATTTGGACAAATGATACACCATTTTAATCATGAATTACCATGCTATGTTATGAAATAAGCAATAAGTATGTTTTGTTATCCATATTCAACTCAATAACACTTTACTGACCCCTACCCCCTAATTTAAAATTTTAAGGAAAAACCATATACGCCATTTATCTCTATAAACTTGGACGTTTAAAGTATTTGTTTACTTCCTTGGAGGCAGATATCACCCCTCTTATGCATTGAACTTCAAAGTGGCTACATCTATAATGACACAATGGCAGATATATTACATACAGATGACCAACATTTACACTGAATAATTTGGACAAGTTCATGAAGAAATTACAATTTATTATAAACCATAATATTTATTTCAATGCAATTGGGAAAATAATTGATGCAACACAGAAGAGACTTTACAGGTCCGAGATCGACGAAGAGAACAAAGGACGTGCGTTTGCACTCGAAATTAGGGCTCGTGATTTGGAAATATTGATCAGAGATGGGGCCATCCGAAGGCTCAAAATCAATGTTGGAGCATATAAGTACATCGTGTCCCAGGCCAAAGCTACCGAAGTTTGAGGAAGGAAAAGACAACATGGATAGTTATATAGAGCGGTTTGAGCATTTCGCACCTACAATGTAGTCAAGGATGGGACCAAGCGACAAGAGCTATAAGTTGTTTGAGCTAACTTTAAACAAGCAAGGGGCTGCAATTATACACCAGCATGTCGCTAGATGTAGCTTATGACTATTTGGCTTTAAAGATAGCTGTGCTGAAACAATCAGTTTATCGAACAAGGGTTAAGGCACAAATTCCAAACTAGCAAGCCAGACAAAGGCAAAACTGTTTTTCAGTTTATTGCAAGAATGACAAGATACTTTCAGAGCTGAAGCTGAGCAGTCTTATGATTGTTGGAAAGATTTATTTTTGCGAGAACAGTTCATAAACACATGTTTGTCGGAACTTGCCTTGTTTTTGATTGATTGATTGGGGTTTAACGACGATTTTAACAATTTCTCAGTCATATCACGGCGGCCTGTTCACCTACACACGTATTTCCTGACTTTCTCACACCAGTATTCCTCACAACAATCTTCTCAAGCAACTGGCTGCTTTTTCCACATAGACTAAGCCCATTGGTGGAAGACGAATGACGCATGTCGCATTGACTATTGTCAAACGTCGGACAGAAAGTTGGCCTAGCCGGGATTCAAACTCACAACCCCACAATTGACAGCCCGCGTCGCTACCGACTGAGCTACCGGGGCTCGGCCCCTGTTTTTGAGAGAGAGGGTGCTAAAATCAATGGAAGAGGTTACGACACTAGCTGAGCAGTTTGTAGAGGCCCGTGGAAGCAGCATGCCGGCATCTAGGACATACAAGGTTAAGACCGACTCAAACACTTACAAACAGACAAGATATTGTTTCGTTTGTAATAGAGAAAGTCACTTAGAAAGGAATGTCTGCCTGGAAAAGAACTCAATCAACGCTTCAAGCCGAAAGCCAAAAGAGGTGGTAAGAAGTTTTCAGCTACACGTGTGACCATGCCCTATGAAAGACCGTCATTCAAACAGAATAACGGAAAGTTGAAGCTTGCCAATGGTGATTCGATCCCCATTGTGTCAGGCTTGTGCAAAATATAAAATATGGAAGGTGCACGGAACATTAGGATAGAACATGGATTTTTCGTTGATAAACAGGTGAAGGTTTTGAGAGATTCTGGCTGCGAACTAGCCGCAGTTAGACGAAATCTTGTTTGAGATGATCAGCTGTTAGATAAGTATTTGGTGATCGCTATATAGATGGCGAGGCAAAGGTCGCCAAAGCTGCAGGAGTATTCATTGATACACCATACAATAGGGGCGACATAGAAGTTATGGCTCCAAAGGCATCTGGTGATTGGAAATATCCCCGGTGTTGTAGATAGCCAGGATAAGTCATGGAAGCGACTTAAGACGAAGTCCAGTATGGTACAAGACTGTTTGGCTGGAGCCTTTTTATCTAGGTCCCACACTAAAGAGCAAGAGAAGCCTCTTCTGGCATTTGAATGTTTCAAAACTGCGAGATAGTCAAGAAATCAAGGTTGATAAGCTCAAGCTGGCCCAGAAGGAAGATGATATGTTATCGAAACTCTGGAACAACAAAGATTCTGCGACCACGGGTGGAAATAAATACACCTACATGTATATAGTTAGAAGAGATGTTCTGTATAGAGTGTTTGAGCAAAAACGGGGTTAATCACTACAACGATGAAACATATTGTTGTTCCAAAACAACATAGGTGAAGATTTATGGAACTAGAGCATGAGTTAATTGATGGAGGGCATCTGTCTTCAAAGAAAACCGCTGACCGAATTACAAGCAGTTTTCATTGACCAGGCATCATAGGCGATGTGACAAGCTTTTTTTTTTTTTTTGTAACGAAAGTGCCTTTGGAAGAAATGCCCCTTATAGACACTCCGTTTCATCGTGTAGCTGTTAATCTCATCGGCCCGATTGCACCCGTTTAGGACAGAGGAAACAGATACATATTGACAAATTGGGGGCTCGTCCGGGATAGTTTCAGTTGGTTCATACAAGCTGAGACTACAACGTACGCCAGCATCAGTATATAGCTATGGACTTCACAAAGTGGATAGAGGCTGGTGAACCCTTGGGGCCGGAAGGTTCAGAGCTAAGAGAGTATGCTGAGAAAAAGGAAACAGAGTACCTTGATCTAAAATAGAGGAGCCGCTACGCTATCGTTTTACACTAAATACTGCGATTTTTCTATGAATGCCTTCAACGTCTATAAGACATATACGAGCTATAAATAGATTCCCATACGCTGAACAGATAGGTTCGACACCGTCACAGACAGTTGAAACCACATACCAAAGGCAGTTTGAGCTGAGACCATAGAGTTGATACTTCGTCATAGATCAACAGAGACCAGGTAGCCTGAGGAACATAATATATATCGTCCACATTGTACACAGTCCCAGTTAAGATATTGTCACCTGCGAAACAACCCTATAAACATGTCGACTTATCTCTGAGCAAACTCTGAGCACCCCGTGTGAAATGTCCTAGTGCTAAACCGATGCCGTACAACGGATGTAGATTCGAACCGCTCAACCGATGTAGGATGTTTCAGCTGATACTTCTCTGGTAGAGTGATCTGTAAATATCTAATAGACGTTTAAAGCATTGGTGGAGAAATCGCAGTAATTCGTATAAAACATTAGCGTAGCGGATTCTCTTTTCCCGGCAGCAATCAGAGGGAAAGTGATGATGAAGAAGCTGCTGTGGAACTGTTCAGCTATGATGACAGTGGGAATGCCCCGGATAGTGATGATGAATAAATAGGTATAATACTCAATAGCATTTGTACTTAATACATATATTGTTAACAACGTCAAAATAAAGTGACATTTGTGGATGTATGTTTAATGTCATCAATGTCAATGAAGATACGTCATAGGTTGGTTATATTCTGAAAATAGGGAAAGTTAAGGGTAGGGGTTAGATAAGTATCTTCCTCTGGTATAAGAATGTTCTGATAGGATATTATAGACAAGACATGTAGTATAGTATAAGCCAATGTGTGAAATCTTGAGTAGAAAGAGATAATACTTCTTAAGAGTTTCAAAAAGTACCATATTTTAAATATTTTGTTAGGTAGTTTGCTTTAAATTTCCCATATTGTGCAGGTGTATAGCCCATTTACAGAACAATTCATAGGAGTAATATATGCCTCCAAGGAAGTACAAATATCAACAACAAATCCAGATGTATGGAGATAAACGCCAAATATTGGTTTTAACCCAATAAATGCTGAATTAGGGGGTAGGGGTCAAGAAAGTGTCATTGGGTTGAATATGGATAACAAAACATACTTCTAGTTTATTTCATGGAATAGCAGGGTAATGCATGATTAAAATAGTGTATCATATGTCCAAAGAAATGAAGGTATGGTGAAGTGACAAGAGAAAATGCATGTTCAGAATTTCAAAACAGTCCTGTTTTTTTGGACAAATTTTCAACTGAAAATGCCTTCTCTAGGACAATTATCACATTTATTAACTATTTTTGCCTCAAGAATGTCGGATTGCATTGGTATGAATATTTCTGACACAATTTAACTTGTCATTGGAGTAAATTTTGGTGTCTAGTGGCAGGTGGCAAGAAACACGTTTTTGTCCATAATCTGGAACAAGGGTTATCATCTTTGAAGGATGATAACTATGACTAAGCTACCACTTGGGAACGGCTATCATGTTGAAATATTACCTAGAGGTATAGTCCCTATCAAAAAACCTTACTAGAATTTGCCATCTCAGGTGGTACCAAAATCTGGTCTGGCCCATGGACTAAAAGCATTGTCGCAAAACGCGAAATTGCTCATTAGCAGCAATTTCTTTGTTGCCACAATGTTTTCAAAAGTCATCTGCTGCAGATGTGTCAAAATGTGTCTGCAAATTGGAAAGGGTCAAACCTTTCCGACATAATCTGTAGCAGATGACTTTGTACCAACTTACCAAAAAGTATTGAAGATCTCTTTAAATGAAAATACGATTAATGAAAATAAGGTTGATTACCGTTAAATTGTTGTAAAAGATCATCTTGAGCAATTTCTCCGTGGCGACACACCACACTTATTTCAAAAGTTGTCGCATGTGGGAAAGTGGGGAAGTCTTTGAGTTCTGGCCACTTATTTGTTCTGCGGCGATATACACATCTGCGTAATGTATCGACCAGATCAGCCTGCGCTGTCCGCGCAGACTGATCCGGCCGACACATTCCGTCTAAGGGGGGATAGATAAAGTAGTGATTCCTGAAACAGAAAATCTACAGGAGGCGAAAAGTGTCTATCCGGGTAGGCCGGTGTGGCATGCTTAGGCTGATCCGGGTCGATACTTTACGCAGAGTCCACAATGTTGATTTTCTCACGAGACGGCCTACACATTGATTATTGCCAAGCTACGGCCCTGTGTGTATACATGATATCAGAGGGTCAGTCGTAATGCTAGCCCAACACTCCTACAAGGAGGGAAAACCACCACAACTACTATATTGATATGACCAAGAAGGGGTCGAACTCGCGACCTCCGCACTCTAAGCAGGCGCTCTACCACTACACCACCGGGGGCGGTCCCTCGACGTTTTGTACAAGGTATATCGAAAAGCCATGACTGCAATCTTACCTTTAAAAAATACTTCCTTTTATGTAAAACGAACCGGTAATTATTTGTTCTTTATTTTCCAGCTGTAAAGATTTTGTAACAGAAAGAAAATGGCAGAAAGACCCGAGGATCTCAATTTACCCAATGCTGTGATAACAAGAATTATTAAAGATGCAGTATGTAGTCTGTTTTAAAACCCTTTCCCTCATACAACAAATCTGCAGCAGACAACTTTAAAAACATCTAGGCAAAAATTGGAACATCTCTACAAATGGAAGTTTATTTAGTAAATAGAGATCTTCTTTTGCCATAATGTTTTCAAATACATGTATCTGAAACCTGGAATATATCTTCTTACTGACACCTCTTTTGCAGGGTTATAGATGAGTAGGTATCACTTCTCAGACGTTCCATCTGTCATGCTTTGACTTATTACAGTTATTTGCATGTTTCTTTGGTCAACTTAACCCTGTCACACATGAAACGAATCTGCAGCAGACGACTTTGAAAACCTAACCGAAAAAAATTGAAAACCGCTTTAAATGAAAGTACAATTATTGAATATAGTTGAAAAGATGGTGACAAAAGGAGAAATTGCTTGTTTTGAGCAATTTCTTCTTTTGTCGCCAAGTTTTCAAAAAAACATATACTGCAGAGGTGTCAGAAAGTGTCTATATGTCGGAAAGGGTGTTAACTATTTCCCACATCTTATAAATCTGCAGCCAACTACTTTGACATCATCACGGTAAAACTGTGACAATGTTAATTAACCCTTTCCCTCATACGGCAATTTTGCAGCAGACGACTTTGAATGTATTTTGTCAGATGGATAACCTATGACTAAAAGTGGAAAACATTGTGACAAAAGGAGAAATTGCACGTTCTGTGCAATTTCTTCTTTTGTCACTATGTTTTCAAAACGCCGTCTGCTTTAACCCTTTCCCTCATACGGCAATTCTGCAGCAGACGACTTTAAACGTATTTTGTCAATACATAGAAAATCTCCATATTTGAATGGATAACCTATGACGAAAAGTGGAAAACATTGTGGCAAAAGGAGAAATTGCACGTTTTGTGCAATTTCTTCTTTTGTCACTATGTTTTCAAAAAACCGTCTGCTGCAGAGGCGTCAGAAAGCGTCTATATGAGGGAAAGGGTTAATTGAAAGTATGATTTCAAAAGTTGTCTGCTTCATATGCACCTGCCTGTGAGAAAGGGTTAAGTAATTAAACACATCATTTAAGTATGTTATTCAGAGCTAGGTTCTAAATTATACTCATGAAACATTTTAACCCTTTCAAGGCTGAGTTCGTAAAATGGACTTGTCAGCATTGAATTTGGATGAGTGGCCAACACTTTAGAGCCTGATCAGACAATACAGACTTCAAAGTATTGGTTCCAGTAATCAAAGAGTTAATTCAGTTTAAAAAAAAGAGAAATGAGGGAAGTTGATTAAAGCGATCAAGTTGTGGTTATATTTTGGCATCATTTTTTATACATGCCAAATAAAGTTTGAAAGTAATATGAAAAGAAAATGACATGATTCAAGACTTTTCCTTAGGCTTAGATTATTATATGTTGAAAAATGTAATTTCTTTCTCCTGTTTTCAAATTGCAGTTACCAGATGGTGTGAATGTTTCAAAAGAAGCCAGACTAGCTATTTCTAAAGCTGCCAGTGTGTTCGTATTGTATGCTACCTCGTGGTAAGGATGTTATTCACTACTTGATACACCAAAGAATAAAAAGTCTTATGTGGGAAGGTAGCCAGTTGCCTTGGAAAAATGTCAGGTTAAGTACTGGTTGGATATGCTGGTGTGGATATACTGGCTTGCCTAGCTCTATACTGGTGACACAGTTTTCACAAAAATTTGTCCCAGTTGTCAAAGGCTTTATTGGAGTAAATCGATATTTGACCTCCAGCTCTTCAGTGTTTTAACATACAGAGGATCCATAAGGAGGAGTAAACTGCTCCTTTTCCCATAATATCTCTCTTATGACTCAATCAAACCCTATGTTGTGGGTACTCAAAAGAATCATCTCAGTGAGACAAATCTTTTGAGTACCCACAACATGGGGTTTGAGTATCAGGATTTTTTGAACATGAGTGAAAATGCCCCTTATCTTGAGCTCTTACATACCTGGCCTAAATGAATGGATTATGCAGGACAGTCCTAGTTACTCACCAAGACTTTAACCCTTTCCCTCATACAACAATTCTGCAGCAGACGACTTTGAACATATTTTGTCAAAAAATAGAAAATCTCCATAATTGAATGGATTTGCTTGGGAAGATTTTTGTATGGAGTACTGGTGTGAGAAAACCAGGAAATGCATGAGTAGGTGAACTGGCTGCCGTGATATGACTGAGAAATTGTTAAAAACGTGCTGGTGTCAGGATAAATGGACCAGTAGTACTGGTAACTTACCAAGAAACTGCAGTGATTTGAATTAAGAAAACGCCATACAAACTGGTGAGAGGAAGAAAGCAATCCATGTATTGATCATTAACATTTGTCATTTCAATTTTAATTTCAGTTCAAATAACTTTGCATTAAAATGTAAGAGAAAAACCATCACAGCTAAAGATATTCTAGAGGCGTTAGAAGATATGGAATTTGATCAGTTTGTTGACCCGCTGAAGGAATGTTTGGAAGGTATGATGCTGTGATTGTGATTTAATACCATTTCAACAGTATTTAAGTTGGGGCTGTTCCAGGAAAAATGTCTAGTGGGGGATTGATTAGGGTTTAACGCCGTTTTCAACAATTTTCAGTCATATCACGGTGACCAGTTCACCTACCCATGCGTTTCCTGGATTTCCCACACCAGTACAACACACAACATACTTTCGAAGCAACTGGCTGCTTTTCCACATAAACTGTTAAACAGCCCATTGATGAATGACATGTCACAGTGACTTTTGTCAAATGTCGGAAAGAATGTTGGCTGAGCTGGGATTCGAACTAACAACCCCTAGATTGACAGCCCACGTCGCTACCGACTGAGCTACCGGGGCTCGGACGTCTAGGGGGGAGGAACGACCTATCAAATTTTAATTACTTTTTGGGCACTAAATTTAATTTTAATTAAGAAATACCCCCCCACTCACCAAATAGCTCGTTCCCCCCGGCCCCCTAGACATTTGTTCATGGAACAGCCCTTATATCATGGTGGCAGCCATTTCTCCTAACCATGTATGTACTGGCTCTCTCGCACCAGTACTTCACACAACATACTTCCCAGGCAACTGGCTACTTTCACATATAGATTTTGGATTTCATATTGGATTTCTATCTAATTTGTGTAAGACATTTTACACTAGTCACAATGCATTATGTTAGTCATCTGAAAGAATGAGTGACAAAGCCAGGATTCAAACTCAATAGCCCTTGTTTGATAGCCTTTGTCATTAGCAAAAAATTAGAGCATGTTTTCCATTTCCAAAAATATTTCCACTCCATCCTAAAAATAATGTCTTTTGTACATGTATATATTCTGTTAGCTCATTTGCTTTTTTAAGATCAGGAAAAATATTAAACTGTCTTTCTAACGAGGTTCTCGCTGTACAGAGGTGTTGTTTTGATGGGTTGCACATTATTCTGTCAATCTGCTTATCACAGTATTTAAGAGATGTTCACATATTTACAGCATTCAGAAAGAGTCAGCAGGGCAAAAAAGACCAGAAGAAGAAGGAGAAAGAAGCAGCGAGCCAGCCTCAGAAGGTGGAAGATGACGGCGTAGAGATTATCGAAGATAACGATGATGATGATGACGACGATGATGACGAGAATGATAGTACGGAGGACTCAGAAGAATCGGGAACCACTGGGAATAAATCTTCAACGGTGAACGGGGAGGGGGAAGTTGTAGAAATATCGGACACGAGTGATGAATAGATATTGTTTATAATAACCCTTTCCCATATTCAACAAATCTGTTGCACAACAACTTTGAAAACATCTAGACAAAACTATAGAACATCTCTGTAATTGAAAGTACAATTATTCAGAAGAGTTGAAAACATCTAGGCAAAACTATAGAACATCTCTGTAGCATGAGGACTTTGAAAACATCTAAACAAAACTATAGAACATCTCTGTAATTGAAAGTACAATTATTCAGAAGAGTTGAAAACATTTTGGCGAAAATGAAATTGCTCATAATGAGCTATTTCTCTTGCCATAATGTTTTAAAAAGTTGTCTGCTGAAAATGCGTCTGCATCTGGGAAAGGGTTAAATATTTTAATACCCTTTTTGTTCCCGACATAATATAACACTATTGGATGAAAGAGCAAAGAACTTTTTAGAAACCAAATTAATTGGTAATAAAACATTCACCGTCAATGTAGTCTTTCTCCAGAGTGTTTACAAAATAAGTGCTGCCCCTAAAAGATGTCTTTGAAGTTGCTGTTAAGAAAAAAGGCCAGGTTTTTGTTTACTTATTTCATGTCTTTTGAAAACACTTTTGAAAAGCGTAAATTTCTTAAAACAAGTACAACATTTCTAAAAACACGCAATTACTTTTCCCACAAGCCATGTAATCAGAGAGTTTTGATTCTTCCACGAATGGGCTTTATAGTCTATGTTTGAAGGTAGCCAGTTACCTGGAATTATTGCTGTGTGGTGTAAAGGCGTGAGAAAGCCAGGAAACACATGTTAGGTGTTCTGGCGGCCCAGATATAACTTAAATACTAATGAAAATGACGTCATACCCGAATCATCTTATTACTATCATATTTTCAAAGTTTACATTTTCAATCAGAATAATTTGTTTAGAATGTAGGGCATTTGAATAGGAAATCATTCATTAGCCTTTCATTGGAAGAGTTTATTTCAGAGCTGTACTGGATGAGGGGGTGTATTTTATACTGTATAGTTCTTAATTAACACTTAAACATGTTTCATTTGTAAATATCATACAATAAAAAATAGATATTGTTGAAACAGGTTTTGCTTGTGACTTATGTAAAGAATCTATCTTTACTTTAAAAGACGTCATAAGGAGGTTATGAAGTCGTGAATGCCTATTCAGTGGATGATTGAAGAAAACATTATGTGAAAAGGAGAATTTGTTTTAACCCTTTCCCTCATACGACTATTCTGCAGCAGACGACTTTAAACATATTTTGTAAAAATATAGAAAATATCTATAATTGAATGGATAACCTAAGACTAAAAATGAAAAATGTTGTGGCAAAAGGAGAAATTGCTTGTTTTGAGCAATTTCTTCTTTTGTCACTATGTTTTCAAAAAGCTGTCTGCTGCAGAGTCTTATTTTCAGCTAAATGTCTTGAGATTTATTTCTACTTTCTAGATGTTATTTTATTGAGATCACAAATTGCTCAATGGCAGCATCAATAATTTATTTAACCCTTTCCCTCATATAGACGCTTTCTGACGCCTCTGCAGCAGACGACGTTTTGAAAACATAGTGACAAAAGAAGAAATTGCACAAAACGTGCAATTTCTCCTTTTGCCACAATGTTTTCCACTTTTTGTCATAGGTTATCCATTCAATTATGGAGATTTTCTATGTTTTGACAAAATACGTTCAAAGACGTCTGCTGCAGAATTGTCGTATGAGGGAAAGGGTTAACCCTTTAGCACTTACAGACTAATTCTGACGCATCTGAAGCAGACATCCTTTGAAACAATATGACATAAAGGAAAACAAGCAATTTCTCCTTTTGCCACTTTGTTTTTAATTACTTTTGCTTGTAAAGATGTTTCCATAATTATACCCCCAGATACATAGTATATGGGGGCTATATAGGAGTCGCGCTTGACGGTCGGTCCGTTGGTCTGTGGACATTTCTTATGAACACTTTTTCTCAGCAACCCTTGGTCAGAATTCAATATAACTTCACAAGAATGATTGATACCAAGCCTAGTTGTGCATATTGTCGGCGTGTTGCACTGGAATTATTTTTAAATGAGTTATGGCCCCTTGAATTTCTCATACATATGTATATTGTCAGGCACCAGCTGGGGGTATTCATCACCTTCCGTGATATTTCTAGTTACTTTTGCTTGTAAAGATTTTTCCATAATTTTGCATAGACGTTTTCAATCACTCGGTCAACTTGACCTTCAACCAAACCTCACAGGAATATTCCTTTGGCAGTCCTTTAATGGTCTTTAACCCTTTCCCTCATATAGACGCTTTCTGATGCCTCTGCAGCAGACAGCTTTTTGAAGACATGGCGACAAAAGAAGAAATTGCTCAAAACAAGCAATTTCTCCATTTGTCACCATGTTTTCAACTCGATTCAATTATTATGTCTCCCCCATTACATGGGGGTGACATATTGTTTTTGCCCGTTCCGTCCGTCCTTCCGTCCGTCCTTCCGTCCTTCCGTCCTTCCGTCTGTCACACTTGTTTCCGCTCAATAACTGAAGAACGCTTGGGCGTAGGAACTTCATACTTGGTATGCAGGTTGGTCATGACCAGTAGCTGACCCCTATTGTTTTTGATAACAGAAGGTCAAAGGTCAAGGTCATGGTGACCTTGTGAGGTAAAAAATGGTTTCCGCTCAATAACTGAAGAACTCTTTGGCTGAGGAACTCCATACTTGGTATGCAGGTTGGCCATGCCTAGTAGAAGACCCCTATTGATTTTGAGGTCAGTACGTCTAAAGTCAAGGTCACAGTGACCATGAGCTTGAAAGGTCACAGTGACAATGAGCTGATAAATAGTTTTTGCTTGGGCCCAGGAACTTCATACTTGATGTGCAGATTGGTCACCACCAGCAAATGACCCCTATTAATATTAAGGTCACTAGGTCAAAGGTCAAGGTCACATCCGTCACACTTGTTTCCGCTCAATAACTGAAGAACTCTTGGGCATAGGATCTTCGTACTTGGTATGCAGGTTGGTCATGACCAGTAGATGACTCCTATTGATTTTGATGTCAGTAGGTCAAAGGTCAAGGTCATGGTGACCTTGTGAGGTAAAAAATGGTTTCCGCTCAATAACTGAAGAACGCTTGGGCCGAGGAACTCCATACTTTGTATGCAGGTTGGCCATGCCCAGTAGAAGACCCTAATAATTTTGAGGTCAAGGTCAAGGTTACAGTGACCTTGAGCTGAAAGGTCACAGTGACAATGAGCTGAAACATTGTTTTTGCTTAATAACTGTAGAATGCTTAGGCCATGGAAGTTAATACTTGGTGTGCAGGTTGGTCACCACCAGTAGATGACCCCTATTGATTTTGAGGTCACTAGCTTAAAGGTCAAGGTCATGGTAACCTTCAGCTGAAAAATGGTTTCCTCTCAATAACTAAAGAATGCTTATGTTGAGGAACTTCATACCTGGTGTGCAGGTTGGTCCTAACCAGTAAATGACCTTTATTGAATTTGTTTGATTTTGTGGTCACAAGGTCAAATATCGAAGGTCACGGTAACCTTCAGCTGAAAAATGTGTGTTACTCAATAACTCAAGAACGCTTATACCCAGGAACTTTATACTTGGTGTGCAGCTTGGTCCTAACCTGTAGATGACCGCTATTGATTTTGATGTCAGTAGGTCAAAGGTCAAGGTCGCGGTGACCTTTGGCTGAAAAATGGTTTCCGCTCAATAACTGAAGATTGCTCGGGCCCAGGACCTTCATACTTGGTGTGCAGGTTGGTCACCAGCAGCAAATGGCCCCTATTGATTTTGAGGTCACTAGGTCAAAGACCAAGGTCATGGTAACCCTCAGCTGAAAAATGGTTTCTGCTCAATAACTGAGGATTGTCCCTGTTGCTTCATCTCCAGTCCAAAACTAAAAAATTCATCTCCATCATTTCTTTTCCTCCCCTACGACCACACAAATGGGGAGACAAGCGCTTTTTCAAAAAAGCAATCTCTAGTTGTATTTTCATTTCAAGGAAGTTTTCACTTTTTTTTCAGATATGTTTTCAAAGTTGTCTGCTGCAGATTTGCTGTATGTGGGAAAGGGTTAAAGAACTTAGTTCTGGTTGTTGTGACATCAGAAAATGGACAAATCTTTTCTTCTTTAAAACTGCTGGTCTGATTTCATACTAATTTAGTTTTTAGCTCACCTGAGCTTTGCTCAAGGTGAGTTATTGTGATCGCCTTTTGTCCGGCGTCCGTCGTGCGTCGTCCGTCATGCGTCAACTTCTTCTCCTCAGTAACCAGTGGGTCAATTGGGATGAAACTTAAAAGAAAGCATCCTCTCAATGACCTCACCAGAATTCCTTCAAATTTTTCGGATCCATGCAGAATTCTGGTTTCCATGGCAACGATACGAAAAAAACTTCAAAATTCTTCTTCTCCCAAACTGGTTGGCAGATTTTGAAATTATTTTGTAGAAATGTTCCTTGGGTAACCCTCTATCAGATTCCTTGAAGCCATGTTGATTGGTCGAAAAACATGGCCTTATATAGCTATAGTGCAAACTTAAAAAATCTTCTCCTCCATAAGTGTCAGGCCGATTTTCAAATAATTTTGTAAAACTGTTCCTTGGGTGATCCTCTATTATATTCCTTCAAGCCATGTTGATGGGTAAAAAAACATGGCCGCCAGGGGGGCGGGGCTATTTTGCCTTATATTGCTATAGTGAAAACTTAAAAAATCTTCTTCTCCGAAAGTGTTCAGCCGATTTTCAAATAATTTTGTAGAAATGTTCATTGGGTGACCCTCTATCGGATTCCTTCAAGCCATGTTGATTGGTCGAAAAATATGGCCGCCAGAGGGCGGGGCTATTTTGCCTTTTATTACCATAGCGAAAACTTAAAAAATCTTCTTCTCCGAAAGTGTCAGGCCGATTTTCAAATAATTTTGTAGAAATGTTCCTTGGTTGACCCACTTTCAGATTCCTTCAAGCCATGTTGATTGTTCAAAAAACATGGCCTCCAGTGGGCAGGGCTATTTTGCATTATATGGCTATAGTGAAAACTTAAAAAATCTTCTCCTCCAAAAGTGTCTGGTCAATTTTCAAATAATTTTGTAGAAATGGTCCTAGGGTGACCCTCTATCAGATTCCTTCAAACCAAGTTGATTGGTCGGAAACTATGGCTGCCAGGGGGCGGGGCTTATATAGCTAAAGTGAAAAAAAAAAAAAAATCAGGTAAGCGATTCCAGGGCCATCATGGCCCTCTTGTTATTATCTTTAGATGTCTTTATACAAAAAATATTCAAGCCATATGGATAACTTGAAAAGCATGGAATTGGTTGCTAGGCGGCATCAAAAAGGGGGGAAAGTGACAATAATTATTTTGTTATGAAAGCGCTGGGCTTTAGATAACTTGGGATTTGGAAGGAACCTTCCCTCGGGCTTAAGATAATTTGGATTTGGCAGAAACCTTCATTCGGTGACCCTCTTTAAAATTTGATCAAACCTTATTGATTGACAAAAATGAACGTCGGGGAGTTAAGAAATCCTTCTGCCATGCAAAGCCGAGCCCCGGTAGCTCAGTCGGTAGCGACGTGGGCTGTCAATCCAGGGGTTGTGAGTTCGAATCCCGGCTCGGCTAACTTTCTTTCCGACGATTGACAAAAGTCAATGTGACATGACATGCGTCATTCGTCTTCCACCAATGGGCTAAGTCTATGTGGAAAAGCAGCCAGTTGCTTGGGAAGATTGTTGTGTGGAGTACTGGTGTGAGAAAACCAGGAAATGCATGAGTAGGTGAACTGGCCGCCGTGATATAACTGAGAAATTGTTAAAAACGGCGTTAAACCCCAATCAATCAATCTGCCATGCAACGCTGGTCTGAAAATAATTTCGATTAATCCCCATTTAGATTATTTTGCAGAGCTGTTATTTATGTACATTATGAGCAAGTGTTCCTTTTGCCAGTGTTTTAAAAAGCGTCTTCTGCAGAGGCCCCAGAAAATGCATCTGTATTTGGGAAAGGGTCGGAAATTCTCTTTCGTCTATACTACTGGTCTCGTACTCCACCAATGTATTCTGGTAAGGTTAGCGATATAGGGCCATATGGTCCTCTTGTTTTATCTAAGGCTCTCAAAGCAGACGACACCTGTTCTGTTCATTAACCATTTCCCTCATACGACAATTCTGCAGCAGACGACTGAACATATTTTGTCAAAAAACGATAATCTCTATAATTGAATGGATAACCTATGACTAAAAGTGGAAAACATTGTGTCAAAAGGAGAAATTGCTCGTTTTGAGCAATTTCTTCTTTTGTCACTATGTTTTCAAAAAAGCTGTCTGCTGCAGACGCGTCAAAAAGCGTCTATTTGAGGTAAACTTTGAAAACATGCAGATGAAAAAAGGGAAAATTCTTTATTAATGAAAAAATAAATATTGGATAGAGTCGAAAACATTGTGGCAAATGGTGCTTTTTGCTCATCGTGAGCAATTGCACCTTTTGCTGCAATGTTTTCAAAAGTCGTCTGCTGTAAATGCGTCAAAATGCGTCTGCATGTTGGAAAGTGTTAACAGCTTGTTGGGAGAATATAATGAAACTAGCAGAAATATTTATAAATAAGGTAATGTAATATTGTGGGGATAGGAGAAATTGCAAGCAATTTCTTTCGCCACGATGTTTTCAAATGTTTGCATATATATAAAAAAGGAGTAACACCGTAAAGGGGAACCACTCAAACAAACTTAACGTTGGCGTCGGCGCACACAAACCACTATTTGAGCTACATGGAACTCCCATGTGCATGATTTGACCTGCTATTTCCAACCTCCACACAGACGTTCTCGGGAAGAATATTGGAATATCATTCAGGGGAGGTAACACTGCGTCAAAGTTCGGTGTTATTCCTACATATTTAAGACAGTTGTTTCCCATTTTATGCCCAATTATGAGATTTTCTCATATTCCAGAGGCTTTCGAAATTCAAACAATAATTTTCCATTCATTTATAAATAGTCGATAATAATGTAACGGGAACGGGGTATAGGTATGCATATCACTTCTACAGCCTTGCTGTGGAAGCCGGCATTTATAGCAATGTTGGTAGAGTGTTTGTCCTTTTCTTAAAGTTAAGCAACGTACATCGCGATGGGCGACCCGCGATGGCTTAACTCTGGTACACGTTACAATTTTGTATTCAGGGTCTTCTGCAGCATATGTAATGCATGTTGGAAAATGTTAGACATGTGTACATTGGCTGATAACTGATCATAACATCGTACTGACCTACATTGGCTGATAATATAGTACTCACCGTATACATCTCAGCGATTTCTGCACATGCAGCAGACGACAAAACTTTATCTTACGTGTGATTCATATAAGCCTGGTTGACAATCATTGAACAAACAATTATGTACATATTTCTTATGTTCCAATAGATCAATTGATTGATTGGGATTTAACGCCGTTTTTAACATTTTCTCAGTTATATCACGGCGGCCAGTTCACCTACTCATGCATTTCCTGGTTTTCTCACACCAGTACTCCACACAACAAGCAACTGGCTGCTTTTCCACGTAGACTTAGCCCATTGGTGGAAGACGAATGACGCATGTCAATCGTCGGATTCGAACTCACAATCCCTGGATCCTCAGAACATTTCGATTTTTATCCATTCGACACAAACATGCTAATTATATGCATCACCCAACTTTGAAAATAACTAAGCATCACTATTGGTAGTCTATAAATAAACGTTTATCTATTGAACATAGTTTTAAACAGTCTGGCAAAAGGATTATCATTTTGTCACAGTGTTTTCAAATGTTGTCTGATGACGAAGCGCCAGAATGTGTCTGCAATTGGGAAAAGGTTAACCATTTAAAACATGCTACAACTCTGCAGCAGACGAACAACTAAGCAACAGTATGGACAGTCTATATATTGAAGTATAAATGAGATGCCCTCTGCGAAAACCAAACGTAAGACATTTGCGACAAGTGCAGGACAAGATTAGCCGGTGCATCAGCGCTTTGTTTATCTGCCTCACCACGGTTCGCCAATGTCTCATAGAAGGTTTAGAGAAACTTATGTACAGAAGAATCAGTTTGGATCCTTTAGCATCGATTTGTATTTCGCTTTCCCTCCACACGAGTAATAATATGCTAAGGTTGGGTTTCCTTCGAGCACCGCTAAATTATTAACCCTTTCCCTCATACGACAATTCTGCAGAAGACGACTTTGAACATATTATGTCAGAAAATAAAAAAATCTCTATAATTGAATGGATAACCTATAACTAAAAGTGGAAAACATTGTGGCAAAAGGAGAAATTACTCGTTTTGAGCAATTTCTTCTTTTGTCACTATGTTTTCAAAAAGGCCGTCTGCTGCAGAGGCGTCAGAAAGAGTATATATGAGGGAAAGGGTGAAACATATAATTATTCTGTCAAAAGGGAAAAATGCTCATTGCGCAATTCATATATTTGCTACAGTACTTTCAAACGGTATCGGTTGTAGATAAGATAAAATTCGTCTGCTTGTGGTAAAGGGTTGGCCCTTTCACATTTACTTTAAACCTGCTTCGGACGACATTGAAAACATAGAAAACATTAGTTTCAAAAGGAAAATGTGCTCATTATGAACAATTTCTTTATTTGCCACACTGTTTTCAAAAGTCATCTGCTGCATATATTTCAAAATAGGTATGTATGTGGTAAAGGGTTGAATGTGGACAGAAGAAGGTGAAGGGAAAAGGTTGATAATAACTAAATATAAACATAATATCTCAGTGATATTTAAATCGTAAATCAACGTTTTAAGTAGTTGCGAAAATGTTTGCCGTAATAATCACAGTGTCTATTCTTATTCTTGGATTTAAATGGATATTCTACAAACCAAAACGAAAACTACCCCCGGGACCAAAAGGCAAGCCCCTTATTGGGGTTCTGGCGGAATTGGACACCAGTAGAACGCACAAGCAGCTCGCTGAGTGGGTCCCTGAATATGGACCTATATATTCATTCAACGTGCTGGGGACTGTCTCGGTCGTTCTAAACGACGTAGCGCTAGTCCGACAAGCGTACGCGTCTGGCGAGTTTTCGAACGTTCTGAACGATCGTCCGGAGACGTTTTTCGGGAAGTACGTTGTATTTAACTACTCGGATGTCGGATATGCCATGTATGATGACGCCACGGTTAAGCTGCGGAAGGCCATGCATAAAGGGCTGCATTTCTACGGGGATGGGGTCAAGAGGTCAGTATTTACAGTCTTCATGCAGTACATGTGTAACTGTGCAAAACTCGACTATTTTTGTTTGAATGGTATTTTACACCGCTTTCAACATTTTATATAGTGTACACTTTTAAACGATTTTGCGCAATCAGAACAATTGGTCTGAATAATGTAGCACTCTGGCCAGCTACATCAAATTGTCCACGAGGAAAACACAGGTAAATAAACGAGATCGTATAGTGATACATTTATTTATTTAAATAGGTAAACTAGAGTCTCATGACTCTCTCTCTCTCTCTAAGGCCTAACTATCATTCTCTGACTCTCCCAGAGAGCCCATACGTCTCCTCCTTATCTCTGCATGTCTCTCTATCTATGCAAATCTCTCCCTCTCTCACAAAAACATACATTTATATACTACAGGGCTGGCGCCGTATACACGTGATATCCCGTATATAGTTATACCCTCATGGATCTAATATCTCACATGTATACCTCTATACCTCTACCCTCATTGTGTTACAATAACTAGAGAGTAGTTGTAACACATTTATATAGGTTGATATAACTTTCCTTCAGAAACTCTTCAGTGTATTTGTAAAGGTAATATGTGAAAGGTTAATGACATGGAGCCTTCACTACCCAGCTGCTGAGACCCGGTAGCTCAGGCGGTAGCGACGCGGGCTGGAAAAGCAGCCAGTTGCTTGGAAATAATGTTGTATAGAGTACTGGTGTTAACAAGCTAAGCAAGCGTTAAATCAATCAATCAGTCACTATCCAGCTACATGTAATATAGGCCTAAATGCTAAACAAATTACCTAAAAGGATAGCCCCAAAGCTCAGTACTGTAACGGTTTCGGAGAATACACCATACCGTCATAGGGACTCGAAGTTATCATATATCTCTGTAGTAAACTGTGAAACGGAGCTCCTTTTTATGTACATGCAGACTTAACCCAAATCTCAGTAATGCCTTTATACCCTTTCTCACTTGTATCTACTCTGTTTTTGATGTAGGCTACATATTTGTATGTGGAGAGGGACATTTATTAGTTAATATATCGTCCCAACCCAATTTCCATATGATGTACGTTTGTTTGTTTGTTTGGAGTTTAACGCCGCTTTCAACAGCTTTGGTCATATCACGGCGGTCAGTGCACCTACCCATATTTTCCTGGCTTTCCCACACCAGTACTTACACAACATTCTTTCGAAGCCACTGACTACTTTCTCACATAGGGCAGAGGTGAGAGGCAATGGAAAACATCGCCCGAAAGAATGTCGCCGCAAACGGGTATCGAACCCGTGACCTCCAGATCACGAGTCAGATACGCTACCAATTGAGCTACCCGGCCGGGTTATGATGTACGTTATTCAAGATGTAAATACGAGACAATAAAATATGTAATCTATTTTAAAATCAGACCCAACTACTTCGCTGTGCATGTCAGTGAATACTTTGTCGGGTTTTAACCCTTTCCCTCATATAGACGCTTTCTGACGCCTCTGCTTTTTGAAAACATAGTGACAAAAGAAGAAATTGAACAAAACGTGTAATTTCTCCTTTTGCCACAATGTTTGTCACTTTTTGTCATAGGTTATCGATTCAATTACGGAGATTTTCTATGTTTTGACAAAATACGTTGAAAGTCTTCTGCTGAAGAATTGTCGTATGAGGGAAAGGGTTAATGAGAGTGATATAAACCTACACGTTACCATTCGGAACACCTCGGCAAACTACGTTAGATTTAGGGTACATGTATACCAACTCAGTCATTTAAATTAATTTTAATTAAAAATATTTCCACCAGATTTGAGAATCTGATGTCCGTAGAGCTGGAACGATTGGTGAAAGAGATTGATAGTTACGAAGGTCAAGAGGTCGACCCTAAAACCATTATTGGAAACTCCATGTGCCTGCTGGTATCCGCACTGGTACGTATGAACCCCAATCTCATTAAAGAAAAGCACCTTCTCGGTGTTGTAGTGGTAGAGCATCCACCTTGGGTGCGGGAGGCATCGGGTTCCATCCTCGACCAGGTCATACAAAATACATTAACAATGGTAGCAATGACTGCCCTCCTTGGCGCTCAGGGTTGCGGGGTAAGAAGCATTACGACTGACTGGCTGGTGTCAGGATAAATGGATCAGCAGTACTGGTAACTTACCCAGGAAACTCCAAACACATAATCAATGATTGTCAAAAACCGAGTAATGGTTGTATAATGTGACTTGATTGGACTATACACAATTGAGCACCTGTTCATGAATATTTAAGAAGTAGGGTCAACTCAAGACGACCTTTTATGCGGTGCTGTCAGATGATATATGTAGAGCGAAGTATTTTTTTGCGATCTGACTTTAATAATATTGGTATGAAACTTTTCCAAGATATAACTTATTTGCAGCAGACGACTCTATTTAAGAATATAATTATGATAATAATATATGCATGAACTTGTTTATCTAGAGCAATCTTTCTTTGTTCACAATGTTTTTCAATTGTCATTTGCATCATATGTATCAAAATACGCATGCATGAGGGATAATGTTAATACTGAGATAAGAAGTAAGGAATCAAAAGTTTAGACTTCACTGTGACAGTCAACAGTTAAAATCGGTTTGGGAGAGCGAAAGTGTTAATTATCGCGAAAACCTTCTATAATCAAGGAAGAATTGACAATCTTTAAACCGTCTAACTCTAGTCAACTATTTGATTCATTACATCCGCATCCCATATTTGAACCGGATTGTTGATAACTCGCATATACATGTACCTGACTGCCGAACTCACTGTATCCAACCTACAACGGTAGATGGCGTTTTGGAAATGGTCAATATAACCGCTACACATTTTCGTGCCTTGTTATTGTATAGGTAGGTTTTATAAGTTCGCTACTTACCGTTACCATAACCGGTTCCAAACCCGTCGCCTACCTAAAGGGAACAATCGTCGAGATCGAGTTAAGACCGTAACTTTGCACGTTGAAATGAAAGTACAAAACCAATGGGCATGCGCCAATGAAAAGTGGTTATCTATACTTTTACGGAGATTTATGGTAACTCTGTTTGTACTCAAAGACAGTTACAAAGCTGTAAACATTGCAGTCATTTCGGTTATTGAATAGCTTGGTTTCGGGACATGTGTATCTGTGCCATTGTCATTGACAATAACTTAACTCGGTGCAAATATATCCATATGTCTGCATAGTCTTGTGCTCCCTCTTATTTATCTTATAATGCAAGCCGCATGCGATGTTCACGTGATATAAGCGCTCTGTGAGCTGATTACTGTCGTAATGGTGTAAATAAACCTGAGAATGCTGGCATAAATATAACAGTTTATATGTACATATATTACAGAAACGGTAAGAATGATGAAGTTGAGGTTAGTACAATTCCAAATATGCGTTTAATTGCTATTTACATATAGACACTCCAATTCCCAAAATGTTGTATTGGTTAAGATTTTTTTTAAAGCGGCATTGTGCCTTTAACCGAAACAACTCACAAAAGTGTAACAACGGTCATGTTGTACATTTTTAAACCTCCGCCTACCGCTGTAGATTGAATACAGTCTATACGTCAATTCTCTGATGTTGGTGTGTCTGATATGTGGAAAGTTCAGGGATTTAGATTGTGGTCAGTTTTTTGCAAATGACAATACAACCAATCACCTTGCGGTACTTTGTGTTTTTCCTCTCATGATTAGAGTTTTGTTCAATCGGGGCCACTCGATTATTTAATCATTTTTCATACCAAATACGTTAAAAGTAGTAGTTGCTGCCCTCCTTTGCCCCCCCCCCCCCTCCCCCCTCAAGGTTGTGGGGTAAGCATTTCGACTGACTGGTTGGTGTCAGGATGCATGGAACTGTAGTACCGATAACTTACCCGTGATGTAGCTGAATAATTGTTGAAAGTGACATAAAACTATAAAGAATCTGTACCGTTCCCTATAATGTTTTATTGTGATATCATAACGAGTGCTTGGCGTGAAACGGTTGTAACTAAGATTGGTATTTTGTTACCACGGTTAATCACCTTGCAATAAAGTCTTTAAAAGCGTTAACTCATTGTTCTTAGTAAACAATAGAAATTTAGGTGCCATTGCTCGTTCTGAGCAATATCACCTAACTATGCATTGTTTACAAAGGGATCAAAATTGTCACTAAACCAGGGTTTTCAGAACACGTTTTTAATTACAACCGTTTCACGCCAAGCCCTCGAATTGCTAGTTACTTATTATAGACACTCCAACTCCCAAAATGTTGTATTGGTTAAGATTCTTTTAAGCGGTATTGTGCCTTTAACCATAACAACTCACAAAAGTGTTATAACCGTTTCCTATAATGTTTTATTGTGATATCATAACGAGTGCTTGGCGTGAAACTGTTGTAACTAAAATTGGTATTTTGTTACCAAGGTTAATCACCTTGCAATAAAGTCTTTAAAAGCGTTAAATCAGTTTTCTTGGTAAACAATGCAAATTTAGGTGCCATTGCTCGTTCTGAGCAATGGCACCTAAATTTGCATTGTTTACAAAGGGATCAAAATTGCCCCTAAACCAGGGTTTTCAAAATAGGTTTTTAGTTACAACCGTTTCACGCCAAGCCCTCGATAAGGAACGATGTTGTTATGCTAATATGTTTGTTCATTTAGAATACGATATGATATTTACCTTTAATATATCAATTGTTCTGTCCAGCTTCTTGGGAAAGAACTACAGGAAGGAGATGTCATGACGACAAAGGTGATCTGGGAATATCTTGATGTACTGAACGAAGCTATGAATCCGGGAGTAGACACGATATTACAGAAGATCCCGGCTCTAAGGTAAGCTATTTTTTACGACCTTTTATGCAGTGTCGTCAGATTCAATATACGCTGGTACATGTAGCGAAGTGCTTTGATTTTAAGTTCCTGTTAACTGCTGAACAACTGCTTGTTTTAAAGGTTCATGTGTCAAACTCAGAGAAAGGATAAGAAACCCATGTTTGAATTGTGAATTCTCATAAAATCCTAGATATAATTCATTGTCGATTCAATGTTCCTACACTATAATAAATAGTGGTTCGATTTAATCTAAGTATGTGTACTTTTGCTCCCTCCAGGAAGCAGTTAATCGCTAGGGAGAATGACAAATATGATAAACGCTTTTGAATTCCATTTTGAAGATACAGTCGACTATCATTACGTTGTACTCTTGTGGACTTTGAAAAGAATCGACATAAACGTAATTCGATATATAAAGAGTCAATTTAATAAATGTTTGTACAATTTGGGACGGGAACTACTACGATATAACCGACAAATCGAAACAACACAAATCGAGATAAAGCATATTTTGCAGGAAACAAAGAAGGATAGGTTTTTGACTTTTGTTAAATGATAAAATAACGGGAAAGTCGAGACATCTGATCAGTTTAAAGAGCTTGACATATGAAATATTGATAAGTCACCCTGGTAACAATGTACCATAAACCACGTAACTATGACTGTATTTGTGTACAATTTCCTGTTAAAACATGATAAGCTGCAAATATAATTAATAATCATCTTTACGAATAAGCCGAGCCCCGTTAGCTCAGTCAGTAGCGACGCGGGTTGTCAATCCAGGGGTTGTTAGTTCGAATCCCGGCTCGGCCAACTTTCTTTCCGAAGATTGACAAAAGTCAATGCGACATGCGTCATTCGTCTTCCACCAATGGGTTATAAGTCTATGTGGAAAAGCAGCCAGTTGCTTGGGAAGATTGTTGTGTGGAGTACTGGTGTGAGAAAACCAGGAAATGCATGAATAGGTGAACTGGCCGCCGTGATATAACTGAGAAATTGATAAAAACGGCGTTAAACCCCAACCAATCAATCAATCAATCAATCAATCTTTACGAATAATCTAAATTATTTTTAGCTGATATTGTTATTACACCACACACTTACGATTCAGTCCCTTTAAAGCTACACTATGTGTTTAATTAGCACATACGCACTGTATTTAATCCACAACGGTAGACGGGCGTTTGGAAATGTCTAACATGAGCGCCACACCTTTTTGTGAGCTGTAAATGATCATAACAACTAGCTGAAGTGTGTAACGGTCATGTTGGTCATTTCCAAACCTCCGGCAACCGTTGTAGATTGTGTACAGTGAGAATAACGCGTATGCAACACGTGATTTATAAATGTGACTTTGATATCGCTTATGCAACACGTGATTTATAAATGTGACTTTGATATCGCTTATGCAACACGTGATTTATAAATGTGACTTTGATACCGCTAATGCAACACGTGATTTATAAATGTGACTTTGATACCGCTTATGCAACACGTGATTTATAAATGTGACTTTGATACCGCTTATGCAACACGTGATTTATAAATGTGACTTTGATACCGCTAATGCAACACGTGATTTATAAATTTGACTGTTTTCAGATTCGTGCCAAGTAATCTACGTACGATTTATCTAAGGGTCCTTGAAAAACGAGATAATATACTGAAGACCTTCTATCATAACCCAAAGGTACACCCAATTCTTCCCTCATACAATATACTCGCGATAACTCGTTAACTCGATAACTCAAACAGGGGAATATTCGAACATATCGTTACCTCGGACGATTTAATGGAACGGATATATCTTAAAAACATCGAAGCAGCAGTTCTGAAGCGCTGTTAAAATGATATTATTTTAGCGCTGGCTTACTTTACATCAACAGTTAAGTATACATACATTACAATTTGTAATTGTATTAATTATATATCGAGGGATCCATCGAACGCTTCGATAGCTCGAGTTCGAGTTATCGCGAGTCCACTTCATGTTATTTTATAGTCGTCTACCTCAACCGTTTTACATATGGTAATATTTCTAAAGTTGGAAGGATCCTTTTTGTATATTTAGGTACAGAGTTGAAATCGAGCAAAGGCCACTTTTCAACACTGTTTTAAATATCGCGTGTAGCAGTGGTGTCAAAAGTCGTCAATAGTTTTCCAGTTATATCATGGCGGCTAGTTCACCCAGGCAACTGGCTCTCTTCCTCCGTAGCCCATTTTTGAAGAGGAATGACGCTAGAGAGAAACGTCTTTTGTCATTACTTGAAAGAACCAATGACGGAGCTGGAATTCGAACTCACGACCTCTTGAAAGATAAGTCCCACCGTTATCGACAGACCCACCGCGGCTCGACGATACACGAGTATAGGAAGGCAGTTGAACGTTCCAGTCATTTGATCATCGCTGCCTTAATTCATGCCTTCACAATTTTTCTAAATTGTATGGTGTCATTTTTTACTCTAGTGAAATAACTTTATGTGTGTGATAATTCATTTAGCTAATAACAGTTATTTTAAATCGATTGCAAAACATGCAATTTCATCTTACATACGCTAGATGTATGTTTACTGGAGGCTTGACCATTTTTCGCCCCGATTGTGTAAAAAGAAAATCCCAAAAGGCAATATTCATTCATCATGGATCACAGATTTCAACCTTGGACCTTTGGTACAAGAGTCCGACGCAACTGAATTACTTTATTCGCAGAGGACCTACGATCCGGAAAATGAACGCGGTTTGGTAGACGTATTCTTCCGCCTGCAGTATCAGAACGGAAAACAACATCTCACAGACGAACAAGTGATGGGGCTGGTGATTGACGCCATTGGTGCAGGCCGTATATCTTTGATACTGCGTTTAATTATTTCCCAGTTACAGACGCTCTTTGACGTCTCTGCAGCAGACGACTTATAAAAACATTGTTGCAAATGGGAAATTGCTCAAATCGAGCAATTAATCTTTCGCCGAAATGTTTTCAAATCTAATCTAAAAGTAATCTAAAATAAACTTTTATACAAGGAGATGCCGAGCCCCGGTAGCTCAGTCGGTATCGACGCGGGCTGTCAATACAGGGGTTATGAGTTCGAATCCCAGCTCGGCCAACATTCTTTCCGACGTTTGACAAAAGTCACTGTGATCTGGGTCATTCGTCTTTCACCAATGGGCTGTTTTACAGTCTATGTTGAAAAGTAGCCAGTTGCTTGGAAAGTATGTTGTGTGGTGTACTGGTTTGAGCAAACCAGGAAACGCATGAGTAGGTGAACTGGCCGCCATGATATAACTGTTTTTTTTTTGAAAACGGCGTTAAACCCCAATCAATCAATACAAGGAGATATATATGCACTCATAAACAGCATAGTTTCTTATGAAAGAAAAATGAAGAAAAAAAAATAAAGTCAAACTTGTGTTAGTGGTCATCTCTGTGAATCAGCCATCTTGTATTCAGCAGCCGCTTGAAGATTAACCAAAACAACATTTTCTTTTATATTTGACTTGCATTAGGCATCCACTTGTGTTCAGAAGCTACATTGTGACTTTCCTCTTGGGTGGCTGCTAAAGACAAGTTTGCCTGTATCTCGTTTTTACAATGAAACACACAATAAACTAGTTCGTACATACATTTATCACATGACAATGAAACACACAATAAACTAGTTCGTACATGCATTTATCACATGACAATGAAACACGCAATAAACTAGTTCGTACATGTTTTTTATCACATGACAATGAAACACACAATAAACTAGTTCGTACATGCAGTTATCACATGACAATGAAACACGCAATAAACTAGTTCGTACATGCATTTATCCCATAAACAAAGAAACACACAATAAACTAGTTCGTACATGCATTTATCACATGACAATGAAACACACAATAAACTAGTTCGTACATGCATTTATCACATGACAATGAAACACACAATAAACTAGTTCGTACATGTTTTTATCACATGACAATGAAACACACAATAAACTAATTCGTATATGCAGTTATCACATGACAATGAAACACACAATAAACTAGTTCGTACATGCAGTTATCACATGACAATGAAACACGCAATAAACTATTTCGTACATGCATTTATCCCATAAACAAAGAAACACACAATAAACTAGTTCGTACATGCATTTATCACATGACAATGAAACACACAATAAACTAGTTCGTACATGTTTTTATCACATGACAATGAAACACACAATAAACTAGTTCGTATATGCAGTTATCACATGACAATGAAACACACAATAAACTAGTTCGTACATGCATTTATCACATGACAATGAAACACACAATAAACTAGTTCGTACATGTTTTTTATCACATGACAATGAAACACACAATAAACTAGTTCGTACATGTTTTAATCACATGATGATGAAACACACAATAAACTAGTACGTACATGCATTTATCACATGACAATGAAACACACAATAAACTAGTTCGTACATGCATTTATCACATGACAATGAAACACACAATAAACTAGTTCGTACATGCATTTATCACATGCCAATGAAACACACAAAAAACTAGTTCGTACATGCATTTATCACATAACAATGAAACACACAATAAACTAGTTCGTACATGCATTTATCACATGACAATGAAACACACAATAATGTAGTTCGTACATGCATTTATCACATGACAATGAAGCACACAATAAATTAGTTCGTACACGCATTTATCACATGACAATGAAACAAGCAATAAACTAGTCCGTACATGCATATGTTATATTTGTCTGATATTATTAAGGACGTATAGGTGGTCCTACTAATCGCAAGCAAAATACGGGTTCACTCTTAAAGAGTTAACCTTTTTGTATTGTTTAAGAAATGATAATAATACACATAGTGAGTGGTGTAAGTACAATTCTGCCAACATTATTTCATTGACAATGTTTCTAATACCAGGTCTTTTTTATGCAACACAATTGAAACTTTGTAATTAGAATTGCGGGATGTTTTGTATAGGGGATTTATGCCGTTTACAATGTTTTTTCCCAAATATATCACGTTAATAATTCACTTAATCACGATTTATTGCTAAACACACCATTACTAGGCTAGGAAATGTGCCTTGCTTAAGTGCATTCCACCATGACCGCGACGAATGAGGATCGAACACAGGACGCCCCATTGCAAAACACTCGACCTCGGCGGATTCCTGCTTGGTGTGTGTGTGTGTGTGTGTGTGTCAAAGGTAGCTTACATAGCAATGAAGACTTTAATTGTTTCTGAGATCACTTAGGTCAAGGTTATTGTTACTGAAAATAGATGACACATGATGTTGACACTTGGATAAGCATCACATATTTACATATTTACATAATGAAATGATATATTGTTTCGTGCATGTTATCTGTATTTACATAAAATATTGTTTCATATATATTTTATCCGTATTTACATAACATATTGTTTCATATATATGTTATCTGTATTTACATGATATATTGTTTCATGCATGTTATCTGTATTTACATAAAATATTGTTTCATATATATTTTATCCGTATTTACATAACATAATGTTTAATATATGTTATCTGTATTTACATGATATATTGTTTCATGCATGTTATCTGTACTTACATAAAATATTGTTTCATATATATTTTATCCGTATTTACATAACATATTGTTTCATATATGTTATCTGTATTTACATAACATATTGTTTCATATATGTTATCTGTATTTACATGATATATTGTTTCATGCATGTTATCTGTATTTACATAAAATATTGTTTCATATATATTTTATCTGTATTAACATAAAATATTAATTCATATATTTTAACTGTATTTACATGATATATTGTTTCATGCATGTTTGTTTTTTTTATCTGTATTTACATTACATATTGTTTCATATATTTCATCTGTATTTACATAAAATGTTGTTTCACATATTTTAACTGTTTTCACATGACATATTGTTTCATGAATGTTATTTGTATTTACATTAACTATTGTTTCATGCATGTTATTTGTATTTACATTAACTATTGTTTCATGCATGTTATTTGTATTTACATTAACTATTGTTTCATGCATGTTATCTGTATTTACATTAACTATTGTTTCATGCATGTTATCTGTATTTACATGAAACATGCATTCCAGGCGTGTTGATATCATTTACACTAAATAATGTTCATCGCATGTTATTATACATTACATAAACAATTGTCGCATGCGATCATTTACTTATAATATGTTTCATGCATGTTTTTGTCCTTTACATAGAATATTATTTCATGCATGTTATTATCATTTATATGTACGCTATTATACTTTACATTCAAAATTATGTCCATGTATGTTATTACCATTACCATGAACTATTATTTCAATGTACGTTATTATACTTTACATGCAATATTATTTCCATGTACGTTATTATACTTTTACATGAGATATTATTTCAACGTACGTTATTATACTTTACATGAGATATAATTCCATGTACGTTATTATCATACACATGAACTATTATTTCAATGTACGTTATTATACTTTACATGAGATATTATTTCCATGTACGTTATTATCATAAACATGATATATTATTTCAATGTACGTTATTATACTTTACATATTATTTCCATGTACGTTATTATCATAAACATGAACTATTATTTCAATGTATGTTATTATACTTTACATGAGATATTATTTCCATGTACGTTATTATCATACACATGAACTATTATTTCAATGTACGTTATTATACTTTACATGAGATATTATTTCCATGTACGTTATTATCATACACATGAACAATTATTTCAATGTACGTTATTATACTTTACATGAGATATTATTTCCATGTACGTTATTATCATAAACATGAACTATTATTCCAGGCATGTTATTATCATTAACACTTACTTTTATTTCCATGTACGTTATTATCATTAACATGAACTATTATTTCCATGTACGTTATTATCATTAACATGAACTATTATTTCCATGTACGTTATTATCATTAACAGGAACTATTATTTCCATGTACGTTTGTATACTTTACATGAACTATTATTTCCATGTACGTTATTATCATTTACACTAACTATTATTCCATGTACGTTATTATCATTATCACTTATTATTATTTCCATGTACGTTTTTATAATTTACATGAATCTTTATTCCATGTAAGTTTTTATCATTTACATGAACTATCATTCCCACGTACGTTTTTATCATTTACATGAATTATTATCACAGGCATGTTAACCTCGTCCAATGGAATTCTCGGTCTGTTGCTGACGTTGTTGAACAATCCGATGTGTCTGGCAAAGATCAGAGAGGAGATAGACGCGGTGGTAGACTGCGATAGGCTGCCAGAGTTTCAGGACAGGCTGAGTACGCCGTACTTGGAGGCTGCCGTTCTAGAGGGACTTCGATATTTTTCTCACTTTCCCTTGATGCCACATAGGTACACGTATACTAATTTAGCCACGTCTTCAGGGTCCTGATGATCTCTCATAATAGTTCTAAATCAGTTAAGGTACATTGGCGTTGAATCAATGGGGCAGAATATACATGTATTCAAAATATTCGTCTGCTACAGATGCATTAGATGTGTCTCCAAGTGGGAAAGGGTAAACTACCACACTCTGGTATGATTATTAAACCTTTATCTTGGATAATGTTTGCCATGTACATGTATGCTTATTAAACCTTTATCTTGGATAATGTGTGCCATGTACATGTATGATTATTAAACCTTTATCTTGGATAATGTGTGCCATGTACATGTATGATTATTAAACCTTTATCTTGGATAATGTGTGCCATGTACATGTATGATTATTAAACCTTTATCTTGGATAATGTTTGCCATGTACATGTATGATTATTAAACCTTTATCTTGGATAATGTTTGCCATGTACATGTATGATTATTAAACCTTTATCTTGGATAATGTGTGCCATGTACATGTATGATTATTAAACCGTTATCTTAGATAATGTTTGCCATGTACATGTATGATTATTAAACCTTTATCTTGGATAATGTGTGCCATGTACATGTATGCTTATTAAACCTTTATCTTGGATAATGTGTGCCATGTACATGTATGATTATTAAACCTTTATCTTGGATAATGTGTGCCATGTACATGTATGATTATTAAACCTTTATCTTGGATAATGTTTGCCATGTACATGTATGCTTATTAAACCTTTATCTTGGATAATGTTTGCCATGTACATGTATGATTATTAAACCTTTATCTTGGATAATGTGTGCCATGTACATGTATGATTATTAAACCTTTATCTTGGATAATGTTTGCCATGTACATGTATGTTTATTAAACCTTTATCTTAGATAATGTGTGCCATGTACATGCATGATTATTAAACCTTTATCTTGGATAATGTGTGCCATGTACATGTATGATTATTAAACCTTTATCTTGGATAATGTTTGCCATGTACATGTATAATTATTAAACCTTTATCTTGGATAATGTTTGCCATGTAATTGTATGATTATTAAACCTTTATCTTGGATAATGTGTGCCATGTACATGTATATCGTTATTAAACCGTTATCTTGGATAATGTTTGCCATGTACATGTATGTTTATTAAACCTTTATCTTAGATAATGTGTGCCATGTACATGTATGATTATTAAACCTTTATCTTGGATAATGTGTGCAATGTACATGTATGATTATTAAACCTTTATCTTGGATAATGTTTGCCATGTACATGTATGATTATTAAACCTTTATCTTGGATAATGTTTGCCATGTACATGTATGCTTATTAAACCTTAATCTTGGATAATGTGTGCCATGTACATGTATGCTTATTAAACCTTTATCTTGGATAATGTTTGCCATGTACATGTATGATTATTAAACCGTTATCTTAGATAATGTTTGCCATGTACATGTATGATTATTAAACCTTTATCTTGGATAATGTGTGCCATGTACATGTATGATTATTAAACCTTTATCTTGGATAATGTTTGCCATGTACATGTATGATTATTAAACCTTTATCTTGGATAATGTTTGCCATGTACATGTATGCTTATTAAACCTTTATCTTGGATAATGTGTGCCATGTACATGTATGCTTATTAAACCTTTATCTTGGATAATGTTTGCCATGTACATGTATGATTATTAAACCGTTATCTTAGATAATGTTTGCCATGTACATGTATGATTATTAAACCTTTATCTTGGATAATGTTTGCTATGTACATGTATGTTTATTAAACCTTTGATAATGTGTGCCATGTACATGTTTATTTATTGCAGTTGCAAAAAAGATGTAGAATTTGAAGGATATCTTATACCGAAAGGAGCCCAGGTTTGTCATTCAATTACTTACATCGTCTCTTCAGTGTAAAGTTTAGAGCTTCTGTCTTGATAACGGGAGCCCAGGTTTGTCATTCAATTACTTACACCGTCACTGCGGTGCAATGTTAAGAGCTTCTGTCTTGATAGCGGGAGCCCAGGTTTGTCATTCAATTACTAACACCGTCACTGCGGTGCAATGTTTAGAGCTTCTGTCTTGATAGCGGGAGCCCAGGTTTGTCATTCAATTACTTACACCGTCACCGCGGTGCAATGTTTAGAGCATCTGTCTTGATAGCGGGAGCCCAGGTTTGTCATTTAATTACTTACACCGTCACTGCGGTGCAATGTTTAGAGCTTCTGTCTTGATAGCGGGAGCCCAGGTTTGTCATTCAATTACTTACACCGTCACTGCGGTGCAATGTTTAGAGCTTCTGTCTTGATAGCGGGAGCCCAGGTTTGTCATTCAATTACTAACACCGTCACTGTGGTGCGATGTTTAGAGCTTCTGTCTTGATAGCGGGAGCCCAGGTTTGTCATTCAATTACTAACACCGTCACTGCGGTGCAATGTTTAGAGCTTCTGTCTTGATAGCGGGAGCCCAGGTTTGTCATTCAATTACTAACACCGTCACTGCGGTGCGATGTTTAGAGCTTCTGTCTTGAAAGCTGGAGCCCAGGTTTGTCATTCAATTACTTACACTGTCACTGTGGTGTAATGTTTAGAGCTTCTGTCTTGATAGCGGGAGACCGAGGTTCGATCCCCGGTCGGTTAACACCAAATACTTTAACAATGGTAGTAATGTATTCTCTCATTGGGGCTTAGGGCTGCGGTAATAGCATTACGACTGATCCATCGGTGTCAGTATATATTACACCAAAAGGAGTGAACAATGACCCAGGAAACACTTCAAACATTCACGTTATCAATTACAAACATGACCGTTAAAGTACAGTGGTTTCGCTATAACTCGAAGTCTAAAGTTACCTCGAAGTTTTCGAAATACATCCGTAACATGAATCGGTTCGAGATAAATGATATATTGAGCTATAGTGAGTTCTTTTTAGACGTAACTTTATTGTGCTGGAAAGGTAGTTTATCAATTTGATCTGAATTTAGCTAATTCTAGCTAAGAAATAGTCCATGTAAACAGTTAACTCTCTGACTACATATCCTTTTACCCCCTCCCCATAAAAAGAACAAAGCAAAACAACAACAACAACAACAACAACAACAACAACAACAACAACAACAACAACAACAACAACAACAACAACAACAACAACAACAACAACAACAACAACAACAACAACAACAAGGTCCGTCTATTCATTCTTTCCGAGTATAGACAAAAGTTATTTAGACTAAGGGCATTGTTCATCAAACCATTATGCTAACTTGTCTATGTTAGATAGTGACCAGTTACCTAGGAAGAATGTTGCGTTGGGTACAGGTGAGAGAAAGCTAGACAACAGACGTTAGGTGAACTGGCCGTCGGCGTAATAAAGCTAGACAACACACGTTAGATGAACTGGCCGTCGCCGTAATACAGTTAGACAACACACGTTAGGTGAACTGGCCGTCACCGTAATACAGTTAGACAACACACGTTAGGTGAACTGACCGTCGCCGTAATACAGTTAGACAACACACGTTAGATGAACTGGCCGTCGGCGTAATAAAGCTAGACAACACACGTTAGATGAACTGGCCGTCGCCGTAATACAGTTAGACAACACACGTTAGGTGAACTGGCCGTCGCCGTAATACAGTTAGACAACACACGTTAGATGAACTGGCCGTCGTCGTAATACAGTTAGACAACACACGTTAGGTGAACTGGCCATCGCCGTAATACAGTTAGACAACACACGTTAGATGAACTGGCCGTCGGCGTAATAAAGCTAGACAACACACGTTAGATGAACTGGCCGTCGCCGTAATACAGTTATACAACACACGTTAGGTGAACTGGCCGTCGGCGTAATAAAGCTAAACAACACACGTTAGATGAACTGGCCGTCGCCGTAATAAAGCTAGACAACACACATTATATGAACTGGCCGTCGCCGTAATAAAGCTAGACAACACACGTTAGGTGAACTGGCCGTCGCCGTAATAAAGCTAGACAACAGACGTTAGGTGAACTGGCCGTCGCCGTAATACAGTTAGACAACACACGTTAGATGAACTGGCCGTCGCCGTAATACAGTTAGACAACACACGTTAGATGAACTGGCCGTCGCCGTAATACAGTTAGACAACACACGTTAGGTGAACTGGCCGTCGCCGTAATACAGTTAGACAACACACGTTAGGTGAACTGGCCGTCGCCGTAATACAGTTAGACAACACACGTTAGGTGAACTGGCCGTCGCCGTAATACAGTTAGACAACACACGTTAGATGAACTGGCCGTCGCCGTAATACAGTTAGACAACACACGTTAGGTGAACTGGCCGTCGCCGTAATAAAGTTAGACAACAGACGTTAGGTGAACTGGCCGTCGCCGTAATAAAGCTAGACAACAGACGTTAGGTGAACTGGCCGTCGCCGTAATACAGTTAGACAACACACGTTAGGTGAACTGGCCGTCGCCGTAATACAGTTAGACAACACACGTTAGGTGAACTGGCCGTCGCCGTAATACAGTTAGACAACACACGTTAGGTGAACTGGCCGTCGCCGTAATACAGTTAGACAACACACGTTAGGTGAACTGGCCGTCGCCGTAATACAGTTAGACAACACACGTTAGATGAACTGGCCGTCGCCGTAATACAGTTAGACAACACACGTTAGGTGAACTGGCCGTCGCCGTAATAAAGTTAGACAACAGACGTTAGGTGAACTGGCCGTCGCCGTAATAAAGCTAGACAACAGACGTTAGGTGAACTGGCCGTCGCCGTAATACAGTTAGACAACACACGTTAGGTGAACTGGCCGTCGCCGTAATACAGTTAGACAACACACGTTAGGTGAACTGGCCGTCGCCGTAATACAGTTAGACAACACACGTTAGGTGAACTGGCCGTCGCCGTAATACAGTTAGACAACACACGTTAGGTGAACTGGCCGTCGCCGTAATAAAGCTAGACAACACACGTTAGATGAACTGGCCGTCGCCGTAATACAGTTAGACAACACACGTTAGGTGAACTGGCCGTCGCCGTAATAAAGCTAAACAACACACGTTAGATGAACTGGCCGTCGCCGTAATAAAGCTAGACAACACACATTATATGAACTGGCCGTCGCCGTAATAAAGCTAGACAACACACGTTAGATGAACTGGCCGTCGCCTTAATTAAGCTGAAATACTGTTAGAAACGTCGTTAAACTAAGATAAATCGAATTATTTCAGGTGTTCGCCAATACCTGGTATATACACCACAATCCGGCACTTTGGTCTGACCCCTGGTCATTCAAACCGGAACGTTTTCTGGACGATTCGGGCCAGTTACTGGACGCTAAACATCCAACTCGAATGAAGTAAGTACGGATCACTGATATGTGTATGTTAGGATTATATTAACGCTCTGTAATTACCTGTTTATCAGAACTTTCTCACTTGCACAAGTGTTGGTTAATGCATTCGAAAGTCGTTGCTATAGATGTTAATATAATACTAACACACTACACAGTTTGAAATAATTCTTGTTGTTTGTATGTTTGTATGTTTTCTAGAAATACCATGTACGATGTTTAAATCCACCTCGATCCTCAATTGATTGATTTGGGCTTATCGCCATTTTTCAACAATTTTCAACAATTTTCAGTCATATCACGGCGGCCATTGCACCTAATCATGTATTTCCTGGCTTTCCCACACCACACAACAGACTTTCCAAGCAAATGACTGCTTAGACTGTTTACCCACTGGTTGAAGACGAATGTCGCTTTTCAAAGTGACTTTTGGCAAACGTCGGAAAGAATGTTGACCGAGTTGGTATTCGAACTCACAACCCTTGACAGCCGGCGTCGCTACCGACTGAGCTACAAGGGTTCGGCTTGATCCATAGTATGCATGTGCAGGCAGATATTTTCCCCACACGTGAAATAATTACGACAACGTTTCCTTTCTTGGAGCACCGCTCAAATAATTACGAATGTAGGAAAATCAAAGTACCGCCGGTAACCGATGAATTTACAAAAGTGGCGTGTCTAACTTTGGTCTGAGTAACATATTCAGCTATCCATGGTCATTTATTTATCACAATCGTGTATAAACCATTTCACACATCACAAATATGCAGTAGACGACTTTCAAAACATCTTGGCAAAAATGTAGAAAATCTCTATACATTTAATAATAATTATTTACTAGAGCTGAACAAATTGTGACATCAGGAGCAATTTCTCCATTTGGCTGAATGTTTTCAAAAGACGTCTTCTGCAGAGACGTCATTATGTGTCTATATGTGGGAAAGGGTTAAATAACAATATTCATCATTCTCTGTCTCGTTATTATCTATTCCATAGCGGATTGATGTTTGGAGTTGGACCGAGGAATTGTCTAGGAGAAAGTCTCGCAAAGTCACGCATTATACTGTACCTTGCAACGTTGATTCAGAAATTCGACATCGTTATGACGTCAGACACTCCAGCCAATCCAGACTCGTATAAAGCTGGCCTCATTCTGGAACCACCTCATTATAAATGCAAGTTCCTCCGAAGGTCATCAGCATTATGAAAGTGCTATTTATATCTGAGATACTTGGTACTACAAAAACGTTCATATTGATAAAAAACGATCGGAGATCTGCAAAATTCAGCCGTTAGGCATTTGCATATATACCAGATACCATATTTATTCTGTATACCATATATATTCTGTATACCAGAATAGACAGCGCATAAGCGCAATATGATCAGGCTCTGCAATGTTCGCCAATTTGTCACATAATGTTTTCCATTTTAATCCTTTAACATGGATAACCATGTAGGCATTTTTCAACACATTTGATAATTACGTTTAGGTGGTTTTCCACAGAGCCCCGTTCAAATATGTTGTGTAGCCAATGTACATTTAAATTTAGGCTATTGAATACGTAAAACAAATAGGTGTTAGTCTTTATTGACATAATAGTCACGTGACATCAACATTTCAAAGGTGAATGGGAACACAACTATTTAATTTCTAAATATATAAAAAGGTTGTTTCATTTTCAGTGGTGTTTAATTTTAACAAATGAGCCATCCCGCGAGAAAACCAACATTGTGGACTCTGCGTAAAGTATCGACACGGATCAGCCTAAGCATGCCACACAGGCTAATCCGGACAGACACTTTTCGCCTCCTGTAGATTTTTCTGTATCAGGAATCATTACTCTATACCTCTTCCCCAATGAGACGGAATGTGTCGGCCCGGATCAGTCTGTGCGGACTACGCAGTCTGATCTGGGTCGATACATAACGCAGATGCCATAATGTTGGTTTTCTCGCGGGACGGCTCAAATGTAATACTTTTCCTTATTCCAGGTCCGAAACAATAGCATTCTTAAATCGTTTTCTGTGCTCAGAAATATAATGGGTCCAATTCCCCGAGGTTTACTTAGCGCTAAGTTATACTTAAATTATTAAAAGCATATTACAATGTACATCATTTTTGTTTCCTTCATATATTTCGTAAATACATGAATGATGGAACATATTTTAAAAGTATATGATAAGTCAACAAAAGTAATTTAATTTGCTGACAAACAATCCTTTTAAGAAAAGAAATATTTTGGCACTTTTATAAGGGAAACAAAACTGAAGAAATATGCGGTTAAGTATTTCTAAAAGAATTACTTAACGTTAAGTAAGGTTGGCAGAATTTGACCCTGTATGCTCCAAATAATCTGTTTGGCCAATTTCGAGAATGATTTTTTTTCTGACCAAAACAGATACTTGCAAACAAATTCTAAGATCGAGGTAAACCTATAAACCTTTGGAGCCAGCAGATATATTTTAAAAATGCTTGTTATAGTAAATAGAATAAAAAACGCAAAACACTAAAAGATCGGATTTGTTTTGTATTATTTGATAGTTTTATATGTCATGCACAGTTCAAATAAATAAATTTATGAAACCACGAACAAGCTATAATATATAGCTTAAAAAGTTTAGATTAGAATTGTAAACCCGGGAAATGAGATTATTAGTTCGACTTTTCGATTGATTGATTGATTGATTGGATTTTAACGCCGTTTTCAACCGTATGTCAGTTAAAGCCTGGCGGCCAATACAGATAACGTGTGCTATCTGACTCGTACCATTACTCCACACATCATTCTTACCAGACAACTGGCTACCTTTCCACATAGACTGTTTAACCGGTGTGTTCCCCGAACGCCTACTCGACTTAAAATGTAAAAGGGGATTAGTGGGCCTTGTAAAGGGTAAATTATTGATTTTCTTCTTAAGTTTGAAAATGACTTTGGAAAACTTTATTATACACTTATGATTTTGATAAATAAAAATTCAATAGCTTTATCACATACATATCTCAAATAAATCCGTGAAACACATTATCATTCAAACACACTGACTATTTGTCATAATCCTTTTCTTTATTTAAGTTGAAGTATAATGTTCTGGTTTTAAGGGCAATCATGAAGATGTGGAAATCATTCCCATGTTCAACCATGGCTAAAAATAGCATAATGTTAAATTCAGACAAAAGATTTAGGAGTTTTCGCCAGTCAGATTATGAATAATTTTTTTAAGCGATGCATAGAAAAAATAAGGGTCCTACTTGAAATGGAAAATATATTGCCCAAAAAACAGCGAAACACTTATAAATGCAGACAAGAATCAAACTTATGCCTACCGGATAAACACTTTAACATGTTGCCTCTTTAGATTGTGTACCTCTTGACAATGTTGTGGGGGAAAAAAGCCTTTGGTTTTCACATGCATTGTCCCTTTTCAACAATATGTTCCTGTCAGATTGCTCAGACTTTTCCTTCAATTTTTTTTATTTAGAAGTGTTTAAATGCACACTTGACGCGTAATACATATAAAAAAAATATCATTTGTTTTCTAATAAAATAAAAATCATGTACATTTAACTTATCATAATTATAATCAAATGACAACAAAGTCATTTAAGACCACATTCATTAAATCTTTCACTTACAATTTCTCCTTTATTAGGCCCCCTTATCCCACAATTTGATCAGGTAGAGTTATATCAAGGAGCCGTTTGGGGAACAAACCGTTTAGCCCATGGGTGGTAGACAAATGACGCTAGTAACCATGACATTTATCAGTCGTCTGAAAGAATGAATGCCCGAGCTGCCGTTTTAACTCACGACCCCTGGATTGATAGCCGTTGGCGTAACAAACAATTCTCGATGTAAGTCAATTAGCATGAAAACTATTCAAAAGGAACAAAATCACACTCTGATTGCCAAAAGAGCGATTCGGGCCCTTATTGGCATCATTGTGTTTCCATTTCGGCTGAGACTATTTCCAGTATAGGACTTTTGAAACCTCGCATATAATATCTGCTTTATTGAGAGGATACAGTACTTAAAGGCATGCGAGCTATTCAACAAAACACACTTCACATAGCCATTATAGTGATCCAGACCATCAATTTCATCCTGTTTCCTTTGCAGTGACGCAACTTCTGTCAATTTTGTAATTGTTAACCCTTTTCCTCATACAACAAATCTGCAGCAGACGGCTTTGAAAACATCTAGGCAAAATTAGTATAGTCTAGTATAATTACTGAAAAAAGTTGAAAACATTGTGGCATCGTTTGAGCAATTTCTTCTTCTGTCACGTTGTTTTCAAAATTCGTCTGCTGCAAAGGCGCCAGAAAGCGTCTATATGTAGGAAAGGGTTAAATACAAATCGGAAAGATTAATAAAAACAAAGGTCAAAACCAAACTGGAAACTACATGCAACTGAATTCGATAACAAACAAAGAAGCATATCATATTTTTGTGAATAAAACGTTCGATGAACCATACATTCATAACTATTGGAATGAACTACTTTATCACAACACCAACTGGTCGACTATTTATGAATTCATTAACAATCTTTATATACGGCAACAGAATAAAACAATTCAAATACCGACTAATACATAAAATCGTCACATCAGAGAAACACGTTTTAATTGGTAAATGATAGATTATCCCAACTGTCACGTTTGTAATATACCTGTAACTTATGAACATGTATTTGTACAATGTCCATTAGTTGTAGACAGTTGGTCACAATTACATAAAATATTGGCAATATGTGGAATAGACAAAACCGTTTGTTCCATGCAGACAGTACTTGAAGGGTATAAACTACGCCAGCCTAAATATCATCAACTTAACATCATACTATCACTTTTGTTGTTTTTGTATATACAAAGCCTATTTCCTTGCTGAAAACAGAACAAAATTCTACAATATATATTTACTGTTCAAACAAGATTTCTCATATCTTTGGAAGATAGTAAACAGGAAAAGTACAGTAGACGCCATGCTTACAATTTTCCACGATAATTTCGAATAATATTAAACAATAAACTTTAAAGTTTAATTTACATTGGGCTTAACGTTAAAACCAACATAAAACGATAACACTTACTCATGTCAAACAAGCAGCATTATTCTTTTTTTTCCCAATTGGAATTGCTGGTAACAATATCCTGTGTTTTCTTTTTTCTTTTAAAAGTGAGTTGCTGTAAATTGTGTTACCTATGTAAATAATGTACAAGAAGAATTTTGATGCAAAGCATCAAAGACGCCGCGCATGATTTTGAAGCATTATTTAAAGGAAGCAGATGCAGTTCAGTACATTTGAATAACCTGTGCAAGCAGAAAGGATGTAAATATTTCGAACAAGAAGGCCAAATGTCCCTTTATTTTAATCAAGAAGGCCAACATTTTCCACGCGGCGTTAATGATAACAAATAATAATAAACGGTCTGTCAAGTGAAGGTTGGAAAAAAAAGGGTTAAATACAAACACTTGAACTATTATGTTTACACAATGTCATTAGCTTCCTACTTCCTGGTCGGTTAATGGTTATTTCTAAACAACCACCTTGGTGGTGTAGTGGTAGAGCGTCCGCCTCGGATGTTGGAGGTCGCGTGTTTGATCCCCGGCGGGGTCATTTCAATGACTCTAAAAATGGTTCTAATGGCTGCCCTCCTTAGCGCTCAGGCTTGCGGGGTTAGCAGTGCGACTGGCTGGTGTCAGGATAAATGGACCAGTGGAACTGGTAACTTACCCAGGAAATGCCGCGATATAACTGAACAATTGTTGAAAGCGGCGTAAAAAAACCAAACAATATTTTTAAACAACGTTCCTTACTGACTTGTGGAGTTTTATGTATTACCTGCTTGATATAATATCAATGTTGTAAAATATCCGTGAAAGAAAATTATATCTAGAAATGTAACATTGTGGTAATATAAGGGATGCCTACCCCTGAGCAATTTCTTCTTCTTAAATTTGTTTTTTAAAAGTCACCTACTTCATAAGACATTAGAGTTAACGTTAATGGACTCAAGTTTCGATAATACTGCCCTTTTTTATATTCTGCAATTTCATATTCCTTGATATATTTTACAAACAGATAAATAAGTTTGCCAATATTCCTGGAAAAATCGCGTCGATAAATAATTGGTAAAAAAAGAAGTCACGTGACAAATGCGCATTGAGAGGTCAACTTTGAACGGTTATTAGTCATCTTCCCGAAGTGAAACGGAAAAATACGAATATTTACGGGCGTTGTCGATTTCAGTTTATTTATTTTTTATTTGTACTTTAAAACCATATTTACGCCATTACTCTCTCGTCGGTTTTGTTGTTTATATATATTATTTGACTAGACATTACAATATACATGTTATAAATAGATAACGACATTTACGAACATTTCCGGAATATAGCGACGAAGAAGATAGTGTATAACTAAACCAACTACTAATCAGAGAGCGCGACCGCTATGTTTGACTAAGTGTGAATTAAAGGGAATTATATTTAGAAAAGCGGCGAAGGAAAGGGTGGAGATGTTAAGCTTTGATAAACAATGGAACGCCGTCGATTACAAATACAATCCAGACACTGACGCGTGATAGCAGCTCGCACGGTGATTGGCTATGGTACAAATTGTTTAGAGATAAATGTGTTGATAGCTTTCTTGCCTGAAGTGACATACAAGAAGACATCGTTTTCTTACACGACTTTTGACACTTAACCATGACTAAATACTTTTATTCAATATATTAACTTTTGATTCACCGCAATGGAATAAATAATTTTTTTTCATCATAAAAAACATTTATGTAGCATTGCGGTTTCCTCGGATCTAAACACCACATTTCACTCAGTAGGAAATGATAACATAACACAGAAGAAAACAGGCATTTATTTTATCAATGCCAGATAGATAAAATGTTGTATCATTTTTAACATATCTGGGCAGGACAAAAAAGCGCCAAAGACTCTCATGTGATTTTCTTGTATTAATTCGTTCACTATGTACTGTTAATTGTTATCAATAATTTTCTTTTTTTATGTTCAATATAGCCATGATCAAACACTTTCTCACAGTCTTGTCCATGGTTTAGAAAATTATTTTCTTTCAAACAAACTTTTCCAACATCATATCCAGTTCAGTTTATTGCATTGGTATATCATTTAAAATTTCTATTTAATCAGCATGAACCTTTGTCATACTTTTTATTTCTCATGTTCTTTGGGTCTTGTTCGAAACTGTCCAATATGCTTAAACTAGGTCATTTGTCAAAGCATTCTAATGGTTCATGGGGACTAGTTGACCATGGTGCATTTTTCATACAAAAGCTACATAACCCTGTGCTCCATTAATACACATTTTCCCAATCAGCACGCTATTAAAAATGGTCTACTAATGGTTCAAAATGCTCTTATCTTTCTGAACTCTTACTCCACTATTTTCCACTCTGTCCGTAAAAGTGGTGGACCCTATCAATCCATAACTGATACATGATGAATTAATGCTTTCACTGTGTAGGAGTAACACATGCTTATGGAGTGCAGCATATCGCTTTTTGTAAAACTTCTTATTTTGCATTCATCCACATTGTTCTGTAACTAGTTGTATTTAATAGTGCATGCCTTTTAATGTGTTCACTATGATAGTTGCTGAATCCAATTGCATACATATTTTCTTGTTTACCAAAATACTACGCTTAATTACATTTATCAGTTTCGACCACAACTGTGGTCATCCTTAAACAAGAAATGATGTATTCAATATACTAGTGTTTTTGCAGTCCTGTAACCTTTTTTAGATCACTTGAGCCAAAGGATCTAGATGATCTATTGGACTCACTTACTGTACGAAGCTCTCCTCAAAAACCACTGGCTACAAGATGATAACACTTGGCATGGATGTTCCTTGCATGACAATTCTTTTACAGTTGTTCACATAATTCCATTCAGTGCACAACTTGTTGCCATGTCGACATAAAAGAAAAACTATTAAATTCTTCTTGTTAAAAACGACTGGCCCAGCCGGATTCCAAAATAATTTCTCTGAATCTCTCTGAACCTCCAACAAGTTTGCTCGAGTTAGTGTAATTTGTAAAACACACATAAACTACCTGATGGAAGTTGATTTAACATTGACATATTGCTCAATAAGCATAAACTTCAAAATGTTTCTGCCTAAACCTGCTGTCAAATTTTCCTGTGTTCTGAAATTTGTATACATGTGACCTCTTGCACTAAGAGGTGAGCGATAAAGGGCGAAAAAGGCAAAATATTTATTTTTTTGTTTTTGGAGTTTTGCACCGTTTTCAAAATTATTTCAGTTATATCATGGCGACACTTCACTTATTCATGATTCCTGGGTATACCAACCAGTGCTATGATAGGAAACGTACCTTCCACATAGGCACACCACCATGACCGTTCTGCGGTGAATTAAAGTGAAGAATATATAGATAACTAACTAATGTGAATTTTGAATTTAATATTAATTAATTGGAACATATTGATAACAAATTTAGGATTAGAAAATTCACGATGTTTCAAACTGTTTACGAAAATGGTACTTGATTTGTCCCGATGTAACACATTTTCCTCTCATAGTTCAAAGTAACGACGTTTAAAATATTATATCATTAGTGTAATTGGAAATCGGCTGCGTCCTCTTATAGAAACGAATCCACAAAATCAAATAACGGTTACTCAAACTATCTGATGTTTCAACGTCATCAGCTTACATAGATGTTAATCAAATATTGTGCAGTTTTCTGTTAAACATTTCCCACTTACAACGTTTATCATGCAGTAGGATATGATGACAGAACCTACGTCTGAAAATATATTCAGTCATACGTCTGAAATAATGCTTTTGTGAATGACTTATTTATAGTGACCTGACAGGTCTGACAGTTAAAACTTATGCAAAGAAGGTAATAGTCCAGAGAAAGTGTGCATTGTGTCTGGTTACACGATTCCAATATAACTGACTTTTCGCCATATCGAAATACCATCTGAAAGTAAACTTTCGTTTCAATACTTATTTTGCTTTATATCTAGTTTAAACTGATTTATTTTACATCGATTGCGAAACAAGCTTTAATCTTGTATTAATCACGCTCTATGTCAGCTTCCTGGAGACTTAACCAGTACGCGCGGCGTTAATGTAGAAAAATCCCAAAGTCAGAACCCGCTCATCACGGGACTCGAACCCGAGACCTTTGGTACGAGAGGCCGACGCCCTACCTCTGCATCACAGTCTTCCACAATTGCTTTATATCCTTTAGCATGTAAATGTGAACAAATCATTTTCCACATTTGTATTAAGAACGTTAATGTTGTTTTTAGCAGATGACCTCTGCAACATCACCATCAGGCACATATTCGTTATACAGTATAATTGTTAGCCCTTGTGCAGGTACAGAAATACTAACTGGAGGGTGTGTTTGAGACAATCACATATGTACAATAATACAATATTCCAGGAGCACTTTATCACAATGCTTATAAACATTTTTTGAATATTCACGAATTTAAATCAAATAATTGTACACTCTTTATTCTGAGTATTTCAAAGTCAAGGATCATAGCTTTGCTAAGTTTTGACTTCCGCAAATACAAAACCTTAAGTGCACAATTACACATGCCTGTAAACATTCAGGACTTGAATATAATATGGTGGACATACATTTCCCTCGCTTTATAACTTATGAGATTGTCATAACTCATAGCTGTTACTCGGCTTCCAAGAAGACAAAATATTGCACATGCTTGAACAGATACATGTCAAGTTTCATGAATACTTTTGGACATATGTGCTTACAATGGGTCATAATTCTCCTAAAACTTGACTTGGAAGCCAGTGATGCAATGGAAGAACGTCGGCCTCTCGTTCCAAAGGTTCCAGGTTCAAATACCATGATGAGCGGATTCTGCCTTTGAGATTTCCCCACACAAACGACGTGGGTAGTGTTTAAGTCTAAGAATAAGTCGAGTGTGATTAATATAAGCTTGTTTCGTAACATAAATAAATAAATCTAAACTGAACTTGACTTCACTGAATACATAAGTCCAGTTGCATAACTTAACATGCTAACTATAATTCCTGTAAACTTTCAAAAAACTGTCAAATTCTTTTTGGAGATATATGGAACAAAACTTTTCCACGCAATTTAATCTAAATTATTACTAAGTCAAACACAATTACTCAGTTATACCTTAGCTTGGTGAATTCTCAGCCCAATATTTACGTCCTTACATGCTGAAACACATTCCTGTCAATGCGGCAAATACTTTCCAAATTTCTACATTCTTTAAGCTTATTCTAACTAAGTCAAGGGTAACAACTTATACTGGAACGTGTTACGAACGAAATTGGTCTTTGGACCGGGAAGATAGGACCGTGTTGATAAAACGGTCTTATTTTCAGTCGTAAGTGCCGTCCTTGCTAATCACCGGTCTTAGTTAAGTTCATTTCCGACCATATTGATAAAACGGAAGAAGTGCGGGCAAACATTCATGTAAAGTTTTATGACTGTAACTCAAATTTGTTTTGAGAAAAATGCGATACAATTTGTCGACTATTTTATCTGATGCTTGCAAATTAATTCAAGAGCCATAACTCTACTGAAATAAGACTATTGTCACCCCAGGTGCACAAATTCACATGCTCTCTACAATGTCTGTCAAAACATGACTCAGCTTAAACTTGGTTGCGCAGAATACAAAACGCCACGTGTACAGTTTCATATTCCTGTTAAGATTCACGACCTTTACTTAAACACTTCTGGAGACATGTACGACACAAACTTTTCCACGCTCTATAAACTCATGCTGACAAAGTCAATGGTCGTAAATCTGCGTTAACTTTGTTTCAGCGAATGCAAACACCGGGTACACATCTAACACTCGGACAAACATGTCTGTAAGGTACATTATTGTAACTAATACTTTTGAATATGTGCAAGGACAAATTGTCCACACTCAATAAGTTTACGACGTCCCATATTTTCAAATAATCCTTCTCAATTGAATGACCGTTACGCAAACACTTTAAGAGATTTACACATTATATGAGATCATTTTACATAATCAAGGTCAGGCGCGTATCCAGGCATACGTACGTACGCCAATGCGTACATTTCGTCAGAAAAATTGAAAAAGTAAAAGGTTCAAATATGTATAAAAATTTAAGTCTGAGTGGGGTAAGGGCTATGAAGAATGAAGAATGGGTATCAGCCTGTCATTTTGTGCAGTTTGGTTAGAACTACCTCGGTGGTGTAATGGTTATGATATCCGCCTCGAGAGCGCGCGACCAGCGTTTAATCTACGGTCGGGTCATACCAAAGACTTGAACGTGGCAGTAGTTATTTTTCTCCGTGGTGCGAAGTGTTGCAGACGGGTAAACTGTCGTAAGGATAAGGTTTAAATCATCACTGATAATTTACACAGGAAACGCCGTGAAATTACTGAAATGCTGTGTCGGGCAAGTATCATTTCCTCTAAAACAGTTGTAAATGTCATCTGTTTCATCGAAAGAGTAATATGTGACAGATATACATGTTGAAATTGTTATTAAACTGCCGCCGTTAGTTACAGGTTTGATACAAAGATTTACGTCTGAAAGTAAGCTAACATGCATGTAAATCGTTTATATATATAGTTTAGTTTATTTATTCAACGAACCATGTGGTAACAAGTTACAAGTTACACAAATACAAACATTAAACATACACGAAATTACACGTGAAACACGGCAGTATGTCAGTTTTTAAAACAAACATATCAGATCTAGCAGCACTTGCACGCTATCAGAGCACACAATGAGGGGCATAATTAATGTTATTAAATCAGTATCAGAACTCCGAATCATTTGGTGTGCTTTCTCAAAAGACTAAGGTCCGAAATAATATGAAGAGTTTTCATACCATACGCCTACTTAATATCAACGAGCTATATCATCGTAACTAACCGTGCATACGTGACATAAGTGCATCCTGCAAGATACGTATTATATCCTGTGATTGTTCCTTTCCTGTGATTGTTCCTTTGCTGCAATTTTCGATTTAAAACCACATTAACTAATAGGGAAGACCAAGATATTTCTATACATACACGTCCAGTCATTGTTTGCTCTATTTCGCCTGATATTCAATTAGTAGATCATTTGACGAAAGCCTAGCCCATTTAGCTCAATTGGTAGCGACGCAGGCTGTCAATATAGGGGTTGCGAGTTAGAACTCTTGCTCTTTCAAAATTCTTTCCGACGTTTGACAAAAGTCACTATGACTCGCGTCATTCGTTTTCCACCAATGGGCTTATAATTTATGTGGAAAACCAGCCAGTTGCTTTGAAAGTATGGTGTTGGAAAGCAGAAAACACATGAATAGGTGCACTAGCCGTCTTGATATGACTGCAAAATGATTGAAAACGGCGTTAAACCCTTATCAATAAATACATCATAGGGTGAGAACATATCTGAAATCACGGATGATTAACTCAGTAGGATGAGGGTTAATTATTTGCCTGATATAAACGCTTGCAGACAGCATATGCATGCATTATATAACTTTTAAAAACATTTTTGAAAAGGGAGAATTACCTCAAGCCAAGCTATTTCTCCTTTAACCTCAATATTTTCCCAAAACTGTATTAACATTTTAATAATTCGACATTTCAACCTTTTCTATGGATGTTTGCAATCAAATCAGTCAAACTGGAAGCAGACATCGAGCATGTTAATATTAATTAAGTTTAAACTTAATTAAGGGCAAAATGTTTTAAACTCTGATTTCATAATTACTTCAGTAAGCGTATCAGAATCATTAGTGTTTAAATAATTTTGAAGTGAACGGATTCAGTATGGTAAAAATAAATATCGATTAAAATCATGAATACAAAATTTTTCTATCGGAAAAAGATTTTCGGCAAAATCGAAACGTCAAATGTACAATTTCGCTTTATGTAAAACATTCCTGTTAAGTTAAATAGATATAACTAAATACTTATGTAAATTTGCGCCACAAATAGTCCACTATATAAGCTCCTTCTGACTAATTCAAGGGCCATAACCTTTCTAAAATATGGTTTCTGATGAAACAAAACCCAATGTGCACAATTGCAGAAGATGAGCATTCCTGTACAGTTTCATAATTGTAGCTCAAATACTTTTGGAGATACTTTAAACACTCGTTAAGCTAAGTCTAACTGAATCAGGATCCACAGCTTTGTTGAAACTGGATTTAGCGAACGCAAAACACCAGTTGCACACTTTGGCAGGTTAACAAACATGTCTGCTTAGTAGCATGCTCTTTACGCTAATACAACAAACCAAAACAATCCCAGGTACACAATTCACTCACAAATATAACTGCAAAATGTCATGGCTATGACTCAAACAGTTTTGGGGCTATATGCGACACAACTCATTTGACGGACATACAGACAGTCAACACTTATTACGACAATGACATAATACCTCTACAAACTGCATGTGGAAGAGTGAAGGGCAAAACCGAATAACCTTCAAGATAAAACTAAGTGGACATCTGATAACTCGTAATGCGACGTTACTCATTGTCGCTAGAGGGCGCTCTCATAAACAGTGACACCGTGATGTATTCTGCATTATATCTTATACTTGGGTGACAGCGTTGATGCAATACGTGTTACATATATGATATCTGAGGTTGGTAATACGCATTGGACTATGTAGAAGATATCAACAGGATACAAAAATGTAAGTTCGATTTGTTGTTTTGTTTAATTATACTCTCTTTGTTTCACCGTTTAATACCCGCAACGCCAATAGAATATTAAGGTTGATTATGTCACTCGAGAAGTCAAAAGATCAAAAACTTCTGAAATTTATAAATACGATGGCAAATGAAAAAGCTGGTCCTCATGTTTTGAAACATCATAGTATTATTGATGCTATTTTGTATTATATGCCTAATGCAGAAGATGATCTGAATTTGAGGTTGTATGTTCCGGAAAGTCCGAAACGTCTTGGGTTAGTACAATGATACTAATGATAATGTGGATGCTCAAAAGACATTTGAATCAATTCAACTTAAGTAGTATTGGTTGAATTTGTTTAAAGAAGTGATTGATTATGTTTCGTCTTGTGTTACCTGTCAAACTATATCTTTACAGTAAGTTAAACCCCAACTGCACTAAATTGGTATTATTCCTTATACAAAGCTAAGCTAAGCATCGATTTATCAGGACCCTATCCTACATCATATTCTAACAATATATTTAGTTGCGTTTGTGGATTGGTTAACAAGATGGCCAGAAGGCTATGTAACCGCGAATAAATCTGCTGATACTTAAGTTTTATGTTGGTTGAACATATATTTCCTAGGTATGGGAGTCCATTTCAAATTGTTCCTGATAATGGTAAAGAAAATGTGAATCAGGTTATAACGGATGTATTGCAAAGTTTGAACATTGATCATATATGTTCTTCTTTAGCACATCCGCAGAGTCGAGAGATTTCATAGAACTTTACAGTATATATTAAGTAAGAAAATACAAGACAACCCGAGAATATGGGATCAATTTTTGAATCAGAGTCTTGCTACAATTCGGTTTAGTGTGTATGAGTCTTCTAAATTTAGTCCGTTTTATTTACTATATACAAATGTACAAGATATGTAGTTTTATCTTTAGATAGTTTTCTTAAACCTAGACTTCTCTTTCAAGGTGAAGATTTGCATGAAATTGCCTTGCAAGAGCTGCATGAAAGTTTTTTCATGATTCGTAAATAATATTAGGAAGGCTAAGGCAATACAAGATAAATATGCAAATAAACGTTCAAAATTAATTGCGTATGAAATTGGGGACCCGGTATTTTATAAAAAATATTATCGACCAGATGGCAAATTAAATATGAAACGGAAGCAAAATAAAAAAAAACGGTTATCAAGAATCAATCAACTGGTGCAACTTCAAGAGTACACATTGTAGTTCTGTAGCTAGCTAAAATTGACAATCGGAAATTTGATAATAAGGGAAGTTTAGAAAATCAAAATATTTTGTCTTTTGATAGTCCTGAAAATGAAAGTACTTCCGATTGCGATACTGATAGTAAATATCCCATTAGCAAAACTTGCAAACAAATATAACAATGAGAGAGAGGATTCAGATGATGAGGATTATTTTCCTTAAATTGAATTGTGGTAATGGATGAAAGATAGAGATAAGGTTGAAAACGAAATTTCACAGGAACTCTATGAAAATGAACAGAATAAGGATGATACGGTCGCGAATAATGAGGTTAAGTCTGATCACAAAGGCTCTTCTAGTTCCGATGATGATTTTATGTCTGTTGATGACGCTGATATGTGTCATGTCACTCATGAGCAAACTTGTGTTGAGCTTATTTTAACAACTCTCTTTTAAAGGGCAGAAATTGCAAAGAATAGGAGAAACATCATGAGTATTATCAATGTAATTCCCCAGATTGATTGGAACAAAATCAAGATTTCAAAAGTCATTTCAAAAGAGGTTTTTGCAGATGGAACAACGTTTACATGCCTTCTTACAGTTTAAGTTAATAACAATTAGGTTCGGTCAATGTGTCATACTGTTGCAATCTATTTGAAAAATTACAAAATTGAATTGAACAGTTTTACTATGCATCAGTTGTTTATGAAAACTATTACTTTAAGTGGGAAATAAACTACCCTTAAATTATAAGTTTCCTGACAACCCTGAAACAAACATTTGGTAGTACTATACATTTCTATCTTGCATTGTTTCTTTAAAAGACAATGAAATAAGAATTGTTTTGAATATTCAATTATTAAATACTAAAGAAAGGTTCTTGGTGTATAAAGTACATAATTTACCGTTATCCCTGAATAAAAAACATATTAATGACCATGAGATTCCCTTACAGCTTATTACAAATTAGATGGAGGCTATTTCAATTATGAAAAGCGAGGATTAATCGAAGTATGCCTTACTTTATGAAAGTGATTATCAATTATGTCAAATATGGAATCAATGTATATCAGTCGAAGTCCGATTCTATACTATTTTGTATTAGCATTGTATAACGATTTTATTGAAAGGAAATCGATAGAAAATGAATCAAATGTTTATTGGTCAAAGTTAAAATGTGTCCATTGATAAAGAAATCACCAACTTCTGGCTTATTATTACGAATGAAATTATTAGAATTCAACGTTGTGTGTATGTCAGGTAAACACTAAGAGCTTCAGGTGAATGCTTCAAAAGGGTTAGTCTAGTTTAACGAGTCTACCAAGAATGTTGAAATAATGCCCTTAGATTCGAAATTGGCATTGCCCCGGGGTTCAGCTTTTTCGCATAGCGATATATAGGGAAAAACTTTGAAAATCTTCTTGTCTCCAATCGAAAGGCATAGATCTCAAATATTTGGTATGTAGAATTGTCTCGTGACACTCTACCTATACTATTCATATGAAGCTCCTCGATCAAAATTGGACCTAGATATTTGTTATATAGCATTAATTTTTTGGTCCTCTACACAGATTGTTCAAATTATGCCCATGGGGAGAAACTTGGCCCCGACCCAGGGGTCACATGTTTTACACATTGTCTTAAGCCAAAAGGCCTAGAGCTTAGATATTTGCTCTTTAGCATTATGTTCCTCTACAAAGATTGTTCAAATTATAGCCCTTTCGGTCAAAATTGGCCACGCCCCGAGGGTCACCTGTTTTGCAAAGAGATATATATGGAAAAACCTTAAAAATATTCTATTCTGAAACTGAAATGCTAGAGCTTAGATATTTTGTGTGAAGCAATGTATCGTGCTCCTCTACCAAGATTGTTCAAATTATTTTGTCACAGGATTCAAAATTCAGCCAACGTGGTCACCTATTTGATATAGAGATACATAGGGGAACACTTTGAACATATTCTTGTCTGAAAAAGAAAAGGCTAGAGCTTAGATACTTGGTGTGTAGTATTGTCTCATGGTCCTCTACACAGATTGTTCAATATATGCTCTTGGGGGTCTAAGTTGGCCCCTGCGAAGGGGCAACCTGTTTTACTTTAAGATATATAGAAACAAACCTTGAAAATCTTCTTGTCTGAAACAGAAAGGCCTAGAGCTTAGGAATTTAGTGTGTTGCATTGTCTCTTGGTCCTCTAACAAGTTTGTTCAAATTATGTCCATGCATTCAAAATTTGCCCCGCCCATGGTTTCACCTGTTTTACATACATATATATATATATATAGGGGAAAACTAGTTCAAGCTATTTCAGTTGGTAAAAACTAAACATTACCATAAAGGAGGGTAGGGATAGTTCTCAATATATTTTTATAGTGGATTTTTTAAAAATAATATTTTTGAACAAAATGAACACTCTTGGCGGAGCGTTAATATAGCCACCTGTAAACCCCAGCAGGAGGACCGAGTCCCAAAATGAAAGTTTATCGCTCAGTGAGAAGGATGCAAGAATATAATATTCCTTTACAGTATTCATCATCATCTTCATTATTGTAAATTTTGCTAATCTTCATTTCTCATTCCACCACTCCCAATTGACCTCTTTTGTTTGGGGTAACAAAGTTTCGCAAAAAATTGTATCGACGAAATGTTAAATCTAAAAGGTGTAGTAATGGCTTACTTTCTTGTTGTTCAGTGCTTTGAGGCAGCATTGCAACTGATGAATCGCTGTTAAAATACACACAAAAAAACGCCGTTGTGTAAAGGAAATATTCCTTAGTATCCAGCATAGACACCAGTATATATGTAAAACGTTTTTCATTAAACATGGTCTGTATATCATTAATAGTCCATATAAGTGTATTATAATAGTTGTTAAGCCTTAATATTTTGACTACAGAAACCAATTGTTTGAAGTCAGGGCCACCTGTATAGAGAGATCCATTTGATAAGGATCAATACTATTGGTTACTCAACTCAACATTTTTATGTTGATATTCTTAGAATTGCATACTGACTCTTACAATTGCAAAGCCATTAGTATGTGATTTATCAAGGAACTTTCATAAAACAAATGAAATAGCTCGACTCTAAGATTTACGATAAAACAATAGGCATATTTATCTTCAGTTAACATTAAATAAATAAAAATATATACCTACAGGTGCTACCTTTTAAATCAAAATACTGAAAGTACTGAAGGTAGAATTGTGATCGGTTAAAAGGTTAAGAGGAGATGCAGAAGTAAATATAGAAATATTTATCTAAAATATGAAAGAAAACACCACGACAGACAACTAATGATGCATCAGTCCTGGACGAAATATTTCCAAGATCATACAATCTTGCTGGTCTCGTTGAGATTGTTTAACCCCAACTCCGAATGTAATATTTGGTCCACATAATACTTTTCAAATTATCATATTGCCCTATAGCTCTACGCAAATCCCACCATGAACATTCATGAAAGTACAGTGTATTCCTATTATTTGACTGTACTGACACAAACTGAGTGATAGCTATGTAGCATATTTATTTTTTATGTGTAACTGCTAATATCGGAGAAAATGTAATCAAGAGCATGAATGAAACTGCCAGTTTTAAAATTGTGTCATATTGCCCTTTTTCTTATACCACATGAATGCTGTATTTAACAACCAATCAATTTGATTATATTTGTAGAAAGTTATCCAATGATAACATTATACCATATTATATGCGTATTTGTCAAGCTAATTCCGAGGAGAATAATCTTAAAAATTGGGCACATTTCACCCTTTCATTGCCGCAGTAAGTTTTCTGTAGAATATAAAAATACCACACAATTTCTTCATTTGCCACAATATTGCCAAAAGTCGATTGCTGCAGAGGTGTCACAAAGGGTCTGGATGTTGGTAAGGGTTGATATATAAGGTTCATTGTTCTGAATATTTCAGAAAAGCATAGAAACCGTTGTGGCAAAAGGAGATATTGCTTTTTATGTCTCCTTTTGCCACAATGTTTTCAAATGTCGTCTGCAGCAAATGCATCTGCAAGTGAAAAAAAAGCTATTCAACTATTAGAAACAAATCTACTTTGTCAGAAGGAATATTACTATTTCTGTTACTAGGGGGAACAAATGGTTACAATTTACAAAGGATTATAAACTGATACCGTTTGGTAACCTAGATAATCGATAGAATAAATTATCATGACTAAAATGGCCTCAATAGCCAATACTTGAAATTTCGTTTAAAAACGTTAATGGATAAAAACAAATTATACTCAATAACAAATGTGAACAGTTATAAGTTTTGTAAAATGTATACTATTGGCCACGTCATAAGAAAACCGACCTTCGAGCGTAACTTACCATTGAATTTTGATACGGTCAAACAATGACGCGCGTTCAACAAACTCGTGAGTGCTTCTGCACGAGTGTGTTATCGGAGGGAAAAGTCACGAGGACTAATCATTCTCGTATTAAAGACGATCGCTTCTGTTTCAGTTCTATGTTTTTTCCATTAGCCACGTTGAGTGAAAATCGACCACGGGGTACATCTGTGTAGTTTGATCCAACGCTGCACTGTTTGCTGATTAGTGACAGACAGTTTCTAGTTTCTTTTTTTGAATTTAAATCCGGCATATTTCTATACTTTATTAATTGTCATAAATATGTCAAGATGAGTTTTTCCTGGAACACAGCTCATATATATATAAAAGAAAAAGTGTGTTTATTTGACAAGTAAGAGTAATTTTAGATCAAGGCACACGGTGATCTAACCAGATCCCACTCTGTCTGTATTCCGTCCGTCTGTCCTTTTTCTGACGCAATACTTCCAGTTAAAACGAAATCTCGACCCCCACCACCTAAAGTAAAATTATATTTATGCAAATTTTACAAAAAATCTGAATGTTGTATCATTGAAAAAAAAAAAGAAAATTAAGTGATTTTGTATGCATTGAATTTTATTAATTTACTTTTAATGGTGTCATTTGTTCGTGATGGCTTCATTTTTACTTTATCTATTCTAGCATTATAAAGATTGAAGTGTTGCCAAACAAATAATGTAAAACTGAAAATAAAATTTGAAAAATTAAATAATATATATATATTACATAGGATACAGCAGTCACATTTGCCAAAGTATGGGGGTATACAGACGAAAGGGCCGGGAAGCTTTTCCAATCCTGTTTACCCCATATTTTTCATTTCGTATTTCTGTAGATAATGTAATAAGCTATCAACACACAAACTTTCATAAAATGTTGAATGTTTTCAAAAAAAATATGAAATTGTAGCGATCGCCTTTAAACGTTCAATGGCAAATGATTTAGTACATCATTATACCATCAATTTCTTTTCTTATAACTGACATTATATATACATTTGATATAAGAAGCTGTATTATGGTGTTCTTATGGCACTGTATATTTTTATATTTTCCGTAGGTTATGTATTATATTGAAACAGTTTTTGAATTAAATTGAAACCTATTCAAGATACGTTCACAACTGCGTCAGTGCCATACGAGGCACTTACTGAATAACCAATGCTAGAATTTGACTCCATAAGATGATAGACCTATGCACCTACATTGAAAATTTAATTGCAAAGTATAAATAAGACGTTGTTTTACAAAAAGCTTCAATATTCTTAAACAATCTTGATTCTAGGTCATTTGATAGTTGTGTCGTTGCAATTGTCCATTTTTGTTTCTTTAAGTGTATCCTGTCCGCCAATGCATGTAGAAGGGAGAAGATAGATACACAGCGATGACTTGAATACTAGTATTCTCCGTGACCCATCTAAAGGTGAAGATAAAGAGGACCAAATCACTCAAAATGGCTGGACTATCGATACATAAACACTTATTAAAGGGAGAAATCATGCCAAAACCAATGTTGCGGTTCTGCTCGTGCTACCATTGAACACAACGAGTGTAAAGTAGAGTTTATCAACGTTATTGCGACATAATCCGATAAAAGCGAAGCGTATAGATCCCTGATGAGCGTAACAGTCGATATCAGTCAACTACTGCAAACTACGAACTGAATCAGAATAACATTGGGCAAATCTACACAAGGTTTGTTTCTTATAGCAAATCGACAGATTCGATGTCTACAACATGTGTTCCTGAAGAGATGTCTAGTACACCTCGTAAACCTTGTACATATAGTATACCTAGTATGAATTGTAAACTAGCTAGTGAGCATCATCAACAACGTGCCTGTCATCCACTTAAGGTAAACTCATTAAACTATATTGGCGACGTCAATACTCGCCATTCTACAGATACAAATCATAACGGCTGGATTACAAGTGTAGTAATGTTAGACAACAACATGCTAGCTTTGGTTGATTTTTTAAATAGCAGTGTTAAGATAATTGACGTTAATATTAACAAAGTAATATACTGTATAAAACTACCTAAACGGCCATGGGCTATAACCCGATTAAAACGAGAGCAGGTTGTCGTTATATGTGACAATAAACTCGTATTCATAAACATTGGTGAGACAATGTCTGTAGTGAAAGAAGTGGACATTGGTGATGCTTGTTGTGGTATAGTTTATACTAACAACACATTGATTGTCTCTTTACTGAATCCTGGATCCGTAAAAATTCTTGATTTAGATGGACACATACTAAAAACAATCTCAATAGATGACAAAGGACAACAGTTGTTTGAAGAGCCGTGTTACATTGCACTTAGTACTGTTCAGAACATACTATATGTATCAGATGAAGGCAATCACAGCGTGACAAGTATGTATCTTAACGGTACTGTCAATCGTGTTTATAAGAAATCCAGTCTTATTTCTCCACGCAGTCTCGCGGTAGATAAAGAAGGATATATTTATATAGTTGGACGAGGGCGATACAATATGCATATCATCTCGGAATCCTTTAGAACCATGTGAATATTTAACGAAGAAACACTGTTGATAAACAGTCCACATGCAGTTACATATTGTAAAAAGGATGACAGACTTTACATCAGTCGTCTTGAAGGATTAAGTGATCCTGTAAAAAGTATTTCTGTTTATCAAATAAGCTATCGGTGAACTACGCCTCAATAGAACGAACCGTAATTATTATTTGGCAAGTGTGGATTCATATCAGCCTGTTGATCTTGTAAACATCTAAGTGTACCTTTATCTGAAAGAGCGATTTACACAACATAGATTAGAAAATAACTATAAACACTCTGCGCTCCACTCAATTGAAAACACAATCACAAGGAATATTGGGCAAGGGTAGGTAAAGATCAACCTGTGACCACGCAAACAATTATTTTCCTCTTCATACGATAGTGTGATTTATATAACCGAGACTATAACAAATTTCTAAGCTCGACTCTAAACGCGCTGTGATCCAGTTCAAGTAAAAACAATCACGCGTCCGACCTACCGACTGGAGAAACCTCTAATACTTATGCATGGTTTGACCTGATAGCGAGTAAGCGTAGACAGATGTGTTTTTGAGAGACGATCCAGGAAAACAATCCTACACGATAATTGTCAGACCTTAAGACAAATAAATGCCTCACACTATTGCTACGAGTACAATAAACGTCATCAAAGAACCGGGGGTATCCGACGATGGTTTTCCTACGTTGTCGTCTCCATAAGATTGTATTCCGTCATAACTACATTACATACATTGATGAAGAATATCGTATTCAAAGAACAGGTGATATCTGACGATGGTTTTCTTGCGCTGTCGGCTCTATAAGATTGCATTCCGTCATAACTGCATTCCAATAGTAAGGCTTACTTATGAACAATTTACAAAGCATATGCAAATACATATAATTGACGTTTATCTAATATCACAAAAACAGAAAATATATATGGCTTAGCTATGTAAAACGATACATGTAGATTCAATTATCATAACGTGCGCAATTAATTGCTTAGCTGTAGTCAAGTATAACAAAATAACTCAAAAACGGTTGTATTGCTAAAAAGGATTGTTTCCGTTTTCCAAAATATTTTTTTAATTTTTAATGAATATGTTATTGTTACTGACAAGGATTCTTCAAAAACATTTGACCGTATAATCTTTAACATCGAATGACAATATATATGTCTATTAATAAGAATGTTTGTATAATATTCTGAAACAGAGTATAGACCTACTTTAGAAAAACGGAATAAATTTCGATAGCAGCAGAGAGCCATCTTTGTTTGACTTTTCAGAACGAAACAATATTCAGTGATATATTTTTAAACATTTCATTTCTGTTTTGTCACGCAAATCATATTCTTCATATCGCATCTTTGTTATGAAATGCACATGTTTTACGAACACTCTTTTAATCAATATCCATCATAATAAAACTGTCCATGATTGTCACACGTTTACATGGACGGACACGATATTTTATTCCACATATTTGCTGAAAATTTCAGTTTTAAATGTCCACAAAAGAGTACGCTCCGTTGACAATATGATCAGCTCTGAACACCAGTCTAACTCTTGAACAACGTTACTCCCCAAAAGAGGGACGCATCTCTCCACAACGCATGTCTTCTTCTTCTTCCCCACCTTTTATGTCAACAACCTGTGCAAATAATCAAACACATTAGTGAGTTCATTTAAAATGTAGCGTTGACTAACTGTAGTTAAATCGTCAATTATAAGTTGTGTCTTTTTGACAGGCAAAAACAATATTTCGTTCACATGTATACATAAGATATACGAACATGATATGTATGCACAATTCACAAAATTATTTCACTTAACAGTAATCTTCAAGCTGCGTGCTTTTGAAAGACAGTTTGACTGATAAATAGCTGTAATTGATTTGGTTGTGTTGCTACTGCTAGTTAAAGCACTGTTTAACTGAACGCACGCACACATTAAATATTTTACATAATACTTTAAATCGCTTAAGCATCATTGCAGTTATATCACTGCTTTTCTTGGATATAAAAACATCAACACTTCTGGTCCAACCAACCACACAACTTTAAACACCAAGGACGGATTTGAGGTCTTACTGACTCTCCGTGACAGGAACATTAAAGGGTAAATTTGCAAACAAATATTGGGGCTACATTTCTAGGTTTGGTAAAACTATGCCCTTAAGGCTAATCTACATGCAAACGGACAATGTAGGCTCTGGTTAGATTGTGTGGATGCAAATGTTAAAAGACCTCCATTCATTAGACGCGCCTCATATTTATAACTCGAAATTTAACTTCGAACACTGACATTATTAGTTCAGACAATTGGACTATATTAGGACATCATGCTTGATTGAAACTATTATGGGAAAACTAAATGTGTAATGGCTTCATTTCCCTCTTACCATGTCAATAAACGTCTGCTGCCAAACGGCGTCGGATAGCAGGGCTTAATTGATGATTTCATTTTTCATATTTCTACAATGATTTCACAAGTTATCAGCTATCGTCTGTTTCAGGGAACAGGTTCACTGTATCGATAACTTACTACGACACTGACATTCTTATTGCAGCTCCTGACGTCACAAATGTGTCTAACATAATATGAAAACTCTTCTCGGACGTTCCCACAATGAACATTTAACAATTATCCTCCTGGTAAGGGGAAGGGATGACGGTATACATTGTACTCAAACTATTCCCTACTTTTGACGCCACTAGTTAACTACATGCTGACAATAGATAAACTCGTTATATTCACAATTTGTTGGTAGGAATATATGTTTTGGTCTCGAAAATCCTAGAATTAATCATTGTCGACAATAAGTCATATTATATAAATTACGAAGCTGTTTTCACATAGTACTTACTGCACGACAATGTACGCACATATTTTATGATAAACACTTTACTACGTACAACTTGATAAACATTTTCGCTAGTATAACAAATCTGCAGCAGATGACTTTGAAACCATCTGGGCAAAACTATGAAAAAACCTCGATAGATGAAAGTATAATAACTGCACATAGTTAAACAAATTGTTGCAAAAGTAGAAATTACTCATTAACAGCAATTTCTCCATTTGCTAAACTGTTTTCAAAGGTCGTTTACTGCAGATGCGACAAACTACGTGTGCAAGTGGGATAATCTTTAGACAATCGTATCAGAAGTCGTATTTAAAAGTTGGAGAAATAATTTGACAATATTGACCTGTGTATGATCTTTGGGTTTTACTTGAAATTCTTTTGACATGCATGTTTGTTCATCAACTGTGTGTACAGTTTTATAAATCAACGTGTTGCTATCACTATTATAAAATACATGATGAGACAAATATGAGGAAAACAAGTTTTGAAATAAATATAAGAAAAACGTGATGAGACAAATATGAGGAAAACATGTGGTGATATAAAAATGAGGAAAACATGAGGTGAGATAAATATGAGGAAAACATTTGGTGATATAAATATGAGGAACTGCAAAAGTTTTCAATCACGTGATCCGTTTTAACCAATGAAAACAGCGTATTTGATTGGTTTTTATTTTGACAGCAATTATAATCGTAGTGAACTGCGAAATAAGGCGGTACAGTATGGTACACTAGAACCATTAGTCAGGATATTCTTCGTCGGACTAGTTCTAATATCGCTACAATAACATCGTGAGCAACGAGAAACGAAGAATATGCAGTTTATTAGGCGATAAATGAAGTACGTGTCCTAGTTGAATCATGTTTTGCATAAGAACATGCTGGAATAACCGTGAACTAGCGGTATTATGTATCCAGACATCGACACATCACTTGTCATGCTATCCTCGCAACCTTGAGCGCAAATGGTGAGAATTTACCCCTTCCACTTAACCATGTGTTACCTGTACTACAATCGCAGGATATATAGTCATAACTATATAGTTTAGTTTTTCCGGAGATTTGATATTCATATTTTTTCAGGTTTTTCATTCACCGATTTGTACTATGGCTGAGCCTCCATTTGATGTTAAAGAACGTGTGAAAAACCCACATTTTCGCAATTGGGTGGCAGCGGTGTTGATGCTTGACGTCGCAAAGGGAGCATTAGAGAAATTCAGTCTGTCCGTGATTTATGATTTCTTAGAAAGTATAAAGCTGAAATTCAAATCTAGAGATTTATGTGGCCAATGCACTTTTCGATCAACGATACGATGTACAAATCCAGCCACTTGCCCGGGTAATGAGCTTAGAGCAGAAATAAGGAAAGTACATCGCTATGGCAATCCAATGCTCCAAAGCACAACCATGCAGGATTGCCTGACTGATCCTTGGGCTATTGCGAAGTGTTACATGCCAGAGGAATACCAGGATAAAACCCCCGAGAAAACCGACTTTACTGGCATTATATATTTGGTTATAAACAACACATTGTTTACGGACCGTATAGATGACGGCCAACATCCTGCGAGTAAAAGTAACGTTTTTTACAAGGTATTCTTTTTTGGTTTCAATATTGTTTTCTTCTCACATTGGATGTATAACGAGCACTTAGTCCAAATTAATCTTCATATGTTAACCAAATTGGCAAAATCGAAGATCGCGTGTTAAACATATTATATATTGATAATAATATATTGCACCTAACTGCATTTATAATTTAAATTCCTTACAGATTCTGGAAACAAAATCATTAAGAGAAAACAATGCGAAAACTATTTTAAAATCTAAACAAGTTAAAACATTTAAAGTAGTCTAGTAGTACTGTTGTAATTGGTACAATACATGATACAAAAAACACCACGCAAAATGGTAAAGAGCATACAATGTGCTAAGACATTGAGTTTTAAACAGGAAGGAGAGTCCAATTAAGTTTATAGTTTGTCTTTTCTGTGAAGTTGCATTCTTACAATAAGTCAACTAATTCTTCTTGACTTACCTACTCCATTTTCTGCATGTCAAAGTCATTAATAGAACGGAGTTAGACCATATTTCTGGAATAGCGATCATAGTCGAGCTATCTAAAAGCGCTCAGCTTTGAAACATAGACGATGCTAAGAACGATCCATGGCTCTAGCACTTGAAACAAACTGTACGTTTGATTAACGGTCAGGCGCTGTTCCCTCAAATAGTGCTCATGCATTCAAGAAGTTGACAAACTGTATTTGGGCGGCAATGAACTATCCCAGAAGTAATTATTCAAAATGTAACTTGGGTTGTAGTTTGCAATAATTCGGCGAATATCTAATAGGAAAAGTAGCTTTGGTCAGATAGGTACATTATGTATTTATTAACAAATATTTCCTTCGTACTACAATATACAGATAGACAACTTATTTTACGTTCGCATTTTTGCTATATCTTTCCTGTAAAGTCCGAACATATATTCAGCTATGTCAGCTCACATTCCAACTGGGAGTCATCGAGTATTCTTTGCAATGAAATGCTATAGTTTATAGTGATCATATTTGATAACATTATTCCAAATATTACAAAACTAAATCATGGGTTAGACTCAAATGCACATTTAAACTGTATTAGAACATGTTCTCCATTCATTATACCAATTGTGGGGATATAAAGTTTCCTACCGAAAACGATAATGTTTGATTGGTTTTTGTTAATCCCGATTTTTCATCTTCCGTAGCAATCTAAGCAATATAAACCATTGTCTGATATGTCGTCAACTTATGCATGGACAAATCATGTCCTTAGAACCTAGGTTACTATCTTGTATTGTCATAGCAAGTTCATAATATATATATATATACACAAGATATAAAAAAAAGGTGATACAAACCCTTCCTTGCGTATCATTCGGCATGAATCGAACGTAACACAGGTTTCCTTAGTTTGATAGTTTATTTTAATCAAATTTCCCCCTAACACAATTGGGTCAGTTTCAACAACACGTTATTGGAATGTTTGTAATTGTGTCGTCCATCATTAGAGTTCAGAACTCAAGCATCAAAAGCAAAGATATAAATGGGAATCTGTATGCTTAACGAAATACAGAAGCAGTTCGAATTTGGCTCGATCTTAGACTTTGAATAGTGGATGAATGTCATCCGGTGCTTTCATTTTATTCCTGCATCATGTCTGTAGAATGTCAGACTTGGGTACAGAAGTTTGCAGGTTCAATCCCCGGCCGGGTTATACCATAAACATTGAAGATAATAGTTATGGCTGAACTTCTCGGTACTCAGGAGTGTGGGGCTTGCAGAACGACTGGCGCACTGATGCCATGATAAATCGACCAAAAGTACTGAACACTTACCAAGGATGCGCCTTAAATAAGCTGATATATTGTTGACATTGGCTATAGCAACACTCAATAAATCACACTACCTCTCAAGCAATTTGAAAGAATGTCATTGCCTTATAAATTACAGCAATTAGATCTTATTTCATATGATTTCACCTTGAATTGTGACATTGGCCTTCGACCTACATACCTTGTGGATGTTAATGAAAAGAACAATGACGTATTTCTTCAATTCGCTGATGTGACCAAAATATTATAGAAAACAGAGGGGTGCCGATATTGTTCAAAATCACGAAGCGTGACGTTGGTAAAAAGTAATCACTGATAATTGAACTATCGGAACAATACCAATATATTGTTATTTTCCGATACTCTTCACATAAACGAATTCAAGTTATATATGTAAGATATGGTATACCATGTTATGATAGTTGACCTTTGACCTTGAATTAGGAATCTTTACCTTCTCGATAGAGGATGTTATTTGAACAAATTTGATACATGTACCTGTTACAGCGCATACGCTTTTATAGTATATTCTGATCGTCTACGTTGGGAAGCTGTTTCATTAAAGTGAACATATGTGTGCGATTTGTTTGAAATAAAAGTATTGCATCAGTTAGTTAGACTGTATTATGAGAGCCTGAATTATAATTATGACTTTTAATGCACGGTTACTGCATCGTACTGAGATGAATACTATTGCCATGTTTTTGCAAAAGGCATTGGGACACGCAGATAACTTTTTGGATGTGTATGTATGTGTTCATTAGATTCCTTGGATACTTGTATCATAAACATTTATTTTACAGCTAGGACAGGAAATAATAAAATTCATTTCAAAAATCAAGAAATGCTTAACAAAGATTACTAGAAACGAAACAACAGCTAAAGACAGATTAGAAACAACAGCAATTGAGATGTTTGGTGCACTGATTCCATGATACCTAGCAATTTGCTTTAATGGATCCACATGCACATTACTTGGTTGTTTTAAACTGGGATAAATAAACACTTTATAAAATAAACAAAACCGGTTGGAACGTTTAAAACCAATGTAGTGTCTTATTTTCTTGCCTACTATATACATATACACTTATATGTATTTTCAATAAGTTGTTCTACGAGTTTATTTCCCGATCCAGTTTGTTTAAGATATGACGAATGCTATCAGCTATATTATACTGAACACATTTTCTAACTTCACACTTTTGTTTTGTAACTCTCATTTTTTAAAAGATCTCGTCCGATTTTGTCTGGTTTTAATATTTGATGGATAAATTAGGTCGCCCATCTAAAGTTTTTTATACCTGACCCGAAATACATGTACATTAAGTGTTGTTTGCGTTTGGTTACACATACCTGTCTTTATCATACTAAAAAGACCCAAGTCAAGTATTAGTTGACTGGTATGCGTAATAAAAGAAAATTAGGTAATTTCACACGTGATGCACCGTACCACAACAAAGAGAGCGTGCCGTTGTGTTTGAACGAAAGGAATTTCAAATAGACAGAAATGTCATTCATAGTTTGAACTCATATATTGTAACATGTTATATAGCACGTATTGTCATCTATCAATAAACTGCATAGTATATACTGAGGGGAGTATTACCTGGTTGTCCAATTTAGGTTCTTTGGCAGCGACGTGAAAACTACTACATTCCTCGTGGCTAAGTTGAAACATACACGTGACGTTGCCGACGAACACAGACGTACTCTTAGCCATGTGATATCCATACATTATAATGAAGCTACAGAGATTTGGCACAGTTGTAGAAAAGTCATTTAGCCATACAGCGGTCAAAATCGAGATTGGTGTACTGATGTACTCTGTGACTTTTAATGTTCAGACAACCTCAGACTAGCAGTCACAGGGGAATGCATTTAGAACCGATCGTTATTATTGTTACGAAAACAATGTTTTGTTGGGTTTGTGTCCACATGTCATTCTATAATTATAAACATGACTAAGTTAGCCACAGCATTCAAAGTGTGAAATTAGAAGTTTAGTTGAGTTTATATAGATAATTCCCATGATGTATGTAGACAAAACTCTCTGGTCAATTTCTTTTAACTAAACCGTGGGAGTAAATTTTAACTTTTTCAGGCAAGAGAAGTACGAAATAATACCATGCATGCAGCTCCTCTCGAAATCACTAGAAGTTATCTGAAGGATATTGTGGAAGTTCTCGTTAAAATGCTGAGAAGTTTTCGGCCAATGCCAGACAGTGTTGCAATCGATGAAATCGAAAAGGTAAATAACAATGCACAGCACATAATGTTCACAAATTTAAGTTTTGTTTTTTATATTTCATAACATTATTTATTTATTTCACCGTCTTAAAGTACCACTAATTGCTTTCAAATTAGAGTTAAAATGTAACCATTTTCCTTATTCATAGATGGAGCAGGATCCTATCTCACAACAAGATGTTGTTGCCGCTTTCAAACTCAAATGATCAGCACTTTACGAGTTTGAGAAGGAATTGACAGAAACCATTCCGAAAATCAAGAAAGAATTAGAACAGATGATTCCAAATGACACAACATCTATTGACGAAACGTCACCAGAACATGGTGCCATCACAAATATTACATATAATGAAGAAGTAAGGCAAGAACTGACAAAAAACATTCCTAAAATCAATACAGATTTAGAAAATATTACTACAAACGGTAAAACGGCTATTGGCGGAGTAAAAACAACATCAAATCCCCTTATCAAGAGATGTTCATGTATTACATATGAAGCTGAAACAAGACATACAGCGATTCAAACTGTGAACATGAAGAAACGTCGACTAGACTAGGTACAATAAAATAATTACCTTTCATAAAAACTGTATCTTGCAAATTATTTGACGCAATTACAGCAAAATAGATAAACATGTACATTCCAATCTTCAACAGTTCAATGACTCTGTCACTTCAAATGCTCCTTTTAAATCACATGAATAACCAACATAAAACACAATCAATTTCAGAGTTGTATTTACAATTACGTTTTACAATACTTTTGATTAATTTGAAATAATATGTACATTACATTTTCAAATGTCAGAGAGAATTCAAATTATTGTAAATGTAAATGTAAATACATCTCTATTATCAGTTATTATCTGATGTCCATGGTCCAATAGTATTAACAATAACGTTAACCATACTATTAATCCATTAATAATAATAAGTACATTACATTTGCAAATATCAACGAGAATTAAACAGTGAAAACATTAGAGCATCGATTACCTGACATGGTCTTGTTCATGTGTTCATAGTTCATAAATAGCATTCGTAGCAGTATCGATCAAATCATTTATATTACACTCTATTACAGTAATATCCTATAACGTGACCATCAACATGACTTGTGTGTTAGTATTGTTACAAGAAAGAGCTAATCCAAACTAGAGGAGACATCATCCATCTGATGAAGTGCTCAAACAGTAAAGGAGCTATATACAATATTAAATTTAGACTCGATTCTTTTTTATCGTTTTACAGATATGTTTGGTAAGGACCATAATTATATTTCAAATTCAAGATACAATTATTGGAAATTCAAGGCCTCCAGGCCTACAGTATAATTATAAAAAAATATATTTTGTTACGATTGAGTGTTGTTTTCAAAGTGTGGATGGGAAACAAGTTTTATAGCATTATGATAACATATTCAATGTTGCTTTATCAGATGTTTTCAATTCAGCTTCGATCATATAGCGTCAGGTTTGTAACACTGCACTTATTTCCAAATTCATTATTTTAAGCGTATTAGTACCGATACTTCTAAGGATGGCTAAAGAGCTGCTGCTGCCAAATTTCCTGATGGCGAAGTGATTTAATTTCGGGTACCAGATAATTATTAATTATCTTCTTAATTATTTTAATATATCTATTGCTAAAATGATTAAGAGGATTTAAACATAGAAATTGTGATCTATAATTGGAAATTTGTTAGGAAATTAACGAATTCATGAGGTCTGGCAGTTCAAAGATACAGTAGATAGGTTTTTTTCCTTTGTTAAGCATAGAACAATGGCTCAGAACATAGTATATGTTTGAATTACAGTGATTCCCTTTGCTTATCGTGTTCTGTTCAGAAACAATGCTGACGTGGAATATTCATAATTATGTTTTACTTTCTGTCGTACTATACATTTTCACAGTATCGCTGTCAGTCTTAAACTTTTCACACATTATTGGCAATGTCTTCTATTGCCAATAAAGTATTCAAACGTCGTCTTCTTAGGTTAAAACGTCAGATAGCGTATGTATGTAGAAAAGGGTTCAACTTCGACTATGTGGCTAGTAATTAGTTTCAACTTATTTAATTTACATCGGTTGCAAAACAAGCCTTCGGCTTAGATTAAGCACGCTTGATGTCTGTGATTAGTTATAGATATTGCACATATATCTCTAACAAAAGAAGTTTTACATTGAAGCGTGGACCAAAATGCCATAATTGGACAGAATAAAATAAGACTGATTTCCGGCGACAAGTTAACATAAGTAAAATTATATATGAATTGATATAAGAGCGATATTGTCGTCCCAAAAAGTCAATATTTATAGCTGGCGAGGTAAATCTTTTATTCGAAAATTCGACATTTGCCAGTTTTAATTTCGACTTTTCGTGATAAATTGTGTTAAGTTCAAATAAGTGCGATGATATCGACCTGAAAAAAAATCGCATTGCCATAAAGTCGACAAGTAGATGACGGAAACTGGATTTAGTAGTTTAATTATGTTCCAATTTTGAATTCATTACAAGTACTTAAAGATGTTTTCAGTACTTACCTTTGTCGAGTTAACGTTGATATTCGATTGAAACTATTCCCGAATGTGTTTAGATATCAGAAGTCGATCATATTATATCAACACAAAATTAAATGCAGTTCAAGAAATGCGTCAATTTGATGTCCGCAATATTGGTGTGATAAAGCCAGTGAACGCATTATATGTTAGGAGTATGTTATTTATTTCAGTGGATGCCTCAAGTTTAACCACGAATTCTCTACTTAAATCTAAAACCATTATGACATTCATAAATTTTTCGTCAGCTGCGAATCAAACTGATTACATCCCCGGAGATAACTTCACGATAAATAAATGTCCGTACTGATGGTGTAGTGGTAGAGCGTTAGATCCAAATTGCGGAAGGTCATGGTTCCGATCCCCGACCGAGTCATACTAAATACCTTTAAATAAATGGTTTCAATGACTTTCCTTGGCATTCGGGATTGTTGGGTTAAGCATACGACTGCCTCGATGTTGTCCTGATTAATAGACCAGTACTTCTCGTTACATAACCATGAAACACCATAATATAACTGAAGCATTGTTAAAAGTGACTTATTACAGCAAGCAAACAAACTAAGCATTGTTAAAAGTGACTTAACATAGCAAGCAAACAAACTAAGAATGTTAATGTCCTAAAACATACTTGAATCATTTTATCCTAATAACCTAGTATTTTTATCCCTGATATTAACCAGGAAACAGATTTATATGATAAATGTAGTTAATATGAATGTAAATAAATCGCAATTTATAAATAATGTAGACGTTGATACATTTAAGGATGTAAATAAAACTGCAATTTATAAACAGAGTATACTTTTATTTAAACAGGTTTTTGTTCAAAGCTTTATCTTTTGTATGTTTTTACGTTGTTAATAGGTTTGTTAAGCTGATATGTAATATTGTGAATGTGTTGGGTGAACTGTATGTAGAACGGGTGTTGATAATATGTTGAAGGTATGTTTGGTTTAGCTCTGTATTATGCGCGCATATTGTATGTTGTCACTTATCTACTTCTAAATTGTTGCCATAGAAAACGAAATGACTCTCATGCGGGACACGATGTTATTCAACACATACAGTATTAAAAAGTGTACGGCATTCATATTCATTCGAATGACACACCTTTGGCATACTAGGCGAACTTACCATATACTATGAAATGTATTTTTTCAAAACCATTTCAGGCAACTTATTCACTAAGAATATTTTACCAGGTATTACACTACTAGAAAGTATGCCGATCGTGATCGTTGCGTTTTTTTCTCTTACGGATTTCGACAAAAATTTAGCTCACATATCTCTACCAAAATACGTTATAAATTGTAGTATAAACCAAAATGCCATTATTGGGTGTGAAGGAATACGACCGATTTTTGTCGACATTGAAATTGTATGGACCGTGACATCTCAGCATACTTTCTAGCTGTTTTATCCCCATTCAAATCGTCAATAATGTGACATAAACTTTGAGCGATGTTACTGACCTTAAGACTTCAATATTTATAGTTGTCGAGCGGGAATTTTATTTCGACAACCTGAAATTTGGGAGTTATACTTTTGAGTTGTCGTGGTAAATTTTATGTAGTTAAGTTGAAATAAGTTCGGAAATATCGCCCCGAAAACTTAAAATATTCAGTACGAAAATAGTCGAATCAAAAATGTTTGTGTTGCTATAAAGTCGACAAGTCAATGGCGAAAACTGGATTCCGTAGTTATACACTATGTCCAATTTTTAATTTATTACAAGAATTTAAAGATGTTTTCAGTTCTTACCTTGGTCGAGTAAGCGAATGTTTATATTCGATCGAACTATTACCGAATGTGTTTTATATCAGAAGTTGGCCATATCATCTCAATCAAAAATTAAATGCAGTTCATAAATTGATGTCTTCAATATTGGTGTAAGAAAGCCAAAAAACAAGGGTAGGTCAAGTTGCCACCGTTATGTAAATAAAAAAATAAAAAAAATGTTAAAAGTGGGGTTAGACTCTTCGAAATCAGTCAATCAATCAATCAATCAATCAAACATTTAATCATTGCTTTATACTGACACAGGATCATTGACCGAGGCGAATATTTTGTACAAAAAAAAAAAAAAAAAAAAAAAAAATCAATTTATATCCGATGGATTATCTTAATACAATGTCAAACGTCATATAGCATAAAACACATTGAAGATTGTAGGTACTTGTTTGATCATCAACATGTGAATGTAATAACACGGGTTAACGCTAAGCAATCAGATATACTGAGACTCCACGTGTTTACGTTCTGAATAACATGGCGCGTGTTCTACCTTATAATAATGATTTTAGAGACATGATTAATTATTTGAAGCTTACCTGAAAATTTGGAATTTATGCACAAAAGCCAATATGGAAGCTCCAAATGAAGTCAGGTGACTTAAACAGTAATAACGGTATGACATTTTCTATCATTAACATTAACATTAACATTATGCATTAAGACGTCTTGGTCCGAAAAAAGCTTCTGAGATCGGATACGTATATTTGTAATATAACTTTAGTCTTTTCATTATGGATCGAACATCATTGATAGATGCTTATGTTAGCGATCAATCACTTTCTCGTTCAAACACTTTGTGCATTATTTTATACCAACCTTTTTTATTAAGAATTTACATAATATTTTCAAAAGAAAATAACATGATAGTAACTTGTTAATAATGTTATTGTTATATAGTGTTCATACATTTGATAACTTTAATGGATCTCACTTTTGCGTCATGATTACTCCTATGCATATTTAATTATGTCTAAATTTGTTTGCCTATTCGTTACATTTACAATTGACAATTTATATTTTTATCATATCATTACATAATAGCAAATTGTTAAGATATGTTTTCGATATATCAGTTTATATTAGTGTTCATCCATATGATAACATTAACGGATCTCACTGTTGTATCATGATAATAGAAACATCTCCAAGTCTTGCATTATCCAGTAAAGTAAGAGTTAGCTATTTCTAAGGTTGCTTTCTTCCACTACTTTTGCTTACTGTTATGTAGTCATTTCGTTAAATATCTGAATGACAGAAAGTGTACAAGGTGGACATTTTGTAAATTGTGAATTAAATCTAGAATTTTAATTACATCCTGTGGAATTATGTTTTATTTTGAGATTTAATTTGTATCAAAACAAAACGTAGGAATATTCTGACTTCGCCATAAATCTTTTCTGTACACAATGTTTGGATACATGGTATAGCAAAGCTCAATCAAAATTAGGCCAAGTTCGAAACTAGGTCATGTCGGGTCAATAACTAGGTCACTAGGCCAAATTTAATAAAAATCTTGTTAACACTCTGGAAAACGCATTTTTAGCTTCAGCATGTTGAAACTTTTTAAGAATATGCTGATAAACTACTTATGATTACTTTTTGGTAATACACTTCACTCATTTTATAAAAACAGCAACATCAAGGCATGGCATGTTTTGATGAACCTTCAAATCAGCACATTGGTTTACTTAAATGATTTGGCAAGTTTATAACGGTTTAAAATATGGCTACTTTAGATTTAATATATATGCATTTTAAAAAGGGACTCGTGACAAATCTTGAACAAATGTTTTAGTTGCAGACGTTGTGGCCAAATTAGAAATTGCCCATGACAAGCTTTCAATAGTATTTTGTTATACCACGGCGTTTTTTGGGTATGTTACTTGTCTATTTATCCTGAAACCAACGAGATATATAGAGAAAAACATTAAACAATCTTCTTGTCTGAAACTAAAAGGCCTATAACTTAGATAGTTGGTGTGTAGTATTGTCTAGTGGTTCTCCCCTTGGGTCAAAATTGGCCCGGCCCCGCGGGTCACATGTTTTAGATAGAGATATATAGGCCAAACATTTGAGAATCTTCATGTCTAAAACCGAAATACGTAGAGCTTGTACATTTAGTGAGTAACATTGTCTAGTGTTCCTCTTCCAAGCTTGTTAAAATGGGGTCAACTGTTTTATAAAGATGTATATATACGAAAATACCTTGAAACTCTCGTCTGAAACCGAAAGGCCTGAAGCTTATATATGTAGTGATTACAATGATCTAGTGGTCCTCTTCTTACTATGCTTTTACATGTCGACTGCTTCTGATAAATCGTAATTAGTCTGTAAGTGGTAAAGGGTTAACCATTTTCTAAATGTAGATGTTATCTGACGCTTCTGCAGCAGACACATTATGAAAACAGTGTGACAAAAGTAAATGTTGCTCACAAAGTGCTATTTCCTCTTTTGGCACAATACTTTCGACTATATTCAATATTTATACTGCTGAATATAAATGTTTTCAAAGTTGTCTGCTGCATATTTGTTGCATGTGGGAAAGGGTCAAGAAAACGGGAATTACACTCAAATGTATGTACCTGTATCATCGTTTATAACTAAAAAATATTTTATTGTTTTATTTTTAGTTCAGACTATTTTTTTGTTTTAAATTTTTTATTTGATGTGGATATTTTTGATTAAGTGCCCCAAAAAGACCTATGATGTCGACGGGCTTTAAAACACAATTCATTGAATCAGTGTTTATGATCATTTCAAAAGAAACTACTGACAATACATGATTGGTCCAATCATTCATCTACCGTTGTTGATTATGTTTGTCAAACGTCGCTTATTTGGTTTATTCTTGTTGGATAGATTATATTAATATTTTCAACGCTGATGTATAGTGATAAGGAGAAAGCAGCAATTCGTGCCAATAATTAGAGTTATTTACATCTGTCTCTTTTTCTTATCATGTCATGTTCTCGCCTATGTAAACATGTATCAACTACATACATTGTATGCACGTAGCTTATGACTTGCAGATGTAAACGCACAAAAGACGTGCCGCTATTATGTGTATTGCTGGAATGATCTCAATTTCACTTTTCAGGCCATATATTATATTGTCGATTCATGTTTGAAAAGCTCATTTATTTGCGATATCGTTGCAATGCATTATCCCCTTACATTGTCCAAGCTTCTTAACATTTACTATTACTATAACCAAGTTTTACATCTTGTCATGTTTTCAACTCTATTTAACAGTCATACTATCATTCAGATATGTTCCATACTATCATGTACATGTTTTCAGATTCGTCTACTGCATATGTTTTAAATAAACACACGCACACTCAATAAGTATTATGTAACCGTTTTCGACGCGTTTAGTGGTTAAAGCGTCCATCTTGGGTGCAGGTAAACCAAGATTCGATCACCGTTCAGGTCACACCATAGGATTTAAAAATGGTAGTAATGAATTTCCCTCTTCTATGCAGCTAAGAGTTGCGGGGATAGCATTACGACTGATACATCGAGGTCAGGATAAATAATACCGGTAGTACAACTAATTACCCGGAAAACGCCATGAATTATCTTAAACCGACGTTAAGCAACATTCAAGCAAATACATAGAGTGCAAAGGAGGGACAACCATTTCTTCCATCATTAAAGTAGTTGAGGTGACCCGGCCTGGTATCGCACACGTATGATAGGGAGTGTGTGTGTTTTAGAAATAGTTTTAATACCGTATCTGGTATTTCATATTTTTTGCTGAATATAATCCTCTGTTACAAGCTCACTTGTTAGTACATACAGAGGTATATGTGGACGAAATCGTTATTTAAAGTGCTCTTTAAAAGGGTTCACCCTGGAATATTTGTTGACAACCATAAACAGGTATATCTAAATACCATAACATCGAGATTAAGTTTTTTTTTGCGTTTTACTTTTACAACATGTTCAATTACTCAAACACTCAGATATAAAGGACATGTCAGTTCTTCCTTTGTGGATTCAATGCAGTGAGATAGGGATTACTGTCCCGTCGTCTGTATGTGGCTGACTATCCGTCTGTTCGGGAAGCGTTCGTTTTTTGGGTTAAAAGTGTATTTCTCTTTGGGTGAGTTTTGTCTTCGTACATGCAATACTGACTGATATACATTGATAAGTAGAATGAAGCAACTCAAGTATTCGTCAAGCATTCACATGTTGTGTTACAAGGTTATTTCTCTTTGAAATATAGTTCCTTAATTCATAAAACACTGCCTGATATACATTGATAAAGAGAACAAAGCAATTTAACTATTTAATTGATATCGTACCTTTTCTTACAGTTATTTTCCTCTGTCTCTTTTCTTGTTCAGTCATGTTCTATTGATTGAATGATCTCACTGATGTATGTTTACTTTTCATGGCATCTTTTTATTTTCAGTTCATGTTTTAAATGGGTTATCGTTACAATGCATTACTCCTAAACACTTTACAGTCCTAGCTGTCTTGTCTTCTCGGATTACTAAATATCTTCGATTGTTTTCAATTCAACGAGTTTTGGAAGTTGTTAAAATGATCAACTTATATATAACCAAATGATTATTATCCCAACACATTAGGTCACCAATACATTTAATCATGTTTTAGGTTAAGGGTATAAGTGGTTCGAAAGGGATGTCAGAATATAAATCAGTTAGTTTTGCCTGTTACCAATACGTACTTAATATTCTAAAGTACCTACAACAAAGCCACTATGATTTATTATTCCGATGGTTTCTTACCTCTTTTCCTAATAATATTGTTTTCATTTTTCAACTCTATTAAACAAGCATGCTTTTATTCAGTGATTGTTCATTATTTTGTCTAGATGTTTTCTGCAATCAATGTTTAAAGACATTGTTGGGAAAGCCAAAATCACAGGAGAAATTGCGCATAATATTTCTTTGTATTGTATGTTTTCTTGTTTCTGTTGCAATACTTGTTAACTCTTGTCATTTGTCTTGACTAAAGGAGTATACATACGGAATATTACGTTGCGGGAGCGATAAAAGGGTTTCTATTGCACGACAAGTAGCGTGGAAAAATCGATATCTTACGAGACCGAAGGTCGAGTAAGATATGGATTTTCCCACGCTACGAGTCGTGCAATACGTACCCATTTATCGCTCCCGCAACGTAATATTCCTTTTATTATATACCTACGATCTATGAAGAGCGAAAAAACTATTAAATATACAGATTCAATACATTGTTTATTGGGGATACCTCGCTGAAAGTATTCCGCGCACTGTCTGACGTCACAATCTTGTATTTACACCGCATGTAGATACGGAATTTTAATCTGTCGTGGTGTATTTGCGCATGTCAATCTGCATGTATTTCCACCGGAAAATGTACAGGCATGTAATAAAAGTTGATATTGCCAAAACAAACTAGCAACATGAGCGTTTTCGACTTTGCCAAAACGTTTTTTATCTCTATTCTAAAACAAATCTTTAATTTCTAAAGACTTTCCATTTTCTCAGATTGGTCGATTGCAGGTTTTGTGTATGTGAGAAAGTGTTAAGCAATTAAACATGCACACCAATAATTATACCGTTTCCATGGTGACGAAGTTAGAGTGTAGACATTGGGAGACGGAAACAAGGCTTCAATCCCCGTTCAGGTCATACCATAGAACTTAAAAATTGTAATAACGGCTTTCCCTCTTCTCTTGGGTATCAGGATGAAAATGCCAGTAGAACTGGTAATTACACAAGAAGCACCGTGACATAATTGGAATAATAATGAAAGCATCGTTAAGCCTCATTCAAACACAAAGATAAATGGTTGTGTTACAAGTAGTGTCCCAAGAAAACCAACCTTCGTCCCCCCCCGTTAAGTCTAAGTAAAACTATATTTGCAGAATATTCAACATTTCAAAATGTTGATCTCACTCTGGTGTTTAGGACCTTTAAATTGTCACAATGATTGTAAGATTTGTCTGCTGCAGATGCGTCAAAATGTGCATAAATATTATTAACTTATTAATATTTATCTACATTTATTTGGACTCCTCGTTTTTGATAAATTTGATATGTGTTCGGTGTTTTACGCCACTTTCAATAATTTTTGATTATATCACTGTTTTCTGGGTAAGTAACCGGGAGTACTAGTCTAGTTATCCTGACACCAGTGAGTCAGCCGTAATGCTGCCTTACAATTCTGAACGCCGAGAACGGAAAGCCTTAACTTCTATGATTAACGTTTTCATTATGAAACTGTCGGGGCTCGAACCCGTATGACAGGGAGTTTGTGTGTTTAAAAGTTTAAAATTACATTACACCTCTTTCTGGGATTTTGAAATCTTTTCTAAATCTATTATAAAGTCATAAGTATACTTGTTACATACAACGGTATATGCGAACTGATAAAAGGATCCATCGTTTTATGAATTAAAAACAAAGACTGATAATAACTATTTGCTTGGCCTCTTCTATCATTAAATCAATGTATACCTATTCAAAATGTTAAGTATAACGTTGATACAGACTACAAAGTTGTAACACTTGCTCGCGCATCTTGTCTGTATTGGCAGAGACAACAAGTTAAATGTTCATTTTTAGTCGGGTTCATTTGAACTGGATGTTTGCGATCGAAACATTTTTAAAGGACATTGACCGTAAGCAGTCCTACAGCCGCCACAAATAGTGTGCGCACTGTAAAATAGTTCACAAATTCTTATTGAATACTCAAAATGGCAAATGTTCTGTGTGAATTACTTCTAAATTACGCAGTTACTGTTGAAACATGTCTCTGGAAACACAAATGTTTATAGTTTTGATTCAGTAGATAATGTTGCATGTTCAACGGAATTCGGTTACCTCCTTGAGATGCCTTGTTTTCACTTTCACTGGATAAATAAATATTCTGCCGAAAAATATCCAATATGTTGATCAATTTTACATTGTATGCAGGCATTCAAACTCATAGGAATGTATAATTCACTCAGCGGAGCAAAGCGATATCGACTTTCTTCTATGCAAGGGTAACAAATCTTCCCGTGTAAAGCTTAAACACAGAAACGTAATTGTGTAAATGATACAGTTTCAGGTCAGTCGGAGGTGATACTTTCGTGCATTTTCAATTTGAAGATTTGAAGATTTATGAAAAAAAAAAAAAAATATATCAATGTATAAATTTCTATTAATTGAAATCAGTTTATTTTTTATGTTGTATGCATTAAGTGTGTAAACAAAAAATAATATTATAATAGTGAACCTTATCACTTGTCTTAACCCTCCACACACCACTATCCGTGTATTCTTTTTATCGTTGCGATACTTTCAACACTTTAAATTTATTTTATGTGTTGGGGGTTTCCTGTGCAGCCTTCTTTCATAACTAATGAGTACATTGATTATGTCTACTTAACGCAGGTTTTAGATAACGTTTAATTAAACCTTTCATACGCTCAACCAATCCAAACCAATCAGAGGACTCTATACACATCAGAGCAAACATAGGCACTCTGTACAAATGAACATATTGTTAGAGTTGAAGTTGAATTACATCCTGTGGAATTATGTTTTATTTTGAGATTTAATTTGTATCAAAACAAAACGTAGGAATATTCTGACTTCGCCATAAATCTTTTCTGTACACAATGTTTGGATACATGGTATAGCAAAGCTCAATCAAAATTAGGCCAAGTTCGAAACTAGGTCATGTCGGGTCAATAACTAGGTCACTAGGCCAAATTTAATAAAAATCTTGTTAACACTCTGGAAAACGCATTTTTAGCTTCAGCATGTTGAAACTTTTTAAGAATATGCTGATAAACTACTTATGATTACTTTTTGGTAATACACTTCACTCATTTTATAAAAACAGCAACATCAAGGCATGGCATGTTTTGATGAACCTTCAAATCAGCACATTGGTTTACTTAAATGATTTGGCAAGTTTATAACGGTTTAAAATATGGCTACTTTAGATTTAATATATATGCATTTTAAAAAGGGACTCGTGACAAATCTTGAACAAATGTTTTAGTTGCAGACGTTGTGGCCAAATTAGAAATTGCCCATGACAAGCTTTCAATAGTATTTTGTTATACCACGGCGTTTTTTGGGTATGTTACTTGTCTATTTATCCTGAAACCAACGAGATATATAGAGAAAAACATTAAACAATCTTCTTGTCTGAAACTAAAAGGCCTATAACTTAGATAGTTGGTGTGTAGTATTGTCTAGTGGTTCTCCCCTTGGGTCAAAATTGGCCCGGCCCCGCGGGTCACATGTTTTAGATAGAGATATATAGGCCAAACATTTGAGAATCTTCATGTCTAAAACCGAAATACGTAGAGCTTGTACATTTAGTGAGTAACATTGTCTAGTGTTCCTCTTCCAAGCTTGTTAAAATGGGGTCAACTGTTTTATAAAGATGTATATATACGAAAATACCTTGAAACTCTCGTCTGAAACCGAAAGGCCTGAAGCTTATATATGTAGTGATTACAATGATCTAGTGGTCCTCTTCTTACTATGCTTTTACATGTCGACTGCTTCTGATAAATCGTAATTAGTCTGTAAGTGGTAAAGGGTTAACCATTTTCTAAATGTAGATGTTATCTGACGCTTCTGCAGCAGACACATTATGAAAACAGTGTGACAAAAGTAAATGTTGCTCACAAAGTGCTATTTCCTCTTTTGGCACAATACTTTCGACTATATTCAATATTTATACTGCTGAATATAAATGTTTTCAAAGTTGTCTGCTGCATATTTGTTGCATGTGGGAAAGGGTCAAGAAAACGGGAATTACACTCAAATGTATGTACCTGTATCATCGTTTATAACTAAAAAATATTTTATTGTTTTATTTTTAGTTCAGACTATTTTTTTGTTTTAAATTTTTTATTTGATGTGGATATTTTTGATTAAGTGCCCCAAAAAGACCTATGATGTCGACGGGCTTTAAAACACAATTCATTGAATCAGTGTTTATGATCATTTCAAAAGAAACTACTGACAATACATGATTGGTCCAATCATTCATCTACCGTTGTTGATTATGTTTGTCAAACGTCGCTTATTTGGTTTATTCTTGTTGGATAGATTATATTAATATTTTCAACGCTGATGTATAGTGATAAGGAGAAAGCAGCAATTCGTGCCAATAATTAGAGTTATTTACATCTGTCTCTTTTTCTTATCATGTCATGTTCTCGCCTATGTAAACATGTATCAACTACATACATTGTATGCACGTAGCTTATGACTTGCAGATGTAAACGCACAAAAGACGTGCCGCTATTATGTGTATTGCTGGAATGATCTCAATTTCACTTTTCAGGCCATATATTATATTGTCGATTCATGTTTGAAAAGCTCATTTATTTGCGATATCGTTGCAATGCATTATCCCCTTACATTGTCCAAGCTTCTTAACATTTACTATTACTATAACCAAGTTTTACATCTTGTCATGTTTTCAACTCTATTTAACAGTCATACTATCATTCAGATATGTTCCTTACTATCATGTACATGTTTTCAGATTCGTCTACTGCATATGTTTTAAATAAACACACGCACACTCAATAAGTATTATGTAACCGTTTTCGACGCGTTTAGTGGTTAAAGCGTCCATCTTGGGTGCAGGTAAACCAAGATTCGATCACCGTTCAGGTCACACCATAGGATTTAAAAATGGTAGTAATGAATTTCCCTCTTCTATGCAGCTAAGAGTTGCGGGGATAGCATTACGACTGATACATCGAGGTCAGGATAAATAATACCGGTAGTACAACTAATTACCCGGAAAACGCCATGAATTATCTTAAACCGACGTTAAGCAACATTCAAGCAAATACATAGAGTGCAAAGGAGGGACAACCATTTCTTCCATCATTAAAGTAGTTGAGGTGACCCGGCCTGGTATCGCACACGTATGATAGGGAGTGTGTGTGTTTTAGAAATAGTTTTAATACCGTATCTGGTATTTCATATTTTTTGCTGAATATAATCCTCTGTTACAAGCTCACTTGTTAGTACATACAGAGGTATATGTGGACGAAATCGTTATTTAAAGTGCTCTTTAAAAGGGTTCACCCTGGAATATTTGTTGACAACCATAAACAGGTATATCTAAATACCATAACATCGAGATTAAGTTTTTTTTTGCGTTTTACTTTTACAACATGTTCAATTACTCAAACACTCAGATATAAAGGACATGTCAGTTCTTCCTTTGTGGATTCAATGCAGTGAGATAGGGATTACTGTCCCGTCGTCTGTATGTGGCTGACTATCCGTCTGTTCGGGAAGCGTTCGTTTTTTGGGTTAAAAGTGTATTTCTCTTTGGGTGAGTTTTGTCTTCGTACATGCAATACTGACTGATATACATTGATAAGTAGAATGAAGCAACTCAAGTATTCGTCAAGCATTCACATGTTGTGTTACAAGGTTATTTCTCTTTGAAATATAGTTCCTTAATTCATAAAACACTGCCTGATATACATTGATAAAGAGAACAAAGCAATTTAACTATTTAATTGATATCGTACCTTTTCTTACAGTTATTTTCCTCTGTCTCTTTTCTTGTTCAGTCATGTTCTATTGATTGAATGATCTCACTGATGTATGTTTACTTTTCATGGCATCTTTTTATTTTCAGTTCATGTTTTAAATGGGTTATCGTTACAATGCATTACTCCTAAACACTTTACAGTCCTAGCTGTCTTGTCTTCTCGGATTACTAAATATCTTCGATTGTTTTCAATTCAACGAGTTTTGGAAGTTGTTAAAATGATCAACTTATATATAACCAAATGATTATTATCCCAACACATTAGGTCACCAATACATTTAATCATGTTTTAGGTTAAGGGTATAAGTGGTTCGAAAGGGATGTCAGAATATAAATCAGTTAGTTTTGCCTGTTACCAATACGTACTTAATATTCTAAAGTACCTACAACAAAGCCACTATGATTTATTATTCCGATGGTTTCTTACCTCTTTTCCTAATAATATTGTTTTCATTTTTCAACTCTATTAAACAAGCATGCTTTTATTCAGTGATTGTTCATTATTTTGTCTAGATGTTTTCTGCAATCAATGTTTAAAGACATTGTTGGGAAAGCCAAAATCACAGGAGAAATTGCGCATAATATTTGTTTGTATTGTATGTTTTCTTGTTTCTGTTGCAATACTTGTTAACTCTTGTCATTTGTCTTGACTAAAGGAGTATACATACGGAATATTACGTTGCGGGAGCGATAAAAGGGTTTCTATTGCACGACAAGTAGCGTGGAAAAATCGATATCTTACGAGACCGAAGGTCGAGTAAGATATGGATTTTCCCACGCTACGAGTCGTGCAATACGTACCCATTTATCGCTCCCGCAACGTAATATTCCTTTTATTATATACCTACGATCTATGAAGAGCGAAAAAACTATTAAATATACAGATTCAATACATTGTTTATTGGGGATACCTCGCTGAAAGTATTCCGCGCACTGTCTGACGTCACAATCTTGTATTTACACCGCATGTAGATACGGAATTTTAATCTGTCGTGGTGTATTTGCGCATGTCAATCTGCATGTATTTCCACCGGAAAATGTACAGGCATGTAATAAAAGTTGATATTGCCAAAACAAACTAGCAACATGAGCGTTTTCGACTTTGCCAAAACGTTTTTTATCTCTATTCTAAAACAAATCTTTAATTTCTAAAGACTTTCCATTTTCTCAGATTGGTCGATTGCAGGTTTTGTGTATGTGAGAAAGTGTTAAGCAATTAAACATGCACACCAATAATTATACCGTTTCCATGGTGACGAAGTTAGAGTGTAGACATTGGGAGACGGAAACAAGGCTTCAATCCCCGTTCAGGTCATACCATAGAACTTAAAAATTGTAATAACGGCTTTCCCTCTTCTCTTGGGTATCAGGATGAAAATGCCAGTAGAACTGGTAATTACACAAGAAGCACCGTGACATAATTGGAATAATAATGAAAGCATCGTTAAGCCTCATTCAAACACAAAGATAAATGGTTGTGTTACAAGTAGTGTCCCAAGAAAACCAACCTTCGTCCCCCCCCGTTAAGTCTAAGTAAAACTATATTTGCAGAATATTCAACATTTCAAAATGTTGATCTCACTCTGGTGTTTAGGACCTTTAAATTGTCACAATGATTGTAAGATTTGTCTGCTGCAGATGCGTCAAAATGTGCATAAATATTATTAACTTATTAATATTTATCTACATTTATTTGGACTCCTCGTTTTTGATAAATTTGATATGTGTTCGGTGTTTTACGCCACTTTCAATAATTTTTGATTATATCACTGTTTTCTGGGTAAGTAACCGGGAGTACTAGTCTAGTTATCCTGACACCAGTGAGTCAGCCGTAATGCTGCCTTACAATTCTGAACGCCGAGAACGGAAAGCCTTAACTTCTATGATTAACGTTTTCATTATGAAACTGTCGGGGCTCGAACCCGTATGACAGGGAGTTTGTGTGTTTAAAAGTTTAAAATTACATTACACCTCTTTCTGGGATTTTGAAATCTTTTCTAAATCTATTATAAAGTCATAAGTATACTTGTTACATACAACGGTATATGCGAACTGATAAAAGGATCCATCGTTTTATGAATTAAAAACAAAGACTGATAATAACTATTTGCTTGGCCTCTTCTATCATTAAATCAATGTATACCTATTCAAAATGTTAAGTATAACGTTGATACAGACTACAAAGTTGTAACACTTGCTCGCGCATCTTGTCTGTATTGGCAGAGACAACAAGTTAAATGTTCATTTTTAGTCGGGTTCATTTGAACTGGATGTTTGCGATCGAAACATTTTTAAAGGACATTGACCGTAAGCAGTCCTACAGCCGCCACAAATAGTGTGCGCACTGTAAAATAGTTCACAAATTCTTATTGAATACTCAAAATGGCAAATGTTCTGTGTGAATTACTTCTAAATTACGCAGTTACTGTTGAAACATGTCTCTGGAAACACAAATGTTTATAGTTTTGATTCAGTAGATAATGTTGCATGTTCAACGGAATTCGGTTACCTCCTTGAGATGCCTTGTTTTCACTTTCACTGGATAAATAAATATTCTGCCGAAAAATATCCAATATGTTGATCAATTTTACATTGTATGCAGGCATTCAAACTCATAGGAATGTATAATTCACTCAGCGGAGCAAAGCGATATCGACTTTCTTCTATGCAAGGGTAACAAATCTTCCCGTGTAAAGCTTAAACACAGAAACGTAATTGTGTAAATGATACAGTTTCAGGTCAGTCGGAGGTGATACTTTCGTGCATTTTCAATTTGAAGATTTGAAGATTTATGAAAAAAAAAAAAAAATATATCAATGTATAAATTTCTATTAATTGAAATCAGTTTATTTTTTATGTTGTATGCATTAAGTGTGTAAACAAAAAATAATATTATAATAGTGAACCTTATCACTTGTCTTAACCCTCCACACACCACTATCCGTGTATTCTTTTTATCGTTGCGATACTTTCAACACTTTAAATTTATTTTATGTGTTGGGGGTTTCCTGTGCAGCCTTCTTTCATAACTAATGAGTACATTGATTATGTCTACTTAACGCAGGTTTTAGATAACGTTTAATTAAACCTTTCATACGCTCAACCAATCCAAACCAATCAGAGGACTCTATACACATCAGAGCAAACATAGGCACTCTGTACAAATGAACATATTGTTAGAGTTGAAGCCATCCTGGCAAAGTTAGAGTTTGCTCATGTTGAGTAATTTGCGACTTAATTTGTTACAATATTGGTATTTACGTTTGTGAACGCGATTTTATTTAAAATACTCTTAAAAAAGCTGAAAACGTCTTTGTTTTACAACGTATATCAAAATTACAAGTAGAAACATAAATAAGGTGCAAATCTATCTCCTTCATATTCCATTGCAACGAACGTAAATGTGACACCTCTCGCATATAGTAGGGAATTAGTTTGTACATGTTTTTATGCTTACTTTCCTAAACCTCTACTAAACAGTTTAAACAATCATTTAAAAAAATGAACTACAGACTCATACACATCATAAAGTCTAACATCGATTTCAAGCAGGCATGGTACTGGTGTATATATTATATCGTTGTGGATTTAATGCAGTGATATATGGATTGTTTCCCCTTCTTTTGCGTGTGTCTGTCTTTGCGTCTGTTTGTCAGGCGTTCACTTTTTAGGTTGTAACTTTATTTCTCTTTGACATAATATTCTTTCGTACATAAAACACTGAATGATTTACATTGTAAGTAGAATGAAGCAACTCAAGTATCGGTCTGTTTTTCTGTTTGTGAAGCGAGTCATATGATCGTCTGAAAATAGATTGCCGAACAAAGGGTAAAAAGGCAGATTTCCACTTAGAATATTGTTTAAATGGCGTACATGTTATTGCCCAGATATATTTTCAGGTCTTAGTTCGAGGCTTATAATCGAACGTCAGCACTAAATTTAATGCATCACGCTTCTAAATATTGGATTAAGTAATGTTAGCCGAAACTGTATATGAGCATTCATGCAAATCTAAATAGCTGAGTTCCACGATATCGTTTCATTCTGTGTCTAGTGCTTTTTATGGTATAAACTGGGTACACCATATAAACAATTACGTAGATCCGACTTAACATCATTTAGTTAAAAGCATAATAGAACCAGCCAAGTGAACAGTCGAGAAAGCTAAGGACTACGAAAAAGGAGCCTGAGACATAACAGCGTTCAATTTAGCCTTGAGATCTTTCCAGCATTTCGATATTTTAGATATTGTCAGAAATGTGTGTATTATTAACATTAGTTTCTTAAGCTTGACGAATTGTGCAAAAATGCAGTGTTATAGTGATTACTTCCCTGTCGTTTGTGTGTGTCTGACTATCCGTCTGTTTTACAAGCGATCTCATAATGAACAAGTTCTCCTTTTGTCATAATGTTACCCATCCTTTATTCAACACACTTTGCATACTTTTGTCTAGATGTTTTCAAAATCCTCGGCTGCAGATTTGTTGTATATAGGAAAGGTTTAAGCAATTATACACGCGCACGATCAAGTGGGATTATGTTGACGTCTCCGTGGTGTAGTAGTTAGAGCGGGAAACCAGAGATCGATCCCCAATCGTGTCGATCCGTATGATTTAAAAAAAATTGTATTAATTGCTTCCCTGCCCTAAAGTTGAGGTGATAGTATTACGACATGATGCATCTGTGTCAGGATGAATAATACCGATAGTATTGGTACTTACGCAGGAAACGCCGTGATATAATTAAGAAATGTTGAAAGTTGCTTTTACTATATATGTCATTTTGTTAAACCGTTTGTAATGCCTCACCTTATATCGCCCGATTTAGAACACGGAAGTCCCAACTGTGTAGTCCGGTTATCTTATCTAAATGCATACTGATTGCCAGACGTTTCTTTAACACTTGCTCACATCTAACAAACCTACAACAGACGACTTTAAACACAACATGAAAGAAGTATTTATAGGCATCTCAATAAATACAATCATGAGTACAAATAATTAAACAAACTTGAAAATATTTGTGTAAAAGGAGACATTACTCATTATGAACAATTTCTCTTCTTTTCAAATGTTTGCAACATTCTTCTGCTGCATATGCGTTAACACGCCTCCTCAAGTGTGAGATGGTTTAACGACCTTTGGCTTATTCGTAAATAATGCAGAGCGTAAGAAGGTTCGATCTTGGTCTACACATGTTACAAATGATGCTCGTATACATGTAGATAATTACGAGCTCAACGTGTCGCTTTCATTGTTTCGTTACCTCCCTTTTGTAAATTCCTACATAAGAGATTGGATGAATACAATTCGGAATTTTATTATACGTCTACACCAACTTGATTTTACTTTAAACATTACTCTTGGTGTGTTAATTATTTCCATTTATGTTCTCAATCGCCTTTTAAACAGTTGTTGAACAGTAACGTGTGTAAACAGTTGTTAAAATGGTATTAGAGTACAAACTGTAAAATAATCCCGAATTAATTTATATTCGCTTTTAAACTATGATGATTAAACACCATAGTTGATAAATTCGTACTTCATTTTAAAATGAATTCTCTTTTATCTCTTACAATACATATTCAACATTAGACATTCTAATTTTTCAAGGATAAATAAGTCTGACCTATTACACATTCCTGTATAATCAACGTTCCTTTATTTGGAATATTTTTACTGAATTGAGTTTAACGCCGTTTTCAAGAATTTTCCAGTCATATCACGACGACCAGTTTTCATACCCATGTGTTTCCTTGCTTACTTAGAACCAGTACTTCACAAAACAGATTTTCAAACAACTGACTATTCTCCACGTGGACTTTTATTCCATTGTTGAAAGAAGAAATTACGCATTTCACATTTTGTCTTTCGTCAAACGTCAACAAGAACGATTGCCAAGCTTAGGCTCGAACCCCAAATTGACAGCCTGCGCCGCTAACGAAAGAATTAGTGGGACTATATTGGGAATGATGCCTTTTTGGCCCCGTGTCCCTCACCATGTTCGATCCCCTGGCGAACCTAAAGTTTTGATAGATGTTGTTTAAATGGGTAGGGAAAAATATTTCGGTGTAATATAATCACAATTGTCGCGTTTCTCGATTAAGATTAATATCTTGTATACCGTATATTGTATCAACTTTTAGGGACACGGAGGCCTTTAAAGGTCCCTCCTCCCCGGATTACTTAACATATTTGGTGACCTCTAGGGTCAGGAATTTATATCCTTGACCTCCCATCAAACTCTTACCAACCAACACATGTTAAGTGTCAAAGTTCAGAATGTTCGATATGGACCACCTATCCGTTATACAAAAAAATGCTTACCCCAAGTTCCTAAAATTGGCCTTTTTAACTTATATAAAAATATGGCAATATGAGTATCAAACGTTGCGCAATGACGAGCCTTCATGGTTCAAGCTTGGTCATTTGTGCCCATGTAATGAAATCACGTCATTTTTCCATATTGCATAATGAATTTGTTTGTGGCCCTAACACTATTTCTGGTCTTAAAACTCTATAGGGACATGATCAACAGCGACATTGCATGCGACCGACAGCATTTGAAGAGGCATTTAAAATAAGGTAAATTAAGTTAGTCACCCCAAGGGTTGTTGCACAGCAGCTGTTATAAGGGTTCAAACCTGTGTCCCAAGAGGCAAATGACTACACAAAAGAAGCAGTTTTGAGAAAGGTTTAATAGCTGCCTTTCAAGATCTATTATATACCTATCAATTGCATATATACGTCTAGCCTTGGCTATGGGTTTAATAGTCCGGAAAGCTCGATCTTAGGTACATCCTACGGAACCTATGTTACTCATGTTATGGTGTCGAAATGTGCCTAATTATTGTTTTTAAGGGTTTCTGTCTGCATATATTTAAGCTTACGAGGCAAAATATGCAACCGCGACGGGTGCAAAGCAAGTTTTTGCTTATTTTTCGACCAAAGTATTTCGTCATATACAGCATGATGCTAACATGCTCCTTTTTTAGGTGTCTGTGTCTTTTCTGACCGTACGCACTTGATAAAACGTCTGAGAACCTCCGTTTTGGCTTTAAATTGACTACCTAAAGCAGTTTTAAGCCTGTCTCTGTCATATGGAGGTATAGCTGCATAATTAAAGATCTTTGCTAAATTTTCAGTTTATGACCATATTTGGTAGATTTATGTACCCTAACACCATAAAAGTATCATTCGATTTGACATGCATATATTTGAAACAAAAACTTTTCAGAGTCATTTTGTTTTAATTCTTAATAATTAAGGGCCATAACTCCGGAAGTTAGTCTTAATTATCTCCCCTTTTATCCGCTGACAATTGTTTTTAAGATATCTCCAATTATTTTATCATGAATAACCTTAGCCGCATTGGGGCTTCTCAGGGACGTGGGGGCCAAGAAACTATATTGAAGGAACATGTCTACCCAAAATTATCTTATTCTAATTGCAGACGAAAGTTGCTGTAATTGCTGCGGTACCGTTAACATCACACCTGTTGCACAAAACGCCTATCACACCACTTAATTCACGACATTTTCAACAATCTTTCAGTCATATCACGGTGACCAGTTCACCTACCTGTTTCTCAATCCAGTAGTTCACTAAATCTTTCCAAGCAGCTGGCTGCTTTTCCACATATACTTTTAGCCAGTATCGAGTATCGCTTTTCGCATTTGACTTTTTGTCAAACGTCACAAAGGATGTTGTTTGACTGAACTGGGATTCGTACTCACAATTCCTTGATTGACAGCCCGCGTCGCTTCCGACTGAGCTCCCGAGACTCAATCGAAGGAAAATAATCCCGTCCAACACACTAATCTGCAGCAGTGCGAAAACCTCAGTAGAGTGACAGTATAAATGTTTACTTAATTCTAATGCAAAGGCAAATAAATTGGTTTGAAAATTATGAACAACACTCTGATCAAGCTAGCCTAGTGGTTACGAAATCCGCTTCGGGAGCATGAGGTCAAAGGATTGAATCCCACAGGCAACATTCATATTTGCAAGATAAATAAAGCTTATGTAGTAAAACGGCTAAATGATTTTCCATCTAACTAAATGAAGAAGTACTACTGGCCACATTTGTTTAAACTATTTTAAATAATAAAATATGAAAGGGTATACAACTACTAAGAATTTAGCGATTAAATAACCATATACAGGAAATAAAGTTTTTGCGTTGCCTCACAGACGAGTAGTCGAGTCTCGATTGCACATTCGATAAAGACGAGGAACATGAGTTCAAACTCCGGCTCGGCACATTGTTCTTTCCTTTAATTGACAAAGGTCGTTGTGACAAGCACTATACGTCGCCCAATAATGGATTTAACAGTCCATGTTGAAAGAAATCCAGTTACCTGAGAATAATGTGTTGTAGATTACAGTGGTGCGAAAGCCATGTAACACTTAAAAAGGGAACCGGTGTCGTGATTAAATTTAAGTATCATTTAAAACGGTATTAAGACCGCTTGTTTTACTGAAATATAGTCGGTTAGCGATAGCTCAGACGTTAACAAAACGCGGCCGTACATTCTTTCAGATGGTTTACAAAAGTATTTTTCACTGTCGTCACTGATCTTCTACTAATAGGGAAGATTGCTAGATACATGAATAAAATGTTTTATGAAATACAGGCACAAGAAAGCCATGTAACACTAGTTAGGTTAACTCACCACCGTGAATAAACCGTAAAAAGACCCATTGATGTACACACGAGAAGTCAGACAGCCGTTACGACGAAAGAAATTATAATTTACCGTATCTTGGTTATGATGATTTGATTTGCTGTCAGATTTAAAAACCAACATTATAGCCTCTGCGTAATGTATCGACCTAGATCAGCCTGCGCAGTCCGCGCATACTGATCCGAGCCGACACAATCCGTCTCAGGGGGATAGAGGTATAGAGTAACGATTCCTGAAACAGCAAATACACAGGAGGCGAAAAGTGTCTGTCTGGGTGAGCCTGCGCGGCATGCTTAGGCTGATCCGGGTCGATACTTTACACAGAGTCTGCCTGTATGTCTGTATGCATGAATATACGTGCGTATGTCAGTCTGTATGTTTATCTGTCTATGCTATGTGTCTGTATGTCTATATGTCTGTGTACGTGTATGTGTCCGTCTATCTGTTGGTGTAGCTGTCAATCTGCCTGTATGTCTATATGCATGTCAATAAGTATGTTTATGTGTCTATGCGTTTGTATGTCTATCTGTCTCTCTATATATATCATCATGTATGTCCATCATTATGTATGTATATCACTATGTATGTATGTGTGTATATCTGCATGTAATCATGTGTCTTTGAATGTATGTATTTATGTTTATGTCTGTCTGTCTGCCTGCCTGCCTGCCTGCCTGTTTGTCTGTCTGTATGTCTGTCTGTATGTCTGTCTGTCTGTCTGTTTGTGTTTGTGTATATATGTACGTGTGTGTGTGTGTGTTTGTGTTTGTGTATGTGTGTATGTGTATGTGTATATGTATGTGGGCATATGTGTGTGTATATTTATGCGTGTACATGTGTGTGTACAGATATGTATGTATATATATATATATATATGTATAAATATAATTAAATTAATATGTTTACTTATCAATAGCATGTATCAGGTTGTAGAATCTCATAACTGCCACTTGTTCTGCATTTCCCTGAAAAAAGAAAAATCTCACAAAGAAACAGGTCACACAGTGTATTAACATATACAATACAAATTGTTGAGCGGAAATAAAAGGAAAATTCAATGATTATATGACAAGTGTAAAACAATGAGTCTTCCAAGTTCAAGACTGAAATGGATATTGGTGTAAATCCAAAATCATCACAACACTAACAGCCAAACATAAGACATTACTATCAAATTGATTGTCATAATTAGGGTATCTTATAGTTATAAACAATAAATATTTTGGTATAGATATTACAGGAAATCAATTATCTGATATTTCTTAATGGTTAAGTGTCCAAAATGTCTTGCTGTCCGAAATCAAATATATCCGAATTATTTTTCACTTGTGAACAACACTTTTGAAATTACCGTTTAAAAACAGTAACACTACTCCAGGAAATGAACAAGACGAATTTTGATGCAGAGCATCAAAGGACGCCGCGCATGATTTTGAAGCATGACTTAAAGGAAGCAGATGTAGTTCAGTACATTTAAATAACGTGTGAAAACAGACAGGATGTAAATATTTCGAACAAGAAGGCCAAATGTCCCTTTATCATAACCAAAAAGGCCAAGATGTGCCTATATTGCTCACCTGGCTACCATAGCCTATAATAAAAGGTTACCATACAACATGAAGTTTCTTAATTTGTTACCAATACACGGTTTCAAATCTGCTCTAACTAGATCAATTAGATAAAAAAAACATCACATAGGTGCTTAAATATTAACATGTAATGTCTCTAGTTATAAATTAAGTGTGACACAAGCTTTGGAAGGAGAGGGTGAAGTATATTCTCCTTCGTGTTTATCAGAAGTATGATAACAACAAGAGGCCCAAGAGGGCCAGTATCGCTCCACTTCCAATTAAATCTTCAAACAGCCCCGCGCCCTGGTTGCCATGTTTTTTACCAATCAACATGGCTTGAAGGAATCTGATAGAGGGTCATATATATATATATAAAAGATTTTTTAAGTTTTCACTATAACCATATTATAAGGCAAAAATAGCTCTGCCCTCTGGCGGCCATAGTTTTCGACCAATCAACTTGGCTCGAAAAAATCTGAAAGAAGGTCACCCAAGCAACATTTCTACACAATTATTTGAAAATCGGCCTGATACCTACGGAGGAGAAGAAGATTTTTTAAGTCTTCACTAGTACACAATTATTTGAAAATCGGCCTGATACCTACGGAGGAGAAGAAGACTTTTTAAGTCTTCATTGTTTTTTCTTGGTCCAGTGGTTAGGTAGGAGAAACAGTTTGAAGCAAAACGTTTACGGACGGACGGACGTACGCATGCACGCACGTACGTCCAAAAGGCGTTTGTTGGGTGTTTTCCTTTGATGTTCTCTTGTTGGGTATACCCAACAAGCACATGGTTTATTCCGTAATTATCCCCCCTTTACGGAATAAATAGCAATAATATGTTAATTAGATACCCATAACACAATTGTATAAAAAAAAAAACACTTATCAAAGTGTCTTATAAGGTGTGATATTTAACCATTCCTTATCCTTATTGTGGCCGATGCCAATTTAAGTAAGGGTTCAATATCTACTTTATTTCTTATGACATGGCTAATTCCCATGTATGTATACAGTATTCAGAATGACAAATTATATCTTATTGTACTATAACTGTCAAACGATACATGTCCACCTGTCATGGGTACACGTGTCCACTGTTACATAAGAGTTAAGAAGCCCTATATAATAGAGAAAATCTTACTCATTTAAGAGTTCGGCTCAGACCGGCTTAGCCGTCGGCTCACTTTGCTGACAGACTGTGTATTAAATATCTTATGAAACCAGCACCTGTGTTTGAGTTATTATACGACAGAGGTCTTTTTGATGCCGCTTGACCAGGACGAACAACAGGAGTACTACCACTATAGGTGATCAAAGGTTGGTGCAGTTTACTTGACTTTTTAACTGTTATTTCTTGTCATATGTCGTGTCTATGAGAACAGTTCACGCAATCTTTACAGAATCTAACTGATCAGTTAACTAAATCCTTAATTACTATTTTTTCGTCAAAAATTATTCCTTAAAATTCAAAATAGTATATATTCAGGTTTGCCTATTTGCAATTAAACCTTAAAATGTTTGCGAACACAAATCAAATGCCATTTTATATACAGAAGTATTAAATTTAAATTGCAAAGATGATTGAAATGTTCATTTCTTGCTTTATATTTCGCATGGCAGGCATTGCTAGTAAAATATGGGATTGTCAGACGGTTGTTATTTCTATCAAGCTTGGGCAGAACAATTACTATGATCAGCTATGTTCTCGCCATACTCTAGATGCAATGCGACATTTCGCGAGGATGCTAGTCTCTGTAGCTATATGCCGCCAAAGAAATCCAGTAATTCCCGTTGTTAATGATCACAATTTCAAAATCAATTGTAAGTTCAAACGTTTAAACTCCGGCTTAAAACAACACAAGTACATTTCATTAATATGCAAAGGGTTTAAAATGTCATATGTTTGGTAATGACAGGTGATTTCATTAACCATCAGTTGTTTTGCTATTACACAATCTTGAAAGGGGAACAAATTCATTAGGACATTTTAATGAGTTACTTGACAGCTCAACACTTTTAGCGATCAGCTTTGTATATCTGTTTTAGTTTGATAGTTCAATCATTGACAGGCCTTAGTCGATTTCTTTACTCCCCGACAGCAATAAAGCGCCCCTTTGCATACACAAATTAAACATTATCATTTGAGTTGATAATTTGGTCGAATTTCATTCAAAGTAAATTTTATTTAAGTTAGATTTATAATTTAGAGTTCCATGAGTTCAGCATATTTCAAAGTAGCTGGTACTATATGAAGGAATTAGGTTAAAACATAAATGCTAAAATTTAGAGTTGTTAAGGTACAATAATTAAAGGGTCATTTAATTCAGATGATTTGGAATTGGAAGTACAGTAAATGAGTAATGTGTATTTCGAATAATACAAAACTGTTGAACACATATCAACTAATATATACTAATAGTATTGTGATTGCTTGATAAAGCGAGTGGATCGTTTTGAAATAAATAGAAGATCAAGAGATGATCTTACTGTAATGTTAGAACAGGCGAATAGCCTAAAATTCCTAACATACATGGTGTTAACCTATGTGATTTACTTAAGAGTAATTATTAAATAGCATTAAGGACAAAATGTTACGTAGTTCAGAATTAAAAACACGTGTAATGACCAGAGTGGTCATATCAGTTCATTGTATATGGTTTAAGTCGCACACACCTGAAGAATTGACAGGTTTAGCCTTGTAAATATGCCCCCATAAAAGCAGTAGGGACAAGTTTTAAGAGACAATCGCTTTATATACGGACAGACGATTTGAATAGGTAAATGGTTCATATACTTACCTTAGATAAGGCGCATAACCTTGTTTTGTTAGCAAGGACGGTGTTAACCGATTTCACTTGCGAGTAATAATTAAAGCTATATAGAGATAGAAATAGATGTACATAAAATATACTGGTATATAATTACTACCTTAAATGTTGTTATTGTTTTTAAACTTTCACATAGTTACCCTCGTATTGCAAATAAATATTCAATAGATCAAAACAATTATAGTTTGATTGACTAGTTAGATTCAGAGCAAAAAATTGAGAGCTGTTTTATAAAACTTAGATTGCGTTAAACTGTTTCTCTTGTACATGTGCGACCTATGGAATACTGTTTAAGTCAGTAAATCACCACACGATCCAGATGACAGCTATATTCAAATGTCCACACATTCATAGACGATACTACCTTTCACGAAATCGTAGACGGAAATACTTGTCGTAGCAGCGTTATACGGTCGCTAACACAACCAGGACAACACCATTGGGGCCAAACCATATTAGTTCGGACTTACTTCACAAACAAATTCACATAATCATGGACTTATCGTGTATATGAACTTATATATCATGTAAATTACAGAACAAATTACATTCTAAGATAAAATCAACCTGCAAACGCTAATCTGGATGGTTTTCAACATGGGGTTTGTGCTGATTACCAACCGATGGGGAACCACAGCAGTCTACGCCACTACCAAGGGCACTACAGATTCCAAAAACAGATCAAACGACACTTATTTCTTATAAAAAAAATGTTAAACGTATTGTTAGGGTTACAATATTACGTATTTGTTTTACGTACTGTAATTCACATATTATGATTCTCGTACTGTAATTCACATATTATGATTCAATTTTGTCATCATACATTTCTCATACTAATGTCCTATACATTAGGTGTTTGTAGTTCTTTATTCAAGTTCATTATACCACCAGTACGTTTACGATCGCATACTGGGGTTATATATAGTTCTTCGTTATATCCCCATGGTTGTATGCGACGGTATACGGATGTTTTATCTGGTGATATAAATATTACTTCGTTATATCACCAATGTTGTATACATTTGTATCCAGGTGATATGTTTTAGTTCACCATTTTTTGTATACGATCGCGTACTAGGGATAAACATTATTTCATGATATCCCTATTGTTGTACGCGATGGTATACAGGTGTTTTATAATTCTTTAGTGTATTTACCTATTTGTCAGACTTCACAAAAGTATTCTTTAGTGTATTTACCTATTTGTCAGATTTCACAAAAGTATTCTTTAGTGTATTTACCTATTTGTCAGACTTCACAAAAGTCTACCTATAACAAAATGTCCTTTAACTACAGAGATTGTATTTCTACCTCACTAAAAAAAAAAAAAATCAAGTAATAAGAGACGTGTGATATTTAACCATTCCTTATCCTTATTGTGGCCGATGCCAATTTAAGTAAGGGTTCAATATCTACTTTATTTCTTATGACATGGCTAATTCCCATGTATGTATACAGTATTCAGAATGACAAATTATATCTTATTGTACTATAACTGTCAAACGATACATGTCCACCTGTCATGGGTACACGTGTCCACTGTTACATAAGAGTTAAGAAGCCCTATATAATAGAGAAAATCTTACTCATTTAAGAGTTCGGCTCAGACCGGCTTAGCCGTCGGCTCACTTTGCTGACAGACTGTGTATTAAATATATTATGAAACCAGCACCTGTGTTTGAGTAATTATACGACAGAGGGTGGTGGCTGGGGTTTACGAAAAAACACTATCCAACAAGATTACTCTCGTAAGTACGCACTCATGCACGGACGCACTCACGCACGCACGAACGCAGGACGGACGATTCCCCATGACATAAGCTCGACTGGCTTTCAGCCAGTGGAGTTAAAAACGGAAGTATATAAACAAAAAATACGATATCGCAAATTTCTGAGATAACGAGAAAAAAAAAATATAAAAAAAAAAAAAATCGAGAAATCGAAAAGTTCCGATATCTCGAACTTTTCGAAAAAGAAAATTATATTTTTTTTCGATATCTCGAACTTTCCAATATCTCGAACTTACCAATTTTTTTTCCATATTTTTTTCGATATCTCGAACTTTCCGATATCTCGAAATTTTCGGTATCTCGACCTTGTTGATATCTCGTACTTGTCGATATCTCGTACTTGTTTTACTTATTGGAAAGTTCGAGATATCGAGAAGAAAAAAAAAAAAAAAAAAAAAAAAAAATCGGAAAGTTCGAGATATCGAAAGTTTGAGATATTGGAAAGTTCGAGATATCGAAAGTTTCGAGATATCGATATGTTCGATTTGTCAATAAATGTTCAAGTTAAAAACATTCGTTTTATCAATGTATTCGAGATATCGATGTGTTCGAGTCATCGGTATGTTCGAGATATCGATATGTTCGAATTATCAATATGTTCAAGTTATTTGACCAATAAGACATTCGTTTTTTGCGTGTACAATGACCTCAGACAAATTTCGTACCTAAACCTCTTAATTTGCGAATGTCTAATCGAATGTCTAATGTCTAACTGATCAATTAGACATTCGTTTTTTTAATGTACATTGATCTCTGATGATATTGGTACATAAATCTCTTAATTTGCGAATGTCTAATCGAATGTCTAATGTCTAATTGACCAATTAGACATTCGTTTTTTTAATGTACATTGATCTCTGATTAATTTGGTACCTAAATCTCTCAATTTGCGAATGTCTAATCGAATGTCTAATGTCTAACTGATCAATTAGACATTCGTTTTTTGCATGTATAATGACCTCCGACGAATTTGGTACCTAAATCCCTTAATTTGCGAATGTCTAATCGAATGTCTAATGTCTAACTGACCAATTAGACATTCGTTTTTTTAATGTGCAATGACCTCCGACGAATTTGGGTTATAGATCTTGTAATTTGCGAATGTCTAATCGAATGTCTAATGTCTAACTGACCAATTAGACATTCGTTTTTTTAATGTACATTGATCTCTGACGAATTTGGTACCTAAATCTCTTAATTTGCGAATGTCTAATCGAATGTCTAATGTCTAACTGACCATTTAGACATTCGTTTTTTGCATGTATAATGACCTCCGACGAATTTGGTACCTAAATCCCTTACTTTGCGAATGTCTAATCGAATGTCTAATGTCTAACTGACCAATTAGACATTCGTTCTTTTAATGTGCAATGACCTCCGACGAATTTGGGTTATATATCTTGTAATTTGCGAATGTCTAATCGAATGTCTAATGTCTAATTGACCAATTAGACATTCGTTTTTTTAATGTACATTGATCTCTGACGAATTTGGTACCTAAATCTCTTAATTTGCGAATGTCTAATCGAATGTCTAATGTCTAACTGACCAATTAGACATTCGTTTTTTGCATGTACAATGACCTCCGACGAATTTCGTACTTAAATCTCGTAATTTGCGAATGTCTAATGTCTAACTGACCAATTAGACATTCGTTTTTTTAATGTACAATGACCTCCGACGAATTTGGGTTATAGATCTTGTAATTTGCGAATGTCTAATCGAATGTCTAATGTCTAACTGACCAATTAGACATTCGTTTTTTGAATGTACAATGATCTCTGACGAATTTGGAACCTAAGTATAGTAATTTGCGAATGTCTAATTGAATGTCTAATGTCTAACTGACCAATTAGACATTCGTTTTTTTAATGTACAATGACCTCCGACGAATTTGGGTTATAGATCTTGTAATTTGCGAATGTCTAATCGAATGTCTAATGTCTAACTGACCGATAGGACATTCGTTTTTTGAATGTACAATGATCTCTGACGAATTTGGAACCTAAGTATAGTAATTTGCGAATGTCTAATCGAATGTCTAATGTCTAACTGACCAATTAGACATTCGTTTTTTGCACGTACAATGACCTCCGAGGAATTTGGTACCTAAATCTCTTAATTTGCGAATGTCTAATCGAATGTCTAATGTCTAACTGACCAATTAGAAATTCGTTTTTTGAATGTAGAATGACCTCCGAGGAATTTGGTACCTAAATCTCTTAATTTGCGAATGTCTAATCGAATGTCTAATGTCTAACTGACCAATTAGACATTCGTTTTTTGAATGTAGAATGACCTTCGAGGAATTTGGCACCTAAATATCTTAATTTGCGAATGTCTAATCGAATGTCTAATGTCTAACTGACCAATTAGACAATCGTTTTTTTAATGTACAATGACCTCCGACGAATTTGGGTTAAAGATCTTGTAATTTGCGAATGTCTAATCGAATGTCTAATGTCTAACTGACCAATTAGACATTCGTTTTTTGAATGTACAATGATCTCTGACGAATTTGGAACCCAAGTATAGTAATTTGCGAATGTCTAATCGAAGGTCTAATGTCTAACTGACCAATTAGACATTCGTTTGTTGCACGTACAATGACCTCCGACGAATTTGGTACCTAAATCTCTTAATTTGCGAATGTCTAATCGAATGTCTAATGTCTAACTGACCAATTAGACATTCGTTTTTTGATTGTACGTTGACCTACGACAAATTTGGAACCTAAATATCGTAATTCGCGAATGTCTAATCGAATGTCTAATGTCTAACTGACCAATTAGACATTCGTTTTTTGCATGTACAATGACCTCCGACGAATTTGGTACCTAAATCCCTTAATTTGCGAATGTCTAATCGAATGTCTAATGTCTAACTGACCAATTAGACATTCGTTTTTTGAATGTACAATGACCTCCGACGAATTTGGGTTATAGATCTTGTAATTTGCGAATGTCTAATTGAATGTCTAATGTCGAATTAGACATTCGATATTTGACATTTGCGATTTTTCTGAATGTCTAATTGAATGTCTAATGTCTAATTAGACATTCGATAATCAAAATTAGCGAATGTCTAATCGAATGTCTAACGTCTAATTAGACATTCGAATATTTTTTTTGAATGTCTAATGTCTAACGTCTAATGCTCTGCCAACTTCACACACTTTTATAATAGGCAAAAACATCCGGCGAATTTTGGGCCCGTAAACTAAACAATTAAACACGCGTAGCCTAGAAAGTTTGGGAAAAGTGAACTTTTTCTCTGAGCTTTGATGAATTGGGTCAGGGCCGTAAACTAAACAATCAAAAACAGCGTAGCATAGACAGTTGGGGAAAAGTTATTAAATACAAACTAAATGTGTATAAAGTTTTGTAATAACGGTAGAAGACAAACGTATTTTGTATCTTGTTGTTTCTTAAATCAGTTAATACAATTTATTGATTCATAAAGGTTGTTTTTTTCAATCAAACAACAGAGTTTTTTTTAACAATAATAACATTGGTTTCTCCCTTTTCGATTACGTCACCCCATGGTACAAAATTAAAACCTATCCCATACTGACGCCGCGCTCCCACGCGGCGTCAATAAGCACGATTTAACCGGTAATTATAACAGGATTTCCATGTAACGTATATCCACCTGCATTGAAAATAAAGATAAGTAACGCTTCATGTCCGTTAAAGCACGATGTTCATGCACAATCCCGTTGAAGATCTCTGAAGGGAGATAATCCATGATGAAACGACGTATTTGTCCTCTTTTCTGTCTTCAATATTCCATGCACAATACGTTTTGTTTGGTGGTATTTGTTGTGTGTTAAATCGATGGTTTTGAAATCTTTGCCAAATGTATTATATGTCAATTGAATAGGTACGTGTATTTTCGTAAATGTGTTTTCTCTTCTATATATATGCGTATATGTTGTTCTCTTCCATGCATCTATGCATATATGTTGTTCTCTTTTATGCATGTATGTTTCTCTCTTCAATGTATATATATATATGTCTATTTTGTTATCTGTCATGTATGTTAATGGCGATGTAAAATAACTTTATATGCGGAATAAATAAACTTGAAACTTGTTTGATATGTAGTTTTCCCGTTAATATTGTATATACGGATGAATAATGAAGAATGAAAGCCAGATACATCAGCTAACTCACACACGGTATACTTTGCATCGGTTTCTATCAGCTTTTTAATTACGGACACTTCTTTGTCAGTAGTAGCTGAAACAGGTCGCCCTGGTCTATCATCATTTTCAACAAATTATAGATGGCAGCATAGCTGAGTTCGTAGCAAAATGTACAGAACAACCTCTATTCAGAAATAATGTTCTTCATTTTACAATAGGCTAATTCCAGTATTTGTTAATGAGATTGGAAAAAGTCAGGACATGCATGGTTAGGTGAATTAGCCACGTTGATATAACTGCACATCTGTTGAAAATATGGTTTACACCAATCAAACAATCCATTAATGTTACCATGATGGAATCATTGTAGGATAAATTACTCGTTTGACCAGAAACGTACTAAAACGTTTCTGTTTTAACATTATGTGTATTTAACTCGTCTGTATAAGAGGCGTTACAAGTCGTCTTTATGACGGAATTGGGTAGCGGTTCTGTGACAGTAGACTGTGATAAGAGTAGGTTTATATATTGGTGTGTAGATCTATTTCATTTTCGCAAATATTATGTGAGGTCGTGTACTGCTAAATAATAATAGCCGAGCTTCGATAGCTCAACCTGTAATGGCGGGGGCTATCAATTTCCGGAAGTGAGTTTGAACCACAGCTCGGTCAACATTCTTTCCGACATTTGCCAAATATGAATGCAACAAGCGTCAATCGTCTTCCAGCAAGGAGTTAACAGACTTTGTGGAAAAGCAGGCATGTGCTTGCAAAAAGCTGTTGTGTGAGAAAGCGAGGAAACGAATGGGTAGGTGAACTTGCAGCCGTGATATGACTGAAACATTGTTGAAAACAGCATTACACCACAATCAATCAGTACTGCAAAATAAGACTGTTATGTGTACTTGTTTACGGATGAACCCTTTCCGACTAAGACTACGGCACATCTACTGCAGACGACTTTCGAAAGAATGTTGGCAAAACTATGAACAATTTCAATAAATGAAAGTATAAATACAGGTAGTGAATAGAGTCTAAAGCGTTTGGGGCAAACGGATAAAATGCTCATCGTGACCAATTAATATTTTTCCATCAGTGGTTTTAAAAGACGTCTGCTGCATATGCGTCAAAATGCGTTTACACACGGGAAAGTAATAAACAGTTCGTCAATTTCCTTTTCATATTTTCTTAATGCGTTTTGAATAAAGAATGGACATTGGTTATATTTCCATACGACATATGACTTCTGAACACATTATTAGCACTAGAGAAATTGCAATTTTTCTTTTCCCACGAAGTTTTCACATTTTAGATGATTTGATTTGATGGTTGTGAAAGAAGAACAATCTAATAAAATACAGTCTTTTATTCAACGATGTTTACGAATATCCTATTATTCTTTATTCGGCGGCTATTATGGAATACATCTACTTTTTATATGTCACTTAATAACACGAGCCTACGTTTTGAACCATACAGTAGGATATATTTCACACTGCTGTTGTATATTCGCAGTTTGGACCTAACACTGTACTGGTTGGATTTTCAAATAGGCTGAAGACTTGCAAATGTAGCGCGTGCCTTGGTAAAACTTGCCGTGTTATCCTTACCGGCCCCATTATATTTGCTCATGATGTTTTCAAGATTGTTGCCTGGGAAATATGTTTTGTTGAGTAACGGTGCGAACAAACAAGGAACTACAAGGATAGATGAATTTGTCGAACACGTTCTTTAAATCTATTCCGATTATTTAGCACATTAGTGTTAGTGATATAACACACACCCTACTGAATATTTCATGGATGCTCGAAAAATAAAAATAAACTCATGTAATACTCATATATATAATATTTTATCTGCAAATTAATATATTCTCATCAAAACGAAGGAAATATGATTATCAAAACGTTTCTTTGAAACCTAATCTTAGACTAATCTGATATGCCAGGCTAAATGGATTGATACTGGTCGCAAATCCCTTACAGTATTCCAAGAGCGACAGTCATTTATGGAACATAATGGACTTGTCCAGCTTCTGCATACGGAATAGTCCATGCAAATTATCTGGATATCAATAAACAAAGCTATCAACAATATAGAGCCTTGTCAGTTGGAACTGATGTCCTGGCTCTTTATTGTGAACACATGCTTCACTAGATCAGTTCAAGTAGTACAAGGCTTCACTATATCAGTTCAAGTAGTACAAGTGTAAACAACCGTTACAATGTTACAATGTGAAGTACAATGGGTTGCTGACAGATAATCGGACATTTGATATGATAACTTGTCACGAGATGTCCTTGATTTTTAATTGTGTAACGTCATCGTAAATGGACCTACTTTTTAATATTAATGGCAATACAAATTAGACGGCAGAGTTGTTTACCTTGTTTGATGGACATATCCGCTTTCTAGGAGCTTCCATGATACAACCGCGTCGGTGGTGTAATGGCAGAGTGTCTGCCTCGGAAACGGGAGGTCGAGGGGTCGATTCCCGGACGGATCATACCATAGACTTACAATGGTAGTAATGGCTTCCCTCGTTGGTGCTCAGGGTTGCGGGGTTAGGATAAAGACGGAATGGATAGTTACAGGACAAAGGGGCAAGAACTTATAAAGGAAACGCCGTGATATAACTCAAATATGTTTTGGAAGCGGCGCAAAATAGCAAACAATCAACTAATCAACTACCAAGATAATTTCAAGAATATAGATAATCATATTTTATAGTGTACCAAACATACAATAATAATCTACCTTGTCTTTACATATAGGAATATATGGTATATTTAAAGATAAATATGTGGACATTAGAAAACAAATTTAATTTTAGTATGACTACCATATGTCTTTGACGATTATGTTTTATCTGACTATATCAGTTTCTTAACTTAATTCTGTTTGAATGTGCAGTCGTTTAATAATATTTCATTTGATATTTCCGTATTATCAATGTTTTTAATTCGCCTATCAAATAGCCGGCAACAGAGTTTAATACTGTAGTTTTGAGATAACTATGTATTAGTTATTGGCTGGTCGCACATATCGATGGTCCGTGTTCGTGAGGTGTGTTCCGAAATGAAGTGACGTCTGATAAAAGGGCTCTTCAAACATTTTATCAGACTATTATCAAATTGTGAGTTGCATATTTATATGTAACCTTTTCCCACATACAGCAATTTTGCAGCGGACGACTTTGTAAACTTTTCGAAAAATATAGGGAACATCTATATAAATGAACCTAGCAATTTCTACTTTTGCCACAATATTTTTAAAAGATGTCAGCTGCAAAGTCGTCCTAACGCGTCTGAATGTTAGAAAGAATATACCAGTTTGACAATATTACCACAATCTTTAGATATTGACGAATAACACACGGTTTGATGGTAATGTATGAATAGTGCAACCTCAACTGAGCGACATCTATCGGAAGGGAAAAACGAAGCTGTTTTACAGAGTCATCGCTATATAGAGGTTAACAGTTTGGTTGATAAAACTGTATGTTGAGGCCTTTGAAGAAAACCTGATTACGGAAAAGGAGAAATTTGCCATAAAAGAACAATTTCTGTGGTTCTAACAATGTTACCCAAATGCATTCCTAGTATATGAACTATATTTGTAGTTTTCCATCGTATGTGGTGGAGAAATGATTATGGTTAAACCTAACACTCTGTTTTGACATTTATATTTATTAATGTATTGGTAGTATAAGTAGCATTATAACATGTAACCCTATCCCACATATATCCAGTTTGCTGCAGACGACTTTGAAAACATCTAGAAAAATATAGGGAATATCTCTATAACTGCAGCAGAGTTGAAAACCTTGTTGAGCAATTACTCCTTTTGCCCCAATATTTTAAAAGGTCGTCTCCTGCAAAGGTGCCTGTTGTATAGTATGACAATATTACCACAATCTATACCTATAAACGAACAAGCACGGTTTCAGGGTATAGTTTTTTAACAGTGCAACCTCGCCTGAGTGATATCTAGCGGAAGGGGAAAACGAGGCGGTTCTAGAGAGGCGTTGCTATATAAAGGTTAACAGTTTGGTTCATACAAATGTATGTTGAGACATTTGAAGAAAACCAGCACGCAAAATGAGAACTTAGTCATAGAGAACAATTTCTATGTTGCCCACAAAAATAACCAACTGACTTCCGAAAAGGACCAGACATATCAGTATAGCTATCCCGAGTTCAAACTTCTGTTCGGTCAGTGATTCTTTCATATGGCTTATTAAATTCACTGTGCCTAAATAAATTCACGTGGCTAGCGATATTAGTCTTCTACCAATTGTCGTAGTATGGTCTTTGTGAAAAGGGAGTTAGTTGCCTGGGAAAGATATATTGTTGAGTAATGGTACGAAAAGACAAGGAACTACCAGGATAGGTGAATTTGTCGGCGTGATATAAATAAAACGTTTTTTAAAAAGACGTTCTTTAAATATATTCCGATTCTTTAGCACCTTAGTGTTAGTGATATAAAACATACCCTACTGTATATGTAATCGATGCTCGAAAAAAAAACCTCATGTATAACTCTTATATATAAAATAATTTATCTGCAAATTCATACATTCTCATCGAAACGAAGGAAATATGGTTATCAAAACGTTCTTTGAAACCTCTTAGACAAATCTGATACGCTAGGCGATCTTGAATGATACTGGTCGCAAATGCATTACAGTATTCCACGAGCTGCAGTCATTTATGGAACGGCATTTCGATTCGCAAATAATAGCCTATTCAATGCTGAATTTCATAATGGACTTGTCCAGCTTTTGCATACGGAAGAGTCGATGCAGGTTATATGGATATCAATAAACAAAGCTGAGCATCAACACTTTAGAGCCAGGTCAGTCGTAGCAGATGCCCTGGCTCTGTTTTGACGACACAGGCTTCACTATATAAGTTCAAGTAGTACAAGCGTAAACTACCGTTACAATGTAAAGTGAACAGGGTTGCTGACAGATTATCGGACAGTTGATATAATAATATGTCACGAGATGTCCTTGATTGTAATTTGTGTAACGGCTTCGTAAATGTGCCTTTTTGTTAATATTAATGCAATAAAAAGTAGATTTCACAGTTGTTCACCTTGTGTGTTAGACATAGTCGCTCTTCAAGGGTTTCGAAGATACGACCGCCTGGATGTTGTATCGGAAGATTGTCCAACTCGATTGCGGTTGATTGCGGGTTCTATACCCGGCCGGGTCATACCAAGGAATAAAAAATGGTAGTAATGGCTGCAATGATAACATTTAAAAATTGTTGAAAGCGGCGTAACACATCAAACTATCAATAAATCATCCATTAATAATTAAAAAACAAACAAATTAATTTGAACTTGACAACCATATTTCGTTGACTATTGTCTTTTATATGATGATATCCGTTTCCTAATTTAATTGTTTTTGAATATGTAGTCGTTAAATAATATAGCATTGTTTTTTTTGTATCAAAATGTTATTTCATTCGCATATCAAAATGGCCGACAAGATAGTTAAATATTGTAGTTTTTAGGGAATTATGTATTAGTTCTTGGCTGGTCGCAATTCTCGGTGGTCCTTTTCGTATGGCGGGGTCCTAAATGAGGTAATATCTGATAAAGAGCTCTTCAAGCAATTTATCTAACTTTTATCGAAGTATGAGTATCCTAGTTACATGTTACCCGTTCCTCCATATAGCAATTTTAAAGCAGACGACTTTGAAAACATCTCGAAAAATATAGGGAACATATAGGAAACATCTGTATAAATGAAAGTTAAATTGTTGAATAGAGCCGAGCAATTTCTTCTTTTGACATAATTAGTTTAAAAGTCGTCTGCTGCAAATGCGTCTGAACGCGTCTGTATGTTCGAAAGGATCTACCATTTATAGTATGACAATGACTACCACATGTTTTATCTATTGACGAAAAACACACGGTTTGATGGTCATTTATGAACACTGCAACCTCGCCTGAGCGACGTGGAGCAGAAGGGGAATACAAAGCTGTTCCAGAGAGTCGTCGCTATATAGAGATTAACAGTTTGGTTGATGAAACTGCACTTTGAGGCCTTTGAAGAAGAAGACCTGATTACGGAAAAGGAGAACTTTGCCATAACAGAACTAGGGTTCGAATTCACAACCCCTGGATTGACAGCCCGCGTCGCTACCAACTGAGTTACCAAGACATTTAGATAAAACTAGCAGGGCTGCACTTCCAGGTTTTGTCAAAAGTTACAAAAAATCAGAATCGTTAAAATCATACTAAAATACTTCGCAGTACATATATTGGACCTGAATACACCGCCTAAAAGATAGTCTCGTCTTGAATTGACTCATGAACACGTGGTCCTTTTTTCACAAGTTAAAGGCACGACACAAGCAAGGCAGCTTTTCTATCTCGTTTATCTCTATCTCGTTTAATTAAATAGGTTATCTTACCTGGTTCATAACGAACGATTTGATAACTCGACAATTTGATTGACTTACGTAAAGCTCAGTCTGAGATGATTGTTAACCTTTTCCAACAATTCAACAAAATTGCGGCGGAAGAGTGTGAAAACATCTATGGAAAAAAAAAAAAAAAAAAAAAAAAAATGTGTAATTCATTACTAACAATATCTTCTATTAAAACACTGTTTTTCAACGGTCGTCTGCTGCACACAGCGTCAGAAAACGTCTGTATATGGGAAGGGGTTAATATTATAATTCGAATGTTTGTAGAATATATATGTGCGGACGATAAGGACTCTGGAGAGGCTGTATGCAGATTTGTTAACCCTCTCCAAGATTTACACATAGGCATAAATTAAAAAAATATATAAATGAATGTTTAATGAATTAGCAATATCTTCCATTACACACTCTTTTTTCAAAGGTCGTCTGCTGCACACACCGTCAGAAAACGTCTATATATGAGAACGGGTTAATAATCTAATTCGAATGTTTGAACAATAAATATGTGCGGACGATGAAGACTATTTAGAGACTGTATGCAGATTTGTTAATCTTTCCCAACATTTAACAAAATTGCAGCAGACGACTTTGAAAACACATAGGAAAAATGAGATTTTTGTTGTAAGTGAATGTTTAATGAATGATTATTATTTACATGTTCTCACTTTACACATTGTTTTTCAAAAGTCGTCTGCTGCACACATCACCATAAGGCTTCTGTATCTGAGAAAGGGTTAGGATAAAGCCACGGGTGTTAGGTGTTACACATTTTAACCCTTTCCGACGTACAACAAATATGCAGGAGACACCTTTGAAATCATCTAGGTAAAGTTATAAACTTAAGTATACGTATTGAAAAGAGTAGAACACATTGTGGCAAAGGTAGAAGGGTAGTCTGCTGCAGATATGTCAGAATACCTTTATAAGGGGGAACGGGTTAATTGAAAAACTTAGCCTCGTTTTATACTCGACAGAAGTACTCAAAACACACATTGTTTAAAGGGAGAGTATCAACGTATACTAATCAGTTTCACAACAACCAAATTACCTCCCTTATCAGAAAAGTCGTCTGCTGCAGAGTGACAGCATTCGTTTCTAAGCGGGTACGGGGTAATTTAGAACCTTAGCCCAGTGTATTATTCGACAGAAGTAATATCAACACATTGTTCAGAGGGAGAGTACCAAGGTATCAGAGTTCATTTCACAACAGCCAAATTACCTCCCTTGTCAGAAAGGTATAGTTTTGGTATTGTCAGGGATTCAATTTATTTATAGAGCGTTCACATTATATTAATTTTCTATTTTTTGAGTAGTGCAAGGGGGGTTGGGTAGGGGTGAATGTTGTAGAACCCGAAATAATTAAGCATACCGTTTCTCATACATTGCGTTCGATTTTCAAATGTATTCACGTAATTGAACAATAAAGTGGTTTTCAGTGAGCAAAATCTTCAATTCTGAGCAAAAAGATATTTTGCAAGATAATAAGACGGTTCCGATTTGCAAACATAATAAACATTACGGTTTTACGTCATAAATAACGATGGTGAGAAGATACATGTATGCGTGGGGAACTTGTACCGCTGATTGCAGATATCCAGAAAATATGATTGGTGTCAGGTTCATCACATTTCCAAACCCCAAAACCAAGTTGGACACATGTTTACGATGGATTAAAGGGTGCGCTCGGCAAAACGATTAGTTAAATATAGACCGGATCAACAAGAACAAAGTCATTTGCTCACAGTAAGCATTATAATCCTGTATTCACACTTGCAGTTGTATCTGATACTGATTCGTTTTCTCCGTTTGAAGCTTAAATCGATTGAGATGTATTTTTTACAAACGTAGACTAGCGTCAAACACCCATTTTGTTTCACTACATCCAAAGTCGTACGAAATCGGTATTTTTCGTTGACTTGACTTTCATCTCTAACGACTTCTTACGGAAATTTCTGACCCAATTGTTGATATACTATGGTAAAACCACCTTTCAACAAACAACACGCGTGATACTTCATATGAATTCGGAGAGGCCCTTTCACAAATATGTGACAATATATTCGTTCCATGGGTCTTTAGATCTTGATTTAAAATGAACCACATACTACTTTAATTAACCAAGGTGATCATGACGTCCAAGGTCACTTAACCTCAGTTAATAACCTATATTATATAAAGGCTTTAAGGTTCTATGTTGAGGGGAGTTCATTGACGATGGCATGGACTTCTTTTGTACAAATCGGACACATTATTTGAAATGACGATCTTTCCTATATTTGCTATACAGTTTTACAATTGATCAATCTTTAGTCTTAGTCGATAAATAGGTTTGTGAACTCATTTGACACAAAATAGAGAAGACATCTGCAATTTAGTCCTATAAGAAAACGAGTAAATCTCTTGTCGTTCATGCTTTTCATGCATGAATTCATGCCGTATATAACTACAATGAAAATAGTCTCACCCTACCCAGTAAGTTTTTCGCACAATACAGATGCCTATCATAGTATGTAGAGGGTCACCCAATGAACAGGTCTGTGAACATATTCTGAACTTGGATCAGTACTTTCAGAGAAGATTTTCAAAGTTTGCGTTTTACTAACAAGCCTCACCTCATGGGAATCATATTTTTTCACCAATCGCAATACTTTTCTTTATGGCACTTTCGTCTTCAAACAAAATTATACCATTTTTGTTATTCCAACATATTAGATTGTTAAGTGTATGAACAATAAGTCTTATAAATATTTCAATATGCAATGGTTGCACTTTTCCTATTGTTTATTAGATGTATAATCAATTATGATATCCCTGTAAATTAACACTTTTTGTCTGCCATGTGGTTTCAGTTTTTATTGTCCAAGCAAGTGTAACCACACCTTAAGACGTGGAGTATATAAGCAGTCAGGAAATCAATAAACGCTAATAACCTAATTGGAGAACCATATTTTCATTTTACCTTCAACTTGTGTTCAAGTAACTTTTCAATTATTTGTGTGTTATAAATGAATTATTGGAGTGTTATTGGAGTGCTTTTAGAATGCTACGTAACTTTCTCTATCTACAAATCCGCAAAGTTTGACTTTAATCAGTCTATGTAAGGCAAATTTAATCATTTGCCATATCGGCTCTATAAATGGATTTGAATTGGCATCACTAACGCAATAGAAAGAACCCCAAATACATATGCTGTTAAAATATATTGATTGATTGATTGATTGGGGTTTAACGTCGTTTTTAACAATTTATCAGTTATATCACGGCGGCCAGTTCACCTACTCATGCATTTCCTGGTTTTCTCCACACAACAATCTTCCCAAAGCAATGTTAAAATTGAAATTACAGCATTTGAATCAAATTGTGACCGAACTGTAATGTCAAAACGCCAGCGTTCTGAGGGAGCCGGTCGTGTTCTTTGCGTTTCAATTGTTATCAAAACACTGGTGTATGCCTTTACAAACATAGATTCCCTCCTTTTCGACAAAGGTCTGCACTTAAAAAAAAAAAATCGAAAATAGATGAAATTTTCCTTTACCACATTTAAAAACAAAGGTATTTACGGTAGTTATAGATCATTAGTTTCTCTTTTTTAATTACTTTATATTGACTAGTGGTAGGTGTGTGATTCGTTCACATCAACGGGTAGTTACGTTTAAGTTTATCACTTTTTAACAACATTATAGCGATAACCTGAAAAGTATCTACCCCTTGCTGTGATGAAGTGCCCATGAAATGCTATTGTAATCGGTATGTCTAAGTGAAAATCGTAATATGCAAGGAACCACTTGATGTTTACACTTTCAGTACTTTGAAAATACTAGCCTCTGTATATATAACCTTTATTTCATACTTTTGAAAGTATTTTCCTTTTTGCACATTAAATCATAAACATTTCTTTAGATGTTTTTTCTTCTTTTTTCTCATTTCAATACATGATCACTTAATGCTATACATTTACTATGATAATTCTATGTTTTAATTAAAGTTTGATATATTGGTCTTTCCGACTCTCTTTTATTAAAATAGTTCGTGTCAAACACATTCCCATTATTTTTCTTCAACTGCATGTCATTGCATATCCTCTCATATCGTTGTACTTTCAGCAAGAGCTTTTTTTTTGTCAATAAGAAAGGGATCGACGATCTATTTCAGAACGCTAAGCTTAGACCTGTGGATTGTCCTGAACATATTTCAGAAGATGTTAAAACACTGCTCGAAAGCATTGGCTTTGAAAATGTTGACATAAGTTATAGCATCGAACATCACAATGAACATACGAACGATGAGACTGCAGACGTAGAATAATCAACTAATATATATCAGACACAACACTATGGAAGTAATATTCAAAGCGAAGATGTTACGAATGGTATCGAAATGAAAACGTAAATATATGCGAGAATTTTAAAGGATGAAAGAGATATAACGAAACAAAGTGATGGGAAGACATCAGACCAAATGCGGAATATGAATATCGTTCTCACCATTAAATCACTTCGAGTTGAGATTGATGCTAGATTTGCATTGGAACATGCAAACGTTTCTACGGGTATTTAAGTATATATTCTGTATTAATATATGGTCATTGAGTGGTGAAAATGTTACCGGATTGTCCACACACCCATACATTAGTTCGAACAAAGACAACCGCATGTGTATAATCATGTTTCAATCCGTTTATAGTGGACCCGCGATAACTCGAACTCGAAAGGGATACAGAAATAATGTGATAAAGTCGCTGTATTTATTCTTCATGTATGTGCTAACAGCTTCGTTATTCGTTTATATTTGATTTTGTGCAAAAGGAGCATGTGATAAATCCTATCTAGAAATCATATTCGTTAAAGGAAATTGTCCGCATTAAACGATTGTTTCAAGTTATCCAGGGTTCGAGTTATTGAGGGTCTACTGTTTATTGTAATAAATGATGTTCGTACCCTTTTCAAATAATTTGTATCACTTAAAAGAGCGAAATTGTTAATGCCAGTCAATTTCCACGTTGGTTTATTCTCAATTGGTACATTTTAAGTAGTACATTATTAATAGTATCCTACATTCCCTCGATTATTCGTCCTCCACAAATGGGCTAACAGGCTATTTGGACAGTAGTTAGTTTCTTGGAAATAATGTTGTGTGGAGAACTGGTATGAGTAAATTAGGAAACCCATGAGCAGGTGAACTGGTCGCCGTTATATGACTGAACAATGTTGGAAACGATGTTAAACACCAATCATTCAATCGACAATCCCTTGAATATGTGTATGATTTATCATTGACTAACGTTAATGGTACTTATATTTCAAAAGATGTTTTAGCACTGTTTTATTTATGTTCTTTCTGTTTAAGATGACCCTGATAGCACGATACTGTTGATGCTTTTTAAGATTGGTGGAACAAGAAAGGCAGAAGAAATCCGTTGTGTAAAATACAGGCACAAAGTGATAAAGGACACAATTTATGTTTCTTATACAAAAAAGAAAAAAACAATGCGAAACGATGGATATCCTGGCCTTGTTAAACGAAAGAAGGATGATGAAAGGGAAATGGTCACATTAACAACGTAATTATCCAGGAGATAGCCCAACTGTTTTGTTTGAAACAGTTTAAATTATATTTCAAAGATATGCATTATATGTTAACAACCTGGACGGAAATTAATACTGACATTTATTGTACTATATAAATGTTTAATTAGTTTGGTATATTAAGGTCAGAATATCTCATGTGTGTATGACCATTAAGGGCCTCAACAAAGATAAGCGTTTGAGACCACAGTAAGCGTCCTACTCCCTACCAAACACACAAGCACTCGAAAAAAAGGTATATTATAATAGAGAAAGGGAGAAAGATGGAGAGGGCAGACAGAGAGATAAAGACAAGAGAGACACATAGCTAGATAAATAGATATATATATATATATATATATATATATATATATAGTTTTGTAATCACCGATTCCTTGGGTCTATGATAAACCTCATCCTCGAATTGTTGGGTCATTTTCAATGTATTGGGTCATTTTCCATTTATTGGGACAAGACCCAAAACCTTGCCGTCCCAATAATACATTATGTTTTAAAATGTTTGAAAGACTCTTCTGTTCGAATTGGGCCTGTCTTCCTAAACCAATATATTGGGTCCCAAAATCTGATCTATTGAAATTCCACATTTTGCTTCATTTTGTATATAATTTATATATAAATTCGACCAATGAAATGTAAGGGCGTAATCGGAAGGTGACCAATCGGAATACTCTAACCAGAATGCAGGGGGCAGCATGAAAAATGGCGGAATCCTCACGTGAAAATGTAAGTTGTTTATCACCTGTGTGTGCATCGTTTTGTTGTTGTTAATGAGTAATATTGACTATTACAAAGTCAGTTAAAAGTAATATGAAAGTAATATAAAATAAAGGCACTGCCTTTGATATAAACACACTCTGAGAACCTGTAAAATGAAGTTGGCTTCAAGCTGGTATGGAGGGGATTACCGCCAAAACTCTATGTGTCTAGATGACATTCCTATTTATAAACATTACATGCTCATGTGTCTTCTTTCTTAACTTGTACATGCATGTATCATCGCATGGGTCCATCTTACGGGTGCATGGTGTATGATGCTTATTGCATATTTCATGACATTCTTATTTATAAACATTACATGCTCATGTGTCTTTTTTCTTAATTCGTACATGCATGTCTCATCTCATGACATGTGTCCTTCTTACGAGTGCATGGTGGTTGATGCTTATTGCATCTTTCTTTCTTACACTTGCATGCGTCTTACCGTATTAGTGTATACTTGATTCGTCTTGGTTCCTGATTGCATTTTTTACCTTTAATTTAAATGCTACATTCTTCTTGTTTATGCTTATTCTGTTGATAAAAAAAGGGCTTTCGTGAACATATTCAAGTAAAAATAGCAGTTGCAATCAGGAACTAAGACATACCACTATGATACCAGTATGCACTAACAAGAATGGCATTAACACGAATACGGTAAGTCATATTATGACACCAGGTGGCGCTTTAGTTATGATAGTTTCAATCCAATGGAATAGAATCACTTTAAATATATATATGTATAATCTAACATTTAACAATTATGAATATATCCTCGAGCATCCATAATTCGTGAGTGTAAGGCTTCAAAGACAAAATATGCAGAAGGCTTAGTGAATGATACGAAATTTCATGTCTTATCTGAAAGATTTATTTATTTCCTCCAAGTTACGAGCAAAAAATCCTTTAAAAACTAATAATTCACCAAAAAAATAATCTTGAATACACATGTGTTCAACAAGTCCGAAGCCGAAATTGTTATCCTATTTTCGTGACGTCATTATTTTGGCACTTTGCAGTTTCCATAAATGCAACACACAAAAAAAAAAAAAACATTTAAAAGGGGCAATAGATCGTAACATATTGAAAACTAAAAAACTGAAGCAATTAAACATTTTATATAGTTTAAATCAATTAATTTGAAATTATCCTTGATTTAAATATGGACTTTTTTTTTTTTAATTACTCAACTTCGAATCTTCGTTAAGCTTATTTTCCTTTCTCATTTTTTATCCCACTGTGTCAACCTAAAGGGTTTACATGGATATTTGGTACCCTGTATGCATCCTATATTTATATCATCACAATGATCAATACAGATTTCAAAATTGCCATATTTCTAATGGGATATTATTTAAAATATTTTAGTTATTTTACATCTCTATGCGTAAGCACCTTTAGGAATGTGAAATCCAATGAAAAAATTGCATTGACCTAACTAGGTCAAACAAATCAAATGACCCTAGCCGCCATTTTGTAAACAACAAAAGACCCTTTTGACGGTAACTTTTTATGTCCGATTTTTCCACTTTTTGGGTGTTTAAACTGTTCTTTAAATTTGGTATATAAAATATAAGGGTATTTTGGCTATTCCTCCCATGACAACAAGTAACAAAACTGTTTAAGATGCATTTTATTGTTGAAATATGTCAGCAAATACTTTGGCCATTGGGAAATCATTTTACAGTTTCGAATCGGCTGCAAGGACAAAGTCACGTGATATAAGCCCGAAAATAGTGACGTCACGAAAAGGGGATGCTAACGAAAATGGAATGTCCAACGATATAAACTTTAAACTTAAAAAATGTCAACACTATTAGTTTGATTGTTAGTTTTGAAAAAGAGGGTGACAAAGCTACCTAAACACCGGCTACCTCTATTTTGAAGTGCAGTGACTTGGGGGATCCATTATTGAATGTGGGATATTTTTCGTTGATACGCGGTTATCTCCCTGGAATAAGAATTTAATTTAAAGCGCAACCTGGCGTCATAATATGACTTAGACGAATGGCATTTACATGAATACGGTAAGACGAATGCAAGTGTAATAAAGACAGATGCAATAAGCATCATACACCATGCACTCGTAAGAATGACACATGCATGTAAGAATTAAGAAAGAAGACGCATGAGCATGTAATGTTTATAAATAAGAAAGTCATGAAAGATGCAATAAGCATCATACACCATGCACTCGTAAGAAGGACACATGAGATGAGACATGCATGTAAGAATTAAGAAAGAAGATACATGAGCATGTAATGTTTATAAATAAGAATGTCATCTAGACACATACTGTGACATAGAGTTTTGGCGGGTATTCCCTTCCATAAGCTGGGGGTCAATTTCAAATCGGTTCTTTCTCGCTTACTAAGTTACATGAATGTAATGTCAACTTATAGCATTCATCGTAAACCACTAGACAAGGAAGCTGGATACTTTAAATACCCTGTAACAAATCAGTGCTGACTGTATCAAATTCCAGACTACATATTACCTTTAATTTCATATATGACAGTGTTTAAAATGTTGAGGAGACCAGTTTTTTGGTCAAAACCCAGTTTATTAATTAACACTATATCGTACACACGTTCTCTCTCGGTCTGTTCAGGGTGTTGGTAATGAATCATGATTGTGGTGGCTAAGTTTAACCATATTTAACCCTTTCCCTGTTCTGTAATTTTGCCAAAAAAAACCTCCACCACCATAATTATTTTACTGAATAAAGGCATTTTGGTACACATAACAATGTATTTAATTGCCAATGCCAGTAGTATAAACCCTAACCCTCAATATTTCAATAGACAAACAGAGCAGTCTACCTTTTTGTTTATGATTCGAAAACCTATTTTTAGACATTTCGTCTGAATATTAATGAGTGTCATTGGAATATTAATGAGCGACAAGTTCAATCTGTTTTGTAATATGTTTGGATACTTCTATGATTGAGTTTCAAATATAAGAAGTGTTTATTCTAGAAGGGGGTGGGGGGGGGGGGGTCCCATTAATTTTGATAAATCCCCAAAATTCTATACCAAATTGCGTTTTTGGTAAAAAAAAAAAAAAATTTTCAAATCCTATATAATAAACACAGAATTGGCGGTTCCTTATGTTACAGAACAACCAGGTTGTCCTGTTCATTACAGGACAACCACAGGACATTCACCTAAATTAGACGATTATGTATCTCCAAAGAAGCAAAATGGTTGTTCAGTTACGTAAGGCACCCAAGGCACCAAGTGAAATTTACATACAAGATAGAATTGTCATACCATATAAAAGGGAACTTTGTTAGATTGGAAGTAATTATTTACGCATTCAAAGTTTTAACAATTGCTTAATGGATCTTTGTCTCGCCTGCGACTTTAGGAGCAGGGGGGACTAAGGCGTAGCTTTTCCGGCGGCGTCAACGTTAAAGTTTCGTGTTTTGTCTTTTTCTCTGAAACCCTTTGGGGTATTGAATTTAAACTTCACACATGCTTTTAAGGTGTTGAGACACACTTCCTGGCTAAGTTCCATAACCATAACCTGCCCTTTTTAACTTAGATATTTCACGTTAAAGTTTTGTGTTTTGTCTTTTTATCTGAAACCACTAGGGGTATTAAATTGAAATTCACACATGCCTTTAAGGTGTTGAGACGCAGTTCCTAATAGCTCATATCTCTGTAACTACTGAAACTAATTACTTGAAACTTCATAACTCTGACTTGCATTTTAGCAGATTTATGCACCTTTTTGGACTTGGAAAATTCTGGTTAAAATTTTGCGTAATAGCTCATATCTCTGTAACTACTGAAACTAATTACTTGAAACTTCACACATGTATTTGGGGTCATAATGTATGCGCATATGCCAAGCCCTATAACTCTGACTTGCATTTAGCAGATTTATGCCACTTTTTGGACTTAGAAAATTCTGGTTAAAGTTTTGCATGCAAGCTGGATCTCTGTAACATGTTGTACTTAAATTCATTCTTCGAATAGTTGAGCGTGCTGTCCAGTGACAGCTCTTGTTTTTTTGGCCAACACATGCGGCGATAATCAGCCCCATTCCTCCTCTGAAAAGTATGTTTTTTTCTCCCATTTTACTGAAAAGTATGTTTTTTTCCCCCATTAAAAAAACAAAAAAACCCACTATGGATATTAGATAGAGAGAAATGGTATTATTATGAAAGTATTATTAAAGCATCACCTGAGCAGTAACTCTATTTTAATTTATGCATAGTTATTATAAATGAACATAATTGTTTGTTATTATTCATCTATACACAAGATATTAATTAAACAGAAAAAGGAGAACTTCTTTTTCTTGTGATGTACAGATAGCCTTACTTACATTTATTTATTAGTGCATTAGAACTGTATATGCATGATAGAATTCCTTTTGTATAGCAAATTCAAATGTAGTTACTTTGTGGAAATATAAGATACAAATAACAACTTTTTAGCTCACCTGTCACATAGTGACAAGGTGAGCTTTTGTGATCGCCCTTCGTCCGTCTGTCGTTTGTTAACAATTTCTCATGAACACAATAGAGACCGTATTTTCCAACGGATTTTAGCCAAACTTGCACATAACTTGTATTGGCATAATATCTGGGTTACTTTCGAAAACCAGCCGGATACAATCATGACTTGCAGAATTTTATTTTCAGAGCTCATGAACAAGATAGAGGCTACATTTTCAATTCAATTTGATTCAAACTTGCACACAACTTGTATTGGCATAATGTCTCGGTTCCTTTATTAAAAAACTGGTCCCCTCATGACTTGCGGAGTTATGGCTCCTTAAAGGGCCAAAATTTGATTTTCAGAGCTTCGTGAACAAGATAGGGGCGACATTTTCAATTCAATTTGATTCAAATTTGCACCCAACTTGTATTGGCATAATATCTTGGTTCCTTTCGAAAACTAGCTGGAATCCACCATGACTTGTAGAGTTATGGGCCAAAATTTGATTTTCAGAGCTTGTGTACAAGATAGAGATTACATTTTCAATTCAATTTGATTCATTTTAAATTCCGGAGTTTTAAGGGGCCAAACTTTTATTTTCAGATAAAACATGATAGAGTGTAACAGGCGAGCGAAATTAGTTTGCAATCTTATCAAATTTTTCATGTGTTTTGTTTATATTAGGTCATGGAGTTTTTGCCACAAAACCAATAAAGAAGGAAGAGTTTGTATTGGAGTACAAGGGAAGGCTTCTTGTGGATCCAGAATATGATACTGACACTGGATTTCATTACTTCTTCTTTTATAAGAATAGAACTATGTGGTAAGTTGTTGCAGTTTTTGTGGAGCTTGCTTGCCGTCAGTCCGATATAGTCACAACAATTGCAGTTGTGTATGTGAGTGAATGTGTGCGTTAGTGCGTGTGTCTGAGTTGCTTGTCCAGCCTGTAAGTTAGCCATGGATGGATTTCCATCAAACTTGCCACAAATGTTCACCATCTGGAGATGATGTGTCGCATACCAAACCCGAGTCCCTAGCTTCAAGGTCAAGTTCACACCTCAAGGTCATAGGTTAAAAGCAGAGTCCGAACTGTTACTGATGGATTCTCATCAAACATGTTATATTGTAATGAACTGTCCTTGGTTAAAATTCAGTAAAATAAATCTTGAATGATAAAATCTCTGTAGATTTGTGCCTAGATTCCTTTGTGATAAAAATTGAGTCTGTGTTTGAATTGTATGTCAACTTTGTTATCCCCGGCCGATGAAATCAATCGAAACTTAACATATGCCTTTGGATCGCTAAGACTGACACAGTTCTAGGCCAAGTTCCATAACTCTGAGATGCTTTTTGACAAAATTATGGCCCTTTTTAACTCGAAAATTTCTCGTTGAAGTTTCTTGTTTTGTCTTTTTTCTCTGAAACCACAAGGGCATGAAATTTCACACTTGCCTTTAGGCTGATGTGACTAAGTAATTGTGTATTTTAGAACTGTGTTACACATTTCATCATTTTGACTAAAGCGGTGACAGGTGAGACAGCGGATGTCTTGAGTAATAAAAGGTTAAGAGATTGTCATTTCTAGTATGGTGATTATTCCTATTATCATCATGGTTTTACAATCTATTTCAGCATTGATGCCACAGACTCCAATAGTTTAGGAAGAATGGTTAATGATGAGCGAGCTGCGCATGCGAACTGTAAAATTAAAAAAAGTTTTTGTAAATGAAACTCCAAGATTGTGCATCTTTGCTGTGAAGGATATTTCGTCTGGGGAAGAACTTAGATATGATTATGGTGGCCAGGATCTACCTTGGAGGAAGCTAAAGGTATTTAATACCAGTTTTTCTTTAAATACCATTTTATTTTCATTTATAATATGAACCACCTTCTCAAATTTGAAGTGAACCATTTAGTAATCATTTTGGCTTTTTTATCTCAACTAAGTTTAAATTATTCATGGTGAGATATTAGTATTGCATCTAGTCTGTCAGAAGTGCATTGTCATCTATTGAGCATCTCACAATTCGCACTTTGGAGGGGAAGGTTAGGGTCCACAATTTTGTTGATTTAAAATGGAATATTTTTGTGTTATGATGGTAGGTTCTTATGTTTTAGCTCTACTGGCCAAAGGCGATACAGTCCAGTTTTCATTTGATTCTTTTCAAACTTGCACAGTATTTTTTTTATTGATGAGAGCTCGGAATCTATCGACAATGAGCAACATATTAAGTCAAGAATTATCTCCCCTTGAATTTGTGAAAATTGTTAAATTCAACTTGTTTATGCAATAAAGTTCACAGTTTTCATCAGATTGTCTTCAAACTTGCACAGTATGTTTATTAGCTCTACTGGCTGAAGGCTGGAAGAGCTTATGTCATGGCTTGGCAGGTTTCTTTTACCTTGTATAAAAGGGGCCGTTTAACGGCCCCTTCCCCTCGGAAAATAAGCATAGTTTTTCCCCTAAAAATATTAATTCCCCTCCCTATAAAATAACTTGAGGCTTGGTGCTGAAATACTTCATATTTTGATGAGAATTAAAGTTGCTGATGTTGCCCTTAGAGAATATGACCCCAAAACTGCTGTGACAAGATGGTTGTTGTCTGGACTAAGACAGAAAAGACCCCATACTTTGCCATATGGAGCCAGAAATTGAAACACGGTTTCTAGACTATGCTGTTTATCTGACAGTCTCAGCAGCTTCTTTTCACAGCATGGTTTAGACGATGTTTACATTACATTCATGATTGACCATAACAGTGTATTGCACTATTGTAGTTCACATTGTGTTGCTTAAACTTAAAGTTCTAATAAGTTCTCGTGGAGGAGTTCAAGAACATGAAAAATAGAGAGATGGCCTTGTAATGATACATGCACATTATACTAGTTAACAATTTCCCCCCCCCCCTTTTTTTTCTAAAACGCCGCGAAATTTTCCCCTTTTCAAAGGCCCCAGGCCCCTTCTCCTTTTTCAGAAAAAAACCCCTGCTTGGTAAAGAAATAGGGTGACTGTTCATTATCTGGGTGCACATTTGTCTAACTACCAGACCCGTAACACTGCATTACTAAGATATGCCAGCCAGTAGAGCGATTTGGGCCCTCATGGGCCTCTTGTTTTGCAGGATTTTAAATTTGTCATGAAATGCACAAACTCCAACATACGACTCCAAGAAGTACCTATATACAGTTCCGTGCATGTATATTTATATAAAACTCTTGCAGGCAGAAATAATTACATCAGATTTGTTTGAATGTGCCCTGAATTTCAGAAAGGTGCTAAGAAGCCTGTCCTGTATGTTAATTCAAATCTGGGTAATGTGTATAAAGATTTCTGTTAAGTTGTCCTCTACTGTTTTAAGCTCACCTGAGCTTTGCTCAAGGTGAGTTATTGTGATCGCCTTTTGTCCGGCGTCCGTCGTGCGTCGTGCGTCGTGCGTCGGCCGTCAACTTCTTCTCCTCAGTAACCAGTGGGTCAATTTGGATGAAACTTCACAGAAAGCATCCTCTCAATGACCTCACCAGAATTCCTTCAAATTGTTGGGATCCATGCAAAATTCTGGTTTCCATGGCAACGAAACCGAAATAACTTCAACATTCTTCTTCTCCCAAACTGGTTGGCAGATTTTTAAATAATTTTGTAGAAATGTTAATTGGATGACCCTCTATCAGATTCCTTCAAGCCATGTTGATTGGTCGAAAAACATGGCCGCCAGGGGGGGGGCGGGGCTATTTTGCCTTATATGGCTATAGTGAAAACTTAAAAAAAGCTTCTCCTCCGAAAGTGTCAAGCCGATTTTCAAATAATTTTGTAGAAATGTTCCTTGGGTGACCTTCTATCATATTCCTTCAAGCCATGTTGATTAGTCGAAAAACATGGCCGCCAGGGGGTCGGGGCTATTTTGCCTTATATGGCTATAGTGCAAACTTAAAAAATCTTCTTCTCCAAAAGTGTCAGGCCGATTTTCAAATAATTTTGTAGAAATGTTCCTTGGGTGATCCTCTATCAGATTCCTTCAAGCCATGTTGATTGGTCAAAAAAAAATGGCCGCCAGGGGGCGGGGCTATTTTGCCTTTTATGGCTATAGTGAAAACTTAAAAAATCTTCTCCTCAATAAGTGTCAGGCCCATTTTCAAATAATTTTGTAGAAATGTTCCTAGGGTGACCCTCTATCAGATTCCTTCAAGCCAAGTTGATTCGTCGGAAACTATGGCCGCCAGGGGGCGGGGCTTATATAGCTAAAGTGAAAAAAAAAATCAGGTGAGCGATTCAAGGGCCATCATGGCCCTCTTGTTTCTCTTACAAGATTCATGAAGACAGTTAGTAATTCCAAGTAATTTGAAGTCAACTTTTGGGTAAACATGTATGCATTTAAAGCATATGGTTTAAAATGTTTTCTTGTCTGGTTGCTTTATGACCATGATTTGAATGGTTTTAGTTGATGGAAACATAAAATCAATAATCACTTATTATCATTTGATCTTTAATGACTCCTGATTGCCTCGATGGTGGTGATTTGCAAAATTATTTTGGATATTTTATTAGAGAGCTTTAAGTGGTATGAAAGTGGGAAATTAAAGTATTGTGAGTTTATGACATATTTAAAAATAATATGAACAGCATTTTATTATTGACAGAAAAGTCAGTACTTAATAAAGCTTTACCAGAAAAACAGCTTTTTCCAGGTACATGTATGTGCAAATTGTATGATACAATTTACAGTCATACTGTACATTATCTGGACTGTCTGGTCATGTAGTAAAATGCTTCGTTGAACATGTACATTTATGCCTAAGGATAACTCAATCAAATCCTGGCTTTCAACATTTTCTAGGCAGCTTAGAGTTCAAATTATATGGATAAAGAATATTCCGCTGACTGCAAATGTCTGAATCTTTTATTTGTGTTTAAAGGCAACTGTCGCATATTTTTGTTTAGTTAACATGTTTCAGTAAGGCAACTTTTTATGAAGTTTCTGTTATCTTAGCTTACCTAAGCATGAAGTGCTCATGGTGAGCTTTTGATATACCAAGATGTCTGTCCATCCAGCCGTCCATCAACTTTTGCTGAATTACACTCTAGAGGCCAAAATTTTGACCCAGCCTTCATTATTTAATTTAACATTTTCAGACTGTTTCTGTCGATTAAATCTAGATGAAGTTTGAATGTGTGTTTTGTCAAGTAAAATGGTCAAATCTTAAAAAAACTTGTATTTACAGTTGAAGCTGCATTTCTCAATTGATCTTCCTGAAAGTTGGCCAGAATGTTTGTTTCAACATATCTAGGTCAAGTTTGAATGTGGGTGTTTTGCTTCAAAGACTAGTTCAATAGGTCAAGTATTACAAAAAACCTCATGTACATATTAGAAGCAGCATTTCTTAATTGATCTCAGAATGTTTGTTTACATACTATGTATATGTGTCATGTTGGGTCAAAAATTAGGTCGCTAGATCCAATCTAAGAAAAATCTATGTACGTGTAAAAGCTTTACCAGTGGCGGCGGCTTCAACATTCAAGTTTTGTGTGTAAATCATTTTCTCCAAAATTGTATGCACTAGACCTTTCAAACTTTGCTTATAGATGCATCATGGCTGGTACATTGCAATATGACAAAAGCTAATATGGAAGTGACCTTGACCTTCTAAGCAAAGCGCAGATAACTTATTGATTTTTATATTCAAGTCAGTACTGGTTCTACCCAGGAAGCGGACAAGAGAGCGGTTCCTATAAGCTTTGAGGTTTCTTTGCAATCATGCTAAAATAAATTAGTATAAACTAAATCTTAAAAAGTTCCATTTAGATCACTGTCCTCAAGTGAGTAATTCAGAGCCATCATGGCCTTCTTGTTTAGTTACAGTTTATTTTTGTTTATTTTACATGTTTTAAGCAATAATGCAACTATTGGAGGAGTTTCCTCTTTCCAATGATCCATTATTGCCAGACCCAATGACACTTAAGTTCATGTACATGTATATACATCTCTGATCTTAATTTTTTAGACGGGATTTCGTTCTTTAAAATAGTGATGTCTGGGGGGGGGGGGGGGGGGGGGGGGCAGGCAGCGTCCCAGGTTTACCTTTTGGTTAACCTTTTCTCAAAGTGATATGTTACCTTTATTCTTCAGTCGATTCTTTTTAAACTTGCACAGTATCTTTATATTGATGGGATCTCGCAACTTTGGACCATTAGGTTCAGAATTATCTCCCCTTGAATATTAAAATATTGTCGGTTAACCTTTTGGTTAACCTTTTCTCAAACTAATATATTACCTTTATTCTTCAGGCGTTTCTTTTAAAACTTGCACAGTGTGTTAATTTGGATGAGAGCTTGCAAGCTATCGAAAATGAGCAACGTGGATCATTAGGTTCAGAATTATCCCCCCTTGAATTTTGAAGTATTGTTAAATTCAGCTGGTGAACACGATACAGTCCACAGTTTTTATCAGATTCTTTTCAAACTTGTACAGTATTTTTATATTGATGTGAATTTGAAATCTATTGAAAATGAGCAACATCGGACCATAAGCTTCTGAATTTTAAAGTATTGTTAAATTCAGCTTGTGAACATGATACAGTGCACAGTTTTCATCCAATTCTTTTCAAATTTGCACTGTATGTTTATATTGATGACAGCTTGGAACCTATTGAAAATGAGCAACATTGGACTATTAGGTTCAGAATTATCTTCCCTGTAGGTTTCGAACTATCATCAATATAAACATACTGTGCAAGTTTGAAAAGAATCCACTGAAGAAAAACCCATCCATAATGCCATTTGGCATTTTTCTTGTCTAGATCCATATACCATATTTTTATGCTCCCAGAATCTGATATATAGTTTGTGTCCTGTCAGTCTGTCTGTAGGTTTGTTCGTCTGTGGCAAACAAAACTTAACCTTGGCCATAACTTTTAAACCACAACAGATACAAATGTGATACTTGGCAAGTGTATCTCATTGAGCTGCACATATTCAGTGGTGACATGTCAAGGTCATCCTTCAGAGTCAAAGGTGAAATCTACAAAATATAGGATGCCATCTGGGGGCATTCTTCTTTCACAAACACATCTTGTTTAATGTTGAAAAGAAGATGCCGATCCAACAAATTTAAAAAGTTTTTCCTCATAAATTATCTTTTATTCAGACAATATTTCTAATGTACATGTTGTTGATCGTCTGATGGCTGATGATTTATAATGAAAGTCGTTCTGAGCTCACCTGAGCACGAAATGCTCATGGTGAGCTTTTGTGATCTCCTGTCGTCCGTCGTGCGGCGTCAACAATTTCTTTAAACATCTTCTCCTACTAAACCGCTGAATGGATTTTGATCAAACTTGGCAGGAAGGTTCCTAGGGTAAAGCTCTTCCAAAGTTATTCAAATGGTTTAATTCTGTTTACAATTCTGGTTGCTATGGCAACTTAAAAGAATTTTTAAGAAAAAAATAAAAAATCTTCTGTCAAACCAAGTAGCCTAGAGCTTTGATATTTGGTATGGAGCATCATCTAGTGGACCTCTACTAAGATTGTTCAAATCATGCCCCTGGGGTCAGAAATTTTACAAAGACTTGTATAGTGAAACTTCAAAAATCTTCTTGACCCAAACCGTAAGACCCAGGATTGCCAAATTTGGTGTGAAGCATCATTTAGTGGACTTCTACCAAGATTGTTCAAATCATGCCCCTAAGGTCAAAATTGGCTCAACCCTGGGGGTCAGAAGTTTTACATAGTCTTATAGAGTGAAAACTTAAACAAATCATCTTGACCCAAACCGTATGGCCGCGGGTTAATACATTTTGTGTGTATCATCGTCTAGTAGACCTCTATCCAAAATTGTTCAAATCATGCCCCTGGGGTCATAATTGGCCCTACGCCCGGGATCAGAAGTTTAACATAGACCTTTATAGACCTTGATTTAAACCGTAAGGCCTAGAGCCGTGATATTTGATGTGTATCATCATCTAGTGGACCTCTACCAAGATTGTTCAAATCATGCCCCTAGTGTCAATATTCGCCCCTCCCTGCAAAAGTACTACTTAGGTGAGCAATATAGGGCCATAATTGCCCTCTTGTTTATACCACTGACAATGAATGAATGAATGAATGAATGTATATTGTTTTATGGCGCATCGACAGCTAAGGTCATTTAGCGCGCATTTAAATTTTATTATTCATGTTCCCTGGGTGAACAAACCAGTACTAGGCTAGAAAATGTGCCTTGCCCAAGGGCACTCCACCATGACCGAATTGCCGCGACTGGGGATCAAACCCGGGATACCCGGTTTCGAAATCCCCGACGCTAACCACTCGACCACAGCGGATTCCTCACTGACAATGAAGTTATGTTGGTTATACTGGAATCTGTTATCAGATTGTCTGTCTGTTTGTCCCTTCATCTGTGAACACAATTTTGTACACTTCTACAGTTTTATTGAAAATTTATGAGTAAATTTGGATAAATTATTTCATCAAATGATTGCTTGCCATTCTCAAGATAACTGTGTTAACTCCCAAACATGTAGTTCGATATTCATAAGGATTTGTAGAGAAGACACTAAACTAGAAGATTTACTACATATTACATGCATTTGCGACAATTGTCTGATAGCACTTTTCTTCATTTCAAAAGTTAAAGCATTTGTCTGCTGAAAGTTTTATGTGCTTCTAATGCCCAAAGTAAATTTTGTTTAATATTATTTCTAACATCATGATTATTAAATTAGCAGCTTCAGATTCCCACTTTGCATAGGTTTTCAAGGATTCACCCCTATATTGCTAAGAGTTATATCATATAAATTTGATGACCCTGTAGTTTGTTCGAAAAAAAACCAAAACAAAACAATTGGGTCCTTTGTGCTAGTCTTAATAAATAGGTAGGAATATAGAGAGGTATCACAAATGCTTAAAAAAGATATGACCCATTTAATGTATATAAAGTATGCTTGTCCTGCTGGTACTAAGGGTAAGGGTAATACCCGTCCAAGTGGCTCAGTGGTAGATCTCTTGGCTCCGGATCATAAGGTCCTGGGTTCGAATCCTGGTCGGCGCAACATTTTTTCTGGTGATTTTGCCTCTCATCGATAATGTGAGACAGTAGTCAGTGGCTGGGAAAGAATTGTGCGTCAGTACTGGTGTGGAAATCCAGGAAAACATGGATAGGTGCACTGACCGCTGTGAGACCAATGCCGTTGAAAGTGGCGTTAAACCCAAACAAATAAAGTACTAAGGATATATATGCATATACATGTATGTGTATATATATAACTACTGATTCATTGGGTCTATGATGAACCTCATCCCCAAGAATTTGGGTCATTTTCCATTTATTGTCAAGACCCAACACTTATGTTTTGAAGTTTGAAAGATTTGGGCCTCTCTTCCTAGACCAATATATTGGATCCAAATCAATGTATATAAAGTATACATGCTTGTCTTGGTGCTAAGGGTATATATGCATATATTTATGCTTTATGGAATAAGTTGGTTCATCACATTGTGTGTTGGTTATTGCCCCGAATTAATATGTACCAATAATTTAAAATCCCCTCTGTAATTAGGATGCTGATTATACATAAATGTAGTGTCGAAAAAGTCAAAGAATTTGAATTCCAAATCTGTTGTTAGCTACCACATTGTACTTGTACAGAAGACATGATATTAATATATGCATGAACAGTGATTTTATGATGACCTAATAAATACATAGTATATATTTTGTGTCCTTTTACTTAGGGTAAATATATATATAACAGAATATGTTGGGTCATTACAATATGGATATAACTTATAGAATGCCCAAACAAAAGACATTAATACATATCAGTAGTTTGGATGTCCAAATAATAAGGATTATATATGACATCATTTCAAAACTTAAGTTGATTGTAAAAATCATGTTGACCTACACATAGCAATGCTTCACTGTATCTATGTTATACTGTGATCATATACATCAAATAATTGACTTTAAATGTTTGAATTTAAAAGTACTCTTATTCTTTTATGGAACAAATTTAAGACTTTACATCAACACATTTATTCTTCAATAAAGACAATAGCCTTTTTTAGGCCTCTGCAGCAGCAAATTTCGTATTCAATTTGATAAAAGGAGTAATGTCATCATAAGCACTTTCTCCTTTTGTCACAAGCCCACACTGTTTTCAATTCTATTCACTTACAGATATTTTTTTCATATCTTTGCTTAACAAAAAAATGACTTAATTGTTGTAATTTAAATATAATCTAATTCTTAAATCTAAAGGTCATGATTTTACAGTTTGAGAAGTAAATTCAAGTAAATGTTCATGCAATGGTTGAACATTTCAAAAAAACAAAACTAATTCCTATGTCTTTCCCACTTACAACAAAGCTGCAGCACATGACCTTGACAGCATCTAGGTAAAATAGAAGATCTGCCTAAATAAAGTTATAATTCATGGACATAAAGTAGAAAGCATTGTAGCAAAAGGAAAAAATTCTCATGAGCAATTTCTCCTTTTGGCACAATGGTTTCAAAAGTCGTCTGCTGCAGAGGTGTTAAAATGCATAGGTTTCAAGGAAATGGTTAACAAAATATTGACTTTAATTTTATAGTTTGAAATGTAAACTTTTTCCAACATACAACACAAATCTGCATTTAACAACTTTAAAATCTTCTAAGGCAAATACATGTTTAATGAAAATCTCCTTAAATGAAAGTATGATCATGGAATAAAGTTGAAAACATTGTGGCAAAAGGAGACATTGCTCATTAAGAGAAATGTCTCCTTTTGTCTCAATATTTAAAAAAAATGTGTCTGTTCTCGGGAAATGGTTAACCTAAAAGAAGTTTTCTTTTCGCCGTAACCTGATTTTTCTTCTCAACACAGAGTGATGCTTCTGTTGTTACATATTTTGAAAAACATTACTAAAATTTCAAAAAGTAGAAATTCTGTTAACCAAGCAAATCCTCTACTTCCCATCACATTTTCAATTTTGCATTAATTTCTTTTTGATTTCAATTCTCAAGATATTGTATTCTTTTGTTTTTCACATTTTCAGCCCTTAAGCCCTTTCCCACAAACAACATATCTGCAGCATGACATTTTGAAAAAATCTAGGCAAACGTTTTGAAAATGTCTATTTATGTAAGAATTAATTATCATCGAGAAATCATTAACTCATATATGAAAACATTTTGTAAAAAGAAGAAACTGCGTATTATGTTTTCAAAAGTCATATGATGCAGAGGCCTCAGAAAGTGTCTGTATATATATGGGAAAGGGTTAAAATAGCATAGTAAGTGTTAGAAAGTATTTAACAGAAACATCACTCAAATGATACACTGTGACTATGGCAACAGTTAATGATATTGTAAGGCCTATTTGGGGCTGGCTGTCATCTCATCTCCTTCAGTTCATGAATTCTGTATAATTTCTGTCACCATTCCCAACTGAAATTAAAGAAAAATACAAATGCCATAAAATGCTCATGTTTAAATATTATAATACAATGATTGATAGTTAAAGAAAAGAAACATAGATCTGTTTAATCCTTTCTCACAGTCATTTTCCATATGGAATTTTGAATTACATATTCTTTACATTTGTAAATGTAAGTTCACTTACTAAATTGAGTTGAAAGTACTGTGGCAAGAGAAATTACTCATGACAGACAAATCTGCTACAGAGTCATAAGAAAGCATCTGTATGTGGAAAAGTGTTAGCTATAGATGTATGGTGTGAAATTAATTGTGAACTAACCAGTTTATGGTCATTATTTTGAAAGTATTGAGCTGTGTCAAGCATTTTTGAGTTCTTAATGACAGATGCATCCTTCCACAAAAAAAGAAATGTAGCTCTACTTGTTTTATATCAGTATAACAGTAACAGGCAGCATTTGAGAGCATTACTACCAGGAAATTGGGAATAAATCACAAATAAATATGTGAATATGCAGCACCTATGCTCATGTTATGGGTATTAATATTCAGATAAAGATAGAAACTATCCGAACAACAGACATTACATATCCTACTACAGTCCCTACAATGATACGATTTTTGAATATGGGATGACAACAATGGGCAGAGACCATCAGATTACTAAATAACACTCATCAGTCATTGGTACTACTGCAACAATAATCAAACACAAAACAAAAAAGCTCAACTGTCTGATATGAAAACAGTCCCATTTTAAATGATGTCCTCTTCAAGTCATGCAAATAAAATGCAGGTGAAACGATTGGCAGTGTGGGTTAAGAGAATCTACCCGTGACACAAATCAAGAGCAACAGATTATGAAACCATTGAATTTGTACATCGATTGTTTCATTGAAAAACTTACCAGTGTAAGATTGGCCGCTTTAGGATTGATGTTGACTGTACGAACATTATAGACATGCCCACATTGTCTCTCTTGTCGGTCTTTCGGATTACATGATCATTGAAATACGTTTCCTGAATTTCTGAATGCTAATCACGACATCATTTTCGTCGACTGTTCGTTTGTGATCCGACATCTTTGATTATAAATATCCTTCACTGGTACCCAACTATAAAGTTTTATGTGGCAGTATAATACATCTAAGTGTCGTTTTCTCTCCCGAAAATATCAACAATCCAGCATAAGCGAGTGTCCGCTAGCTCAAAATTCCATTTTTGACACAGTCCGTAAGTGTGTCCTTTTTTTCCGCTAGAAACGAGAGACAACTATAAATGACTCACTTAGAAACCCTTTTCGACCCCAAATTTTGGTTTTACACCTATTAAAAGTCAATTTGAAATATTCTAGCGGTAGGCACTAAACAGTCGCCATTTTGTTTCCAATTTAGTCGGCTAATTTAGCATGCCCCGAAGAGGACTAAATATTAAGTCCGAAAATCTAAATATTTAGTCCGATTTACAATTTAGACGCGTTGGTGAATACGGAACAAATCTAAATCGACGTAATTTAGTCAGATAATTTAGATTTAGTCCGAAAATCGAATTTAGACGTGTTGGTGAATACGGGCCCCGGTTTTCTCACACCAGTACTCCACACACAAATCTTTCCAAGCAACTGGCTGCTTTTCCACATAGACTTAGCCCATTGGTGGAAGAGGAATGACGCATGTCGCATTGACTTTTCTCAATCCTCGGAAAGAAAGTTTGCCGAGTCGGGATTCAAACTCACAACCCCTGGACTGACAGCCCGCGGCGCTACCGATTGTTACGCATCAAAAGCTGGTCCAAAACTGACATGTATAATACAGGATGATGCATTAACATCATTTTCTCCAAATGATCTCCATCTTCACAAAATTGTTTTCAAAATATTAAAGTAAGAATAGATGAACAAATTCATACAGGTTTTACCGATTTTTAATGTGTAGATATATTTTATAATTGTCTTTGAATTGCAAACCACGTTTTTGGATAAACGGTGCATCTGTAAAATATCGCGGGGGTAATTTTACAACTGCATGATTTCAGAGAAAAACAACATCGATTTTGAATAGGAGAAATCGATTTTCAATCGAAATTGATTGAATTCTCTAAATATATCAGGTATATGTATTTGTAAACAATTTTTCTATGCAGATTTTCTAGAAAACAATGTTCTGATCCGGAACTCACACACTAACTGTACAGGAGCAGTCCCTGTGATTCAACTCTGTTTTGGTGTATTTGGGCGGAGACGTAAAAATACATGTCTCTGATTTGTGTCACAGGGTGTATGTTCAACCAATTTTTGCATCAATCTTTGACCCTCCGAAGGAGTTTTTGGCATTGAGAGTGAAACAAATTTACCACGAAGAGCATCTTGGATCAGACAGTTATCCCATCGCCAGGAACATCCGTCAATTCATGCGAAACATTCAGATTTACAAAATAGCTATATTTTGTGGCATTTTATATCTTTACCTACAAGAACGTCAAAATGAAATTGTCTGTGTTAATGTATGTTATGAAAATGAGAGAGATAAAAATTCTTACCTCAAGCAAAGGGACTCGTAGCCGATAGGTTCTGGTTGTCAGCCTTTACTGTAAACAAAAAAGTTGTTGTCGTTATCTCGGGAACCAGCTTGATTTGGACTGATGTGACGTCGGCCGGATATGAATAAATGTCGGTCATGGTTCCCTGCTTTATTCTATGTAATTCCATTTGGCTTTCATGAGCTGGGCCGTAGTAAGTTTGCACCCGATTTATTTCCATACTAAATATAGGAAATTTCCCCTTATTAAGATTAAACCTTATAACGAGCTGTGCTCGTTATTATCAAACCAGAAAAAACAATCCTGCATTTTGACATTTTGGATTGCATTTGCTATCAGTTTCTACTTTTTCTTAAACTGAAATTGATCGTCTTACCTTGACCGACACTAGTCTTAAAATCCTGCACATATTATTTCTACTACCAGTAATGAGTTAATTCTAAACAGGATCAGTCCATTTTAGTTTTAATGAGTGGTCCCCTCACACTTATGAAAATGTTTATGTGTGGAATTGTAAATATTTTGCAAACGCATTGGAAACTGTTACAAAATCATGAATATTATTTCTTCGCGAAACAAATGAAACTCATTTTGTTTTATCCTTGATCCCAAAAAGTAATGCGGGCTAGCTTCTTCGAATGTTTTACTATTCCAAATAAAAATCGTCTAGTTATTTGCCGTCAGACTAGTGCTAATTTCGACCACTGCTTTCGGATGTAACAGCAAGGTCTCCGTAGAAAATCAATATACTGAGCAATTTCTTATTTTGCCACAATAATTCCAAATGTCGACTGCTGTAGAGGCTCGCAAAGGGTCTGTTTTGATGGTAAGTGTTGATATATCAGGTCTGTTCGTCTAAATATTTCAGAATGGAATAGAAAACCTTGTGTCAAAAGGAGAGATTGCTATCTATGAGCAATGTTTCTATTCGTCACAACGATTTCAAAGGTTTTCTTCTGCAAGTGGTTTAAACATATTTCAACACATTTCTGTGCCGTATACTCAGGTGTCGCTTATTTTATACCGAATATGATATTTAACGGAATCAGATATTTATCGAAATAATTATATATCTTATTCATACAATAAATATAGGGAGTTAAGTTTTATTTCGTTTAATTTATTACTACATATTCCGTTTAGTCAATTTAACTGCTTGTTGGAATAAAACAACATGGCGAACGATTAAAATATTTCGCTGATGTGATGAATAATTCTGAGACACAAGTCAATGTTAAATATGATTTATTTTATCGTTGTTTTAGATGTATATGATGTAAACATCATGATAACATTGATCGCGCCAGTCGGATAAATTTGAAAGGCAAAATACTCATTGAAGACAAATGCATAACTAAAGAGATTCAAACTTACTTGATAAAACCATCTGGCTAGTATTGTATACCTTATTTAAACATACAACGACATTTTATTCAGTAGCATAATAGCTGTATTGAAATAAAAACACTAGTTTTCACAATTTATCTGGTACCGGTTCCATTCGCAATATAAGTAAACATAACACTCGACGATGAATTTCTTTTACCAGAGGAAACAAAGGGTTACAGTTAACAAATGGTTATTGCAGTGTTTATAAATTTGAGTATATAATTGCGTAGCGATATTCCAATAATTTAGTACAATTAGTGATTTTTAACCAAACCTGGTTCTTATCAATGCATATTCATATTAGCGCGAGTGAAAATGTTAAAATTGTATCACTTCGAGTTGAAATATATTTCATATTCATTCAAAACAAACACATTTTCTTTTGTATCACTTTTCAATGAGATATATTCCGTATCCACTCAAAACAAACAAATATCCACTATATATATTGGTTGATATAGTACTTCATAAATATTTAACAATATAGCCGGTATCAAATATATATATTAAAATTTACGTTGGATGTCACCTCTGTAAAACAGCCACTTTAAGATTAAATAAAACATCTTCATTTGAAATGTATTATGCAGCCCTCTGTGTTTAGCATCAAAAATGTGAACCTCCCATAGATTAAGACAAGTTTGAATGTACGTGTATATTGTATATCGAAACATTTAGAACGTGTGCAAGTTATGAAATGCATTTAGTGATCAAATGATTAGTATACAGAACTGCTTTCGGATTATAATTAATCACAATGTATATAAATTCACATTAGGCGATCCTAAATAGGGTTACTCCAGACTCCATGTCTTTTTTCGTCGATGGAATCATCAAAGACTGTTGAAGCTAATCAACCGTAAGAACACAAATGTATTTCGTCTCATTGCCAGATCCAAAATGGTCTGCGCCCAGTACAATTTAACAATACTAACAATGTGGCGTTTTCTCGACGGGGTTAGCGAACCCAAACAGGAAAGGTTGACTTCTGATGTTAAAAATATCTATTATAATGATTACGATAAGACTAAAAGTTCGAGATCCTTGATTGTGCGAAGGATCGACTGTGGCTATTTATTACGGAGGTCGGCATGAAGTGTAAAGTTTGTATAATTCGTAATAATTTTGTTTAAGGAACAAAATCTTCCAAACTTGAGACAGTTTAACTTCATGAAAATTCTCAATCTCATCTTAGATGCCAGGCCATTTATGTGACGAAATGTAAACCTGATGCTCCTAGGCAGCAAAGGTTGTACAGCAGCTGAATGATAAGAAATTTAAGAAAATGAGTATTTTTTCAGAACATTCCATGCACTTGCTATAAATAATCGTCCTTTTAGCGACTTTGTGTGGATGTGCGAGCTTAATTCTGTGAACAAATCTTGACATTGGTGAATCATACAGGAGTAACCCAGCAGCGAAAACATTTGTAAGTTACATTTCAAAATAATTTGATATAAATAAAAGTTTCGTCACGCATTAGTTCAGCAAAATTTATTTCTCGATTTAAACTACTGTTCTGATAGTAATACTATAGTTACATATCAAGAACATGTACAGTTTGTTCCTGTATGTTTCACTAATGTTAAGTTTTTTTACAGAATCAAGCTCGCACATCCACACAACATGCCCAGAGAAATACTATTCATCTGATGATGAAACTGACAATTCAGACTCGGATCCTGATTCTGATTTAGAAGAGGGTATAGTATTTTCAAAATTAATGGATTGTAACAGAGACTGTGGAATTGTTCTCAAAGTTCTACTGTATTTCATTCTGTGTAGTTTGCAATTTAAATAAAAAATACATGTTTGCTTGTTGTATATCACATAATATATTTAATATATTTTCATATATGACTTTGAGTAATTGTATTATTGAAAAGGTTGGGGCCACCAACTTTTTTCTGGGCCACCATTATTGTATGGTTAGTTGTTCAGTTAGCTAACAGAATAAACAGTCAGAAAGCTTAACAAAACGCTAAAGATACATCTTGATGGTTGAATAAAACCGTTAGACTGGGTTAAAACTTGATATTTTAGCATGGGGAATGAACTTTGGAAGAATGGAAAAGGAACGAATGCACGAAACAAGACGGTACGAGTTCGCTGACGTCCTCTAACGTAATCTCCCTATTTTAGATGTTATGATTTGTTATCGTTTGTAGTTAATAATGGAATTTACAATACCATCAAACGGTTCGAATATTCTGTTCGAACGTGCAGTGATGCACAATGTCCCATGACGGGTTAGATATAGCTGTGGATAAGATATTATCAGTGTCGAAAAGAAAATGAAAGGATCGTGATAATGTTATAATTGGAGTGCATACGTTTTGTTATTTCCATCTGCTTAATATAATTAGATGCTTTGATTCACGTGACTTTATTGACAGCGGGATAACAATCTTTATAGTAGCCCGCTACTGTACGTATTAAATGGAATCTGCTAATGTAAAAGAAAAAACAAGAAATCCTGTAGAATACACTATATTTAAATGTAAATTTGACGTTATGAAATGTTTAATTGATTTAATTTAATCAATTTCAGTTGGAGTCACTAGCGAAGAGACTTTCAGGTTCCACAAATTCATTCTCTTTGGAAATACAAACGATTCCATCAACGATGGGAAATATGGTAAGACTAAATCAATAAAAACTGGTCATTTGTTATTCTTATTTCTACATTTATTACATTGATAATATTTTATTATCATAATTGATCATAATTAAAATTCTTGTTGTTTGCATCAAAACAGAAAATATCATCGAGACCAACTGGTTTACTCTGTCAGGATATAAGAAAATTTGAATTGTTATTGTGATTAAAGTATTGTCAGGTATTAAGTTCCCTATCTTTTTCAATTTCTACCAATAGTGTAATCTAATATGCCGCTTGTTTAATAGAACATTTGCCTTGCAGTTTCAGAATAGTCGGAAACAACATTTCAAAAAAACTGATGACCTTTCACGTTTGAAACATTACGTTAATTCGGGAAAATACAAGGTGAGATTATTTACTCTGTAATACATATAAGTGTCGTTCTTAAATATTCCAAAGATATAGAGATATGATAACGTCAGTTATGGTCTCTGCCAGGATGTACGCAATCTATATTTAAGCTAAAACACCCCATAATGTTCTTGGCAATTTCTTTTCAAAATTGGTTATCTTAATAGTATCTAAGATCGGCTATTTCCTTACTGAGACGAACCAGACTGGTATTGTTAGATGACTTTCATTTCCGATATGATCGATACGCTTAGAAACAATACCAATCTCTAACAATTTCATATATTTTATTTTCGACCAAAGGATATGGATTAAAAGTCTTTTACAGATTGTTTTACAAGGAAATCGCTACTGTTACAGGACACACTTTTCAATTTTTCTTGAACAGAAATAAAACATAAACGATCCCTATCATGTTGCGACCATGTTTTAGTACCAATCAAGATGTGTTTGAAAGCTCTTTGTAGATGGTTATTCTAGGAATATGTCTATGAACCTACTTGATAATCGAAAACTTCTATATATTTTAGGGATGGAAACGAATATTCGAATATTGTTTTCGAATAAGAATATTGGTTTTTAGTTAACGACTTTTTTTAAGAAAAAAATGACAATAAATTATTAGTAAAATGCTGTCAGAGGTTGCGAGTTGGAACTAATCATGATTAAGGGTGAAGTGATAACAAGTGTGTATGTGTCGTTTGTTGTGGTTTTACAACATATGTAAACTCTTAAGTAACAATTATAAAATCGATAATTGTCACGCGTACGTTTACCCGAGTTCTTATCATGTGTAACCAGACATCACCTTGATAACCGGTTTGTTCGATATTTTTAAATCAACACACATGTATAAACCTAAAACCCTCCCAGCTTAACCAAACCATAGTCGATGTTACATCATAGACAGCTATTGCAACAATTGAATAAATCATATTTAACATCGCATTACGTCTCAAAAGTATGCAGCTTTCCTCTATACCTCTTCATATCAGCGGACAAATTGACTAGACGAAATCGGTAAAACGAAATAAACGAAATATTACCCAAATCCCTATGCTTTTTGTATGAGTATGATATATAATTATTTCGTTAATTATTTGATTCGATTAGATATTCAATTAGGTAACGAAGTAACACCTGCATGAATACTTTGCGATTTACATCAACATGAAATTCAATTATATCTGTTGAGAAAAAAAGAGAGTGTAAGTTCAGTTGAAAACATACAATATATACGTAACCAATAGGTTATACTTATACTTGGAAAATTGCCATTATTTGAAATAGGAAATGGAAAAGTACCAGTATTCGGATAAACCTGAAATCGGATACCGATTTTTGATTCGAAAAACGAATATTCGAATATATTCGAATAAGTAAAACGAATATTCGATTATCGATTTCAGTATTCGTTCTCATCCCTTATTATTTACTGACAGGTACAAGTGCTTATGTGATCGGTAAGCGTACACCCAAATGAAATATATGATATACATTGAACTCCTTGCTGTCAGCACTTTCAGTACTTTAATTAGTATATGCTGACATAGGGTATTTCATATCTCCTTAATTCTTATTTCATACTTTGTAAGGGTGTTCTTCTATGGGCAGTTAGATTATAAGCATTTCTTCTAAATTAATTACCGCCTCCCCCTCCCCCCGGTACGGGCGGTCGTTGGTTCGGTCCCCCGGCCGAGCCATACCAATGAATATACAAATGGTTGTAATAATTTTCCGGCTTGGAACTCAGGGTTGCGGGATAAGCATCGCTCCTCACTGAATGGTGTCAGGATAAATGGGCCAGTTATATTGGTAACTTACCCAGGAAACGCCGCGATATAACTGAATGATTGAAAGCGGCGTAAAACAGCAAATAATCAATCAAATCCGATTCATTCATTGTGTTTTTCTTTAAAATATTGATTCTACCATTGAGTTGTTTCGTCTTTGACACTTGTCACATGTCCATTCTTTTCCTTCCAACGCATGCCTTATCATCGAATGTCTTGTCTTTTACGGCTATGTATGCATATTGTGGTTTGGGATATATTAATCTTTCTGACTCTTTTTGATTGAAAATCATCAAATATCTGGCTCCAGGAAGGTCATATGTCCTACACATGTGAACATTTATCAAAGTGCGCTAGGTGCAATGAAAACGGCCATAACCAATAGTATTGCCCTTTAGATGAAAATACATCAAAAGATGATAACACCCCTTTGGATGACTCGTCTTCGTCTGAAACCTCTGACACAGATAAGAACCCTGGCCGTTTGCCTACCCCGGTCCCCAAAACCACACAAAAATGCGAAATTTCTGCCGAAAATGAGTGAATAGAAAAGGCGAAAACACAAAACACCCGAACGTATACCACAAAACAAGCAAACAAACATAACAACCTAAAGAAACACAATATGATGCATTCGCAGTACAGAAACCCAACAGGAAAAACAAATCGAGAAGTAGATGAGTGTTCCGATCCCCTCCAATACCAACTGAACTAATGTCCAATGCATCGAGAAAAAGGAGCATAGGACACACATAGTGCTTATTATCGAGTTCACCAACTCGCCGAATAGTCTTCGATAATAGAAACAAGTGTACTTAAAAAAAGGTTTCTGTGACATTATATTGATACAATGTATTTTTCAGGTTCAAGGAAAACACAACTTGTTTTAAATATTCTTCAAACAAATATTTGTACTGACATAGATACAATACTAAAAGTCAAAATATCAAATGGACAAATGTGCTTCATGACTATGTTTAATAAAAAAAAAAAGGCTTGTCAGAGTGCATTTTACGATTCGCAGCAAATCTCATAAATCTATCTTTCATTATGAAAATAATATTGCTTAATACATCAGCTTGAAACGTATTACATATGTGTTGCAATACAAAGCAAGCGATAGACAACTCAAATGATACTTGTATGATGGAACTGCTGTCACAATTATATGCTAGTCAAGTTTCTTTTGTTCCAGTATATGGGGCTTCATTGTTTAAACATTGGCAGATTTATTCATCTTTACTATCAAATAGTATTTACAAATTGTTAATCCGTTCGAATTATTTTTCGGTCTAAAAAGAGAACTTAGAACATATTAATGGAATATTCATAATTGCCTTTCTAGTCATAGAGTTTAAATGTAAGATAACATGCGTGTTTTCTTTTCCTTCAAATTATAACGCATCCTTTATGTACGTAGCATTTTTCAACAAATGCTATAATTGAGATGAAATCGAACAAAGGTCACGGACATGATGGTGTTACCGTAGAATTGTATAACAACATTTGGTCAAAATTAGAAAATATTGTAGTGGAATAACTTAATAATGGCTATTCCAAAGGATAGTTATCAAATGCACAAAAACATAATATCATTGATTTTTAAAAAAAAAGATCCTGAAAACATTGAAAATTGGCGTCCAATTTCTCTCCTAGATGCTGTTTACAAAAAAGCAAAACGTGTTTTAGCAAAACGTTGCAAAAATTCTTACCTTTGGTTATCAACTATAATCAGCAAGGATACATTACAAACAGAGAAATGAGTAATAATATACGACAAATACAAGATGTAATTGATTATGCTGACGAATTAAACATAGACTGTTCACTGTTATTTTTAGATTTTAGATAAGCATTAGATACTGTTGAATGGAATTTTTGTTTGTGAAGTCCTAAAAATGTATGGCTTTGGTGAATCTTTCATACGTTTGGTTAAGACTACCTACAATAACATCACAGCTAATGTATTAAATAACGGTTAGAAATCGCGACCATTTGATCTTAATCGATATATTAGGCAAGGCTGTCCAATGTCTTCTCTATTATTCCTTGTAGTTGCTGAATTTAGCTTCACAAATCAGATCATGTAATGACATTCACGGATTAAACGTAAAGAACGACCCCACTAAATGTTTAAAAATTACTCAACTAGCAAATGACACTACTCTATTCCAACAAAATGAGACTGAGATTCGCAAAGCACTTCAAATAATTGAATAGTTTGCAGAAAATTCGGGTCTAAAAATGAACAAAAACAAAACGGAAAGTATATGGATAGGTTAATCTATAAACACAAATCACATTATTGATAATATTAAATGTGCAACCGTAATAAAAGCTCTCGGAGTTCATTTTCTAACAAACAAAATCATTTGCGAGGAAACAAACTGGGATACAAAATTAGAAGACTGTAGAAATCAAATAAGTAACCTTAATAGAAGACATCTTACTTTTTTGGGGAAATCAAAAACGATAAGTTAATACTGTTGCTAAAGTTCACGTATCTTTTCCAATCATAACATGTACCCGATTATGTAATTAACTCCTTAAACAAAATGTTCTGTAATGTCTTATGGGATAAAAGAAGAGAGAAAATCAAACGTTAAACCTTAATAGATGAAATGGTCGATATTATTATGTTCATCAAATCAAATCTATAAAAATAACCTGGCTTAAAAGTCTTCTATCAACTACCGAACATTTAAATTGGCAAGAAATAACTAATTTAGATTACATCCAATACGTCAAAAATCTTCTTTTTTTCAAAATGGATTTTGATCAACTTAAAACTTAAAGCTCTTTCAAATGTATAATACAAACTGTCAGCGTTTTACTCAGATATCTTAAGTGTGAATAATAAATAAGAAAAACAGAAATGAAACATGCTGTGGGGCAGTACAAAATTAAAAACAAATCAAACAAATCTCTAATTGTTCATAGATGGATTGATTATTGAATTATTTAATAATTTTTATAGACGACATGATTTCAAATAATGGCAACATATGCGAAACAAAAGTATTACATAAATTGAAAGATCTTAGACTAATCGGATACGCCAGGCGATCTCGATTGACACAGGCATTATATTGCTGCCGCTCAGCTCAACATTTTATATCGATATCCCTATAATTGGTATGGACTCTTCTTTAAGGCAAAAGCTGGACAAGTCAATTTTGAAATTCAGCATTGAAAGGCTAGGCTTTGCTCAACATAATGCTGTTCTATAAATGAGTGTCGATCGTGGAATACTGTAAGGCATTTTTGACCAGGTCAGTTGTCGTGGATGCGCTGGCTGGCTGGTCTTACTTTGTATTGACAACACCTGCTTCACTAGATCAGTTCAAGCAGTAAAGGCGTAAACAACCGTTACATTTGAAATAAAATGGGTTGCTGATAGATTATCGGCTAGTTGATATAATAATTTGTCACGAGATGTCCATGATTTTTACTTGTGTAACGTCATAGTAAATCTATCCCCGGCCGGGTTATACCAAAGATCAAAACATGGTAGCGATGGCTGCAATGATAAAACTTAAAAGCGGCGTAAATCACCATACAATCATTAAATCAACTATTATTAATAGACTTTTTAAAAAGAATATATGTTATATTTAAAAATAGAGATGTGAAAATTTGACAACACAAATTAATTAAGTTCTCGGCTGATCGCACATCTCGATGGTCCGTGTTCGTGTGGTGTGGTGTGGTGTGATGTGGTGTTGCGTTGCACGAAATGAAGTGATATATGATAAAGGGCTCTTCAATAATTTTATCTAACGCTTATCAAAGTATGAGTTGCATATTAACATGTTACCTGTTCCCACATATAGCAAGTTTGTAGCAGACGACTTTGAAAACGTCTCGAAAAATATAGGGAATGTCTACTGCAAAAGGCGTTTGTATATTGCTATAGATCTACCATATATTGTATGACAATATTACCACAATCTTCACCTATTAACTAAAAAGGCAAGATGTGATGTTAATTTATGTACAGTGCAATCTCGCCTGAGCTGCATCAAGCGGAAGAGTGAAAACGAAGCTGTTCTAGAGGGGCGTCTCTATACAGTTTGGTTGATACAAATGTATGTTGAAGCATTTGAAGATGTCCATTACGGAAAGGGAGAGCTTTGACATAAAGAACAATTTCTATGTTTCCCACAACTTCCCGAAAAGGACTAGAAATATCAGTCGAGCTATCCCGAGTTCAAATTCCTGCTCGGTCAGTGACTTTTCCCTGTGGCTAATTTAAATCACTGCGGTTAATTAAATTCACTTTGGCTAATTTAATTCACGTTGGCTAATTAAATTCACTTTAGCTAAAGATATTAGTCTTCCACCTATTGTTGCATTATGGTTTTTGTGAAAAAGGAGTAAGTTGCCTGGGCAAGATGTTTTGATGGGTAACGGAGCGAAAAAACAAGGAACTACAAGGATAGGTGAACTTGTCGTCGTAATATAACTCAAACGTTGTTTAAAGACGTTCTTTAAATATATTCCGATTCTTTAGCAAAGTCGTGTAATTGATACTACGCAAACCTTACTGTATATTTAAGCGATGCACGTAAAAATAAAAAATAATTCATGTATAACTCACATTTGTAATTATTTATCTGCAAATCCATGCATTCTCATCCAAACGAAGTAAATATGGTTATCAAAACGTTCTTTGAAACGTCCTAGACCAATCTTATGTGCCAGGCGATCTGGATTGATACTGGTCGGAAATGCCTTACAGTATTCCACGAGCGAAACTCATTGATGGAACAGCAAACAATAGCCTATTCAATGCTGAATTTTATAATATACTTGTCCATCATTTGCATTCAAAAAAGTCCATTCAAATTATATGTGTATCAATAAACAAAGCTGAGCAGCAATACTATAGAGTCTGGTCAGTTTGAGCAGATGCCCTTGAACTTTATTTTCAACACAGGCCTCACTCGATCAGTTCAAGTAGTACGAGGCTTCACTATATCAGTTCAAGTAGTACTAGATTTCACTATATCAGTTCAAGTAGTAAAAGGCTTCACTATATCAGTTCAAGTAGTAAAAGACTTCACTATATCAGTTCAAGTAGTAAAAGACTTCACTATATCAGTTCAAGTAGTAAAATGCTTCACTTTATCTGTTCAAGTAGTAAAAGGCTTCATTATATCAGTTCAAGTAGTAAAAGGCTTCATTATATCTGTTCAAGTAGTAAAAGGCTTCATTATATCAGTTCAAGTAGTTAAAAGCTTCATTATATCAGTTCAAGTAGTAAAAGGCTTCACTATATCAGTTCAAGTAGTAAAAGGCTTCATTATATCAGTTCAAGTAGTAAAAGGCTTCATTATATCAGTTCAAGGGGTAAAAGGCTTCACTATATCAGTTCAAATAGTAAAAGGCTTCATTATATCAGTTCAAGTAGTAAAAGGCTTCACTATATCAGTTCAAGTAGTAAAAGGCTTCATTATATCAGTTCAAGTAGTAAAAGGCTTCACTATATCAGTTCAAGTAGTAAAAGGCTTCATTATATCAGTTCAAGTAGTAAAAGGCTTCATTATATCAGTTCAAGTAGTAAAAGCTTCACTATATCAGTTCAAGTAGTAAAAGGCTTCACTATATCAGTTCAAATAGTAAAAGGCTTCATTATATCAGTTCAAGTAGTAAAAGGCTTCACTATATCAGTTCAAGTAGTAAAAGGCTTCATTATATCAGTTCAAGTAGTAAAAGGCTTCACTATATCAGTTCAAGTAGTAAAAGGCTTCATTATATCAGTTCAAGTAGTAAAAGGCTTCATTATATCAGTTCAAGTAGTAAAAGCTTCACTATATCAGTTCAAGTAGTAAAAGGCTTCATTATATCAGTTCAAGGGGTAAAAGGCTTCACTATATCAGTTCAAGTAGTAAAAGGCTTCACTATATCAGTTCAAGTAGTAAAAGCTTCACTATATCAGTTCAAGTAGTAAAAGGCTTCACTATATCAGTTCAAGTAGTAAAAGCTTCACTTTATCAGTTCAAGTAGTAAAAGGCTTCATTATATCAGTTCAAGTAGTACAAGGGTAAGCTAACGTTATAATTTGAAGTAAATTTGGTTGCTGACAGATTATCGAACATATGATATGATAATTTGTCACGAGATGCCTTGATTGTAACTTGTGTAACGTCATAGTAAATGACCATTCTTATTAATATTAGTGGCAATAAAAATTAGATGGCACAGTGGTTAACCTTGTTTGTTGGAAATATCCGCTCTCTATGGGTTTCTAAGATAGGACCGTACGACCGCTTCGGTGGTGTAGTGACAGAGTGTCCATATCGGGTGTGGGAGGATGCGGATTCGATTCCCGGTCAGGTCATACCATTGACTTAACATGGTATTAATGGCTACCCTCATTGGCGCTTAGGGTTGCGGGGTTAGCATTACGACTGACTGGCTGGTGTCAGGATAAATGGGCAAGTATAACTGGTCACTTACAGAGGAGACGCCGTGATATCACTGAAAACATTGTTGGAAGCGGTGTAAAACACCTAACAATCAACCTCTCAACTTCCAAGGTAATTTCAAGCAAAAACTAAATCTTAATACATAGTTTACCAAACCTACAATAAAAATCGACCTTGTCTTTATTTATAGGAATATATGGTATATTTAAAACTAAATATGTGTAAATTAGAAAACAAAATTGAATTGTAGTATGACATACATATTTCATTGACGATTATGTTTTAACAGACTACTTCAGTTTCTTAATTTAATTCTATTTGAATGTGCAGTCGTTAAATAATACTAAATGTTATACTTCTGAATTTAAATTTAAGAAATTCGATTATAAAACTGGCCGACAAGAGAGTTGAATATTGTAGTTATCTGAGCTATGATTTAGTTCTTCGCTAGTCGCACATCTCGATGGTCCGTGTTCCTGCGGCGTGACCCGAAATGAAGTGATATCTGATAAAAGGGCATTTCAAGCATGTTATCTACCTCTTACCAAAGTATGAGTTTTATATTCACTGGTTATCCGTTTCCACATATAGCAATTTTACAGCAGACAACTTTGGAAACTTCTCGAAAAATATAGAGAACATCTGTATAAATGAAAATTAAATTGTTCACCAATTTCTTCTTTTGCCACAATTTCTTTAAAAGTCGACAGCTGTAAAGGCGTCGGAAAGCGTCTGTATTTTAGACAGGATCTACCATATATAGTATGACAATACTACCACAAGCTTTACCTATTAACGGAAAAAGCACGGTTTGATGGTAATTAATGAACAGTGCAACCTCGCCTGGGCGAATCAGAAGGGGAAAAACGAGACTGTTCTGGAGAGGTTTTGCTCTATAGAGGTTAACAGTTTCTTTGATACAAATGGATGTTGAGGACTTGGAAAAAGACCACTACGGAAAAGGAGAACTTGGCCATAAAGAACAATTTCTATGTATCTCACAAGGTTACCCAACTCAATTTAGAAAAGGACTAGACATGTCCATCGAGCAATCCCGAGTTCGATCTCCGGATCGGTCAGTGATTCTTCCCTATGGCTAATTAGATTCACTTTGGTGAGCGATATTTGTCTTTCAACTATTGTCGTGTTATGGTCTTTATGATAAGGATTAAGTTGCCTGGAAAAGATTTTTTTTATTGAGTAACGGTGCGAAACAACAAGGAACTACAAGGATAGGTGAACTAGTCGGCGTGATATAACTAAAACGTTGTTTAAAGACGTTCTTTAAATATATTCCGATTCTTTAGCAAAGTAACGTAAGTGATAATACACATACCTTATGTATATTTAAACGATGCTCGAAAAAATCAAATAAACTCATGTTTCACTGATATATATAATAATTTATCTGCAAATTCATACATTCTCAAGCGAATGCAACATTGTTATCGAAACGTTCATTGAAACCTCTTAGACTAATATGATACTCAAGGCGATCTGGATGGATACTGGTCGCGAATGCATTACAGTATTCCACGAGCTAGAGTCATTTATGGAACAGCATTATGATGCTCAAACAATAGCCTATTCAGTGCTGAATTTCATAATCGACTTGTCCAGTTTTTGTATACGAAAGAATCCAAACAAAGCTGAGCAGTGACAGTATAGAGCCATGTCAGTCGTAGCAGATACCCTGGCTCTCTTTTGACGACACAGGCGTCACTAGATAAGCTCAAGTAGTACAAGCGTGAACTATCGTTACAATGTAAAGTGAACAGGGTTGCTGACTTGATATAATAATATGTCACGAGATGTCCTTGATTGTAACTTGTGTAACGTCATCGTACATGGACCTTCTTATAATATTAATGCAATAATAAGTAAATTTCACAGTTGTTCACCTTGTGTGTTAGACATAGCCGCTCTTCAGGGGTTTCCAAGATACAACCGCTTAGATGTTGTAGTGGAAGAGTGTCAGGCTTGGTTGCGGTTGGTCGCGGATTCTATCCCCGGCCGGGTCATACCAAAGATTAAAAAATGGTAGTAATGGCTGCAGTGATAAAACTTAAAAATTGTCGAAAGCGGCGTAAAACATCAAACAATCAATAAATCATCCATCAATAATAGCCCGTCATGTCTTTCTTTTTAAAAGAATACATGGTATATTTAAAAAAACATATGTGAAAATTGGACAATACAAATTAATTTGAACTTGACAACCCATCTTTCGTGGACTATTTTGTTTTATATGATGATATCCGTTTCCTAATTTAATTGTCTTTGAATATGTAGTCGTTTAATAATATTGCATTGGTTATTTTTGTACTAAAATGTTATTTCATTCGCATATCAAAATGGCCGACAAGACAGTTAAATATTGTAGTTTTGAGATAATAATGTATTAGTTCTTGGCTGGTCACACATCTCGGTGATCCTTTTCGTATGGCAAGGTCCGAAATGAAGTGATATATAATACAGAGCCCTTCAAGTATTTTATCTTATTGTTATCGAAGTAAGAGTATCCTAGTTACAGGTTAACCTTTCCACCATATAGCAATTTTAAGCCAGACGACTTTGAAAAATATATGGAACAAGTTAAATTGTTGAATAGAGCCGAGCAATTTCTTCTTTTCACATAATGTTAAAAAGTCGTCTGCTACAAATGCGTCTGAACGCGCCTGTATGTTCGATAGGATCTACCATTTATAGTATGACAATATTACCACAATTGTACATGTTACCTATTGACGAATAACACACGGTTTGACGGTTATTTATAAACAGTGCAACCTCGTCTGAGCAACATGTAGCGGAAGGGAAAAACGAAACTGTTCTAGAGAGGCGTCGTTATATAGAGGTTGACAGTTTGGTTGATAAAACTGCATTTGGAAGGCTTTGAAGAAAACCACTACGGAAAAGGAGAACTTTGCCATAACAGAACAATGTCTGTGTTTCCCAAAATGTTTACCCCACTGAATTCTAAGTATATAAACTATATGTGTGGTTATCTATCGTATGTGGTCGAGAATCCTAACACTTATTTTGGCATTTAGATTGATTGATTTATTGGTAGTATGAGTAGCAGTTTAACATGTAATCCTTTCCCACGTATAGCAAGTTTGCTGCAGACGACTTTTGAAAACATCTAGAAAAATATAGGGAATATCTCTATAATTGCAAAAGTGTTGAAAACCTTGTGGAGCAATATCTCCTTTTGCCCCAATATTTTCAAAGGTCGTCTGCTGCAAATGTGCCTGTTGTATATAGTATGACAATATTACCACAATCTTTACCTATTGACGAAAAAGTAACGGTTTCGTGGTTATTTATGAACGATGCAACATCGCCTGGGCGACATCTAGCTGAAGGGGAAAACGAAGCTGTTCTAGAAAGGTGTCACTACATAGGGGTTTACAGTTTGCTTGATACACATGTTTGTTGAGACCTTCGAAGAGGACCACTACGAAAAAGGAGAACTTTGTCATAGAGAACAATTTATATGATTCCCACGATGTTACCCAACTCGATCCCGAAAAGGACTAAAACATATCAGTCGAGCTATATCGTGTTCGAACTCTGGCTCGATCAGTGATTCTTCGATATTGCTAATTAAGTTCACGTTGGCTAGCGCTATTAGTCTTTCACTAATGGTCGTGCTATGGTCTTAGTGAAAAGGGAGTAAGATGCCGTGGAAAGATGATTTGTTGAGTAACGGTGCGAACAAACAAGAAACTACAAGGTAGTTGAACTTGTCGGCGTGATAAAACTAAAACGTTGTTTATAGACATATGTTTTTAAACATATTCCGATTCTTTAGCAACTTAGTGTTATTGATACTACACATACCTTACTGTATTTTTAAGTGATGCTCAAAAAATAAAAATAAACTCATGTATAACTCATATATTTAAATATTTATCTGCAAATTCATGCTTTCTCATCCAAACGAAGAAAATATGAGTATCAAATGTTCTTTGGAACCTCTTAGACTAATCTGATGCGCCAGGCGATCTGGATTGATACTGATCGCAAATGCCTTACAGCATAATGACTTGTCCAGATTTTGCATACGAAAGAATCCCATGCAAATTATATGGATATCAATACAAAATGTTAAGCTGAGCAGCAACACTATAAAGCCTGGTTAGTTGGATCGGTTGCGCTAGCTGGCCTGACTACTTATTGGCAACAAATGCTTCAATAGATCAGTTCAAGTAGTAAAAGCGTAAACAACCGTTACATTTGAAGTAAGATGGGTTGCTGACAGATTATCGGACATTTGATATGATAATATGTCACGAGATGACCTTGATTGTAACGTGTGTAACGTCATAGTAAATGACCCTCCTTGTTAATATTAATGGCAATACAAATTAGATGGCACAGTTTTTCACCATGTGTGCTAGACATAGCCGCTCTTCAGGGGTTTCCAAAATACGACCTCTTCGGTGGTGTAGTGACATGGTGCGGGTGATCGCGAATCCGATCCCCGGTCGGGTCATACCAAATACTTAACATTTTAGTAATGTGTGCCCTCAGTGGCGCTCAATGTTGTGGGGTTAGCATTACGACTGTCTGGCAGGTATTATGATAAATGGGCAAGACAAACTAGTCAGCTACAGAGTAAACCCCGTGATATAACTGAAAACATTGTTGAAAGCGGCGTAATACAATTAACAATCAACCTATCAACTTCCAAGAAAATTTCAAGACTTTAGTTAATCTTAATATTGGTTTACCTTGGTGTTTTTTTTATAAGAATATATGGTATATTAAAGGATAAATATGTGGAAATTAGAAAAGACAAATGAATTTTAGTTTGACCACCATATTTCGTTGACGATTTTGTTTTAGATGATTATATCACTCTCTTAATTTAATTGTTTTTGAATGTGTAATCGTTTAATAATATTTCATTTGATATTTTTGTATTATCAATTTATTTAATTCGCATATCAAAGTGGTCGACAAGAAAGTTAAATATTGTAGTTATGTGAACTATGTTTTAGTTCTTCGCTAGTCATACATCTCGATGGTCAGTGTTCGTGTGAAATGGCCCGAAATTAAGTGATATTTGATAAAAGGGCTGTTCAAGCATTTTATCTACCTCTTATCAAAGTATGAGTATCATATTTTAAGGTAACCCTTTCCCACATATTGCAATTTTAAAGAAGACAACTTTGGAAACTTCTCGAAAAATATAGGGAACATTTGTATAAATGAAATTTAAATTGTTGAACAGATCCGAGCAATTTCTTCTTTTGCCACAGTAATTTAAAAGGTCGTATGCTGCAAAGGCGTCTGTATGTTTAAAAAAGATAAACCATTTATAGTATGACACTATAACCCCAATCTTTACCTATTGACGAAAAAGGTACGGTTTGGTGGTAATTTATGAACAGTGCAACTTCGCCTGAGCGACATCTAGCAGAAGGGCAAATGAGGCTGTTCTAGAAAAGGGTCGCTATATAGAGGTTAACAGTTTGGTTGATAGAAATGCATTTAAAGCCTTTGAAGAAGACCGCTACTGACAATGAGAACTTGGTCATAAAAGAACAATTGATATGCTTCACACAAGGTTACCCCACTCAATTCCGAGTATATAAGGTATATGTGTGGTTATCTATCGTATGTGGTCGAGAAATGATTATGTTTAATCCTGACACTCTAATTCGACTGATTGATTGATTGGAGTTTAAAGCCGTTTTCAACATTTCATATTACGGCAACAAGTTAACCTATTTATGTGTTTACAGGCTTTCTCACACCAGTACTCCAAACAATATACTTTCCAAGCAATGGCTGCTTTTCCACATATACTTTAATAAACCCATTGGTGGAAGACGATTGCCGCTGGTATCATTAACTTTTGTCAAATGTCAGAAAGAATGTTGACCGCGCTGGGGTTCGAATTCACAAACCCTGGAGTGACAGCCTGCGTCGATACCTACTGTGCTACCTACACATTTGGAGATACTTAGTAGGGCAACACTTCCAGGTTTATGTCAAAAGTTACAATAAATAAGGATACTTCAAACAGATCAAAATACTTTTTTCACAATTAAACTGCACGATAAAACCAAGGCAGCTGTTCTATCTCGTTTATTTAAATGGGTTATCTTACCTGGTTCATATCGAACGATTTGATAACCGACAATTTGATTGACTTACGTAAAGGTCAATCTGAGACCCAATTTCTCCCTTTACACACTGTTTCTTTAAAAGTCCACTGCCACACACAACGTCAAAAAAGTATGTAGTATATGGGAACGGTTTAATACTCTAATTCGACTGTTTGTACAATATATATGTGCGGACGATGAAGACTATGCAGGGACTGTATGCAGATTTGTTAACCCTTTCCAACATTTAACAAAATTGCAGCAGACGACTTTGAAAATACCTAAGCAAAAACATAAAAAAGGATATAAATGGATGTTTAATGAATGAACATTATAAATAATTTCTCCCATTACACACTTTTTTTCAAAAGTCGTCTGCTGCACACAGCGTCAGAAATCGTCTGTATATGGGAAAGGATTAATACTCTAACTCGCTAGACGCGTTCAGGATAAGCTTACATGTTACTCGCTTTAACTCTTTCCCACAACCAACAATTCTACAGCAAAAACTATTTAAATCATATAGGTTAAATTTAAGTCTCTATACACTTAAGTATGCTTTTTGAATAGAGTAGAACACATTGTGTCAAAGACAGAAGGGTCGCCTGCTGCAGATGCGTCAGAATTCGTGTATAAGTGGGAAAGAGTTAATCGAGGAACTGAGCCTACTTTTATGTTCGACAGAAGTTGGCAAGACATTGTTTGAAGGGAGAGTATCAAGGTATCAGAATCAGTTTCACAACAGGCAAATTACCTCCCTTGTCAGAAAAGTCCAGTTCAGGTATTGTCAGAGATTAAACTTGTTCATAAAGTGTTCACATTATATTCATTTTCTTTCTTTTAAGTTGTGCGGGGGAAGTTGGACTGGGTGAATGTTGGAATAGCAAGTAGAACCCGAAATAATTTAGCATACCGTTTGTTATACATTGCGTTCAATTATCAATTTAATTGTTTTTGAAACAAGCTTTCAGATTATATCAATCACGCTCGATGTCTGCTTCCTGAAGACTTAATGAAACTCGCGCCTTTAGTGTGGAAAAAACCCAAAGGCAGATCCCGCTCATCACGTGATTCGAAGCCGGGACCTTTAGTACGAGAGGCCGGTGCTCTACCATTGTACCACTTTCTGTTTACTAGACAATACATACCCAATCTTCGGCAAATAGCAGAGATAACGCCTCTTATGACTTGTGATGGATTTTGTATAAATATCAGGGAATACATTTGCGATTTACTAGATGTAATAGGTGAAGTTTCCCGACATGATATAACTTATTGTTTGAAACGTAGCTAGGATCTGAAAGTTCAATGTCACGTACCGGGAACGTTGTCTGGACTAATAACTGTTCCATTTCGGATATTTGTAACACAAATAGAATAAAACCATGTACGCACATTGTTTTTTTCCCTTTTTTATAATAGTATCTAAGTTCCAAAGATAACGAAACATCAAAATGTTCATATAATAGACGTACATCTGCCCTTAAAGGTGCTGAAATCCAGATGGAGATCAGAAATTTGAAATGTTGAATATTCTGCAAATATTGCTAATAGTGACAACAAAGTAAGTTTGAATCTATTTTGGCAGTAAATGTTGAAAAACAGTCAATTGGAAGATATGAAAATGTACAAAATTTGGCTTACCGGGTATGTTATATTTGCGATTTACTAAATGTAATAGGTGAATTTTCCCTACATAATATATCTTATTGTTTGAAACTTAGCTAGCTAGGATCTGAAAGTTCAATGTTACGTACCGGGAACGTTGTCTAGACTAATAACTGTTCCAATTCTGTTATTTGTAACACAAATATAATAAAACCATTTCCGCACATTGATTTCTATTTTTTTATTATAATAGTATCTAGGTTCCAAATACAACGAAACATCAAAATGTAATTCATACAATTATCCATAGACGTACATCTGCCCTTAAAGGTGCTGAAATCCAGATGGAGATCAGAAATTTGAAATGTTGAATATTCTGCAAATATTGCTAAAAGTGACAACAAAGTAAGTAATAAATAGTTAAAAACTATTTTGGCAATCAATGTTGAAAATAGTCAATTGGAAGTCATAAGAATGTACAAAATAGGGCTAACTGGGTATGTCTACTATGCAAAAACGAAGCACAAACGATCAATATGTATATTTTTTTGTACTGGAAAGTGACATTATTACCCTAATTTTATCTCTGAATTATGATTCTAGACAAATTTCGAACAGTTTTGAAACATTAACTTTACTATCTATTTTCTGGAGTTCAGCTCCTTTAAGCCCGACATGAAACCAACTGATTCGTGCGCACTTTTCATTTATATTAAGTCTATCAGAGCAACCTAAACACCTTATTTGTATGTTGTTTTTGGACTTTCCGATGCCTTACGAGAGGTAATGACCAGGTGAATCAGGATCAGATTAGTTCTTATGTTGGGTAATCCCAACATCCATTCTCTAATACATTTCAAAGATTTTACTATTAGCATATTATTACTCAATGATCCATTTCTTAAACTGAGAAAGTAATGTCGTATTGTAGATGATGGACGAAAGGTATCAACCATATATTCAAACATATGGGATCTTGTCCTGGTTACGTTTTACGACTGTAACTTGTTAACTGTATCTATATCAACCTGAGACACGTTGTGTTCCAAAGTTCACTAACAAATAATAAGTTAGTACTACAATACCATGTTATAGCTTCGTTGACCTAATTGGGATAAGAGAATCAGTACTACCATATTCAAAGTGTTTGGTATGACCCTACCGTGGATCGAACCCTTGACCTCCCACACCAGAGACTTCTATATTATCGAGGAGGTAAAGGGCATACTACTGTAAACTATACCTTATTCGGAACAGGAACACAATCCATAGTAAGATCTGATGCGTTGGCTGATCCCGATATATACTTGTCGCACATGCTCTAAGATGTTCAGGATTTTTCCAGAACACCGCTCTTATGTGCATATTAGAAACAGTTCAGGTTCACCTTAAAAATGGATCATATTCTTTTAGGCATTTCTTATTCATTAAACCTTGGCGCTCAGGATTGCGGGTTAAGCATTGCGACTGACTGGCTGCTGTCAGGATGAATGGACCAGTAGAACTTGTAACTTACCCAGGTAACGCAATGATATTATTGGGAAATTGTACGCAATAGAACACTTCAGTAGCAACGCATATCCATTTTCTTGGACAACCTTAAAGTTCCCGTTCAAAGTTATGAACTCATACCAGTGAGCACGTCTAAATGCGAGTGATCGTCACGGTTGGTGAATTAGCTTATATTATTGTGTGTTGTCTGTCGTCCGTCGTCCGTCGGTCCGTCGGTCCGTCGGTCCGTCGGTCCGTCTGTCTGTCTCCGTCCGTCAATCTTTTTATTCGAATGACTTCTTTTTAAGAACTAGAGGTCCTAGGGTCATAATATTTGGCCAGGAGGTACCTGGAATAGAGTGTTATAACGTTTCCTCAAATCAATTACATTGACATGCTCTCAAGATCACAAGGGTGAAATATATGAAAGCCTTTAAATAACTTCTTCTGAATAACATAGAGGCTCTGAGTGATGATATTTTACCAGTAGATACCTGGCATGAAATGCTATTTAGTTTCCTCCAATAAATGTCCTTGACCTACTTTCAAGGTAACATGGTCAAATATATGAAATCATTTAAACAACTTCTTCTGAACAACTAGGAGGCCCAGAGTAATGATACTTTGCAAGTAGATACCTGGCATGAAATGATATATAGTTTCCTCAAATAAATGACCTTGACCTACTTTCAATGTCACGAGGGTCAAATATATGAAAATCTTTAAACAACTACTTCTGAATAACCAGGAGGCACAGAGTAATGATATGTTGCAAGTAGATACCTAGGCTATATATATTCTTTCAATACATGACCTTGACATACTTTCAAGGTTACAACGGTCAAATATAGGGAAACCTTTAAACAACTACTTCTGAGTAATCAGGTGGCCAAGAGTGATGATATTTTCTCAGTAAATACCTGGCATGAAATGCTATATAGTTTCCTCCAATAAATAACCTTGACCTACTTTCAAGGCCACAGCTGTCAAAGCTATAAAAATATTGTCTAAATAAACAGAAGGCCCAGAATGATGATATTTGGCCAGTAAGTACCTGGGATATAGTGCTATGAAGTTTCATTGGTCTGTAGTATCCTTGCGCACAATGGACTGTATGTTGTATAAACTCATTGACAATGGCTAAAAAGAACTGAACTAAATTCGGTCTGGATAATTCCAGTGCAAAACCAACAAAACATATAAATGCAACGAGGAACCCTTCTTAAGGACATATGTCCAGTACATGAAACCAGAGAAAACTGATTTAACTCCATTTTAAGTACAAATAAGTAATCTACATCATTTAGTGTGGAGCATTCTTCACCATAGAAAACTCCAGAAGATTGCTCAAATATCCACGTGAGCGATACAGGCCCTCTGGGCATCTTGTATTATTTCTTTACCGCTGTTATAGTATGATGATAAGGTTTAATATTTTAAGCCGTTATTTCAAGTCATATTTGAACGAATCCAATTTTAGAAAAGTCTAGTACTTCAGTTTATATCACAATTAATCATCTTTTTTTATGTCAGCTAATTCGACTCAAATATAAAGCACATGGCTTATTATTACAAACATGCGTTATAATACATGAAAACATACGACAGTGCTTTGTTTAACACTTGTTCTGTATCGAGATTATATTTACACTTTTCCATGCCTTTCTCTTTGCTGATATAAGGTGTCTTCATATAAAAAAAATAAAAAAAATAAGAAGGTTTAATATATGGTCTTGGTTGTGGACATTGTACATGTTTAACATCTGTAAATTGAGGTCCATTCCCCGATGCCCAAACAAAAAATCTGCCAGAGATGTACTTGACTCCCTATGTTAGCGATGTATGGCCTAATACAACCTGCCTAAGTGTATTGACCTACACTGACAAATTACCTCATCCTATTAGTCTTTCTCTAGGACGATATAACTCGTCTTCATACAAAACAGTAAGAAGGTTTAATATTCGATCCCATTGGTAGACTTTTTACCTGTGTTACATCTGTAAATTGAGGACCATTCACCGTTGCCTAAACAAAAAACATCAGAGAGATGTACTTGACTCCCGATGATAGCGATGCATGACCTAATACAACCTACCCAGGTGTATTGACCTACATTGAGCTAGCAATGATACTTACATTCGCACGGTCTAACTACAGCCTAAATATCATAGATGTAAAATGTTGTGAAAATCTAGCACTGTTGTCCCATTGATTAATTCACGTGTTTACCCTTTCAAACAATTTCTCCCTCTACACACGGTTTTTCAAAAGTCGTCTGATGCACACACCGTCATAAAGCTTCGTTATCTAGGAAAGTGTTTGGATAAGACCACGTTGTTAGTAATTACAAACGGTGACCGCCCCCCCCTTCCCACGTACAACAATTATACAGGAGACAACTTTTAAATCATATAGGTCAAATTATAAACTAACGTATGCTTATTGAATAGAGTAGAACACATTGTGGCAAAAAGAGAATTGAGAAACTAAGAAACTAATCACATTTTACATTCGACAGAAATACTATGAACACATTGTTTGAAGGGAGAGTATCACTATATCATAATCAGTCTTACAACAGCCAAATTACCTCCCTTGTCAGAAAAGTCTAGTTGTGCGGGGGAGTTTGGTTGGGATGAATGTAGGAAAAGCAGGTAGAACCCGAAATACTTAAGCATACCATTTGTTATACATATAGTTCGATTATCATATTAATTCTCCTCGTAATTGACCAATAAAGTGTCATTCATTGAGCAAAATGTTCAATCTGATCAAAAGAGATATGACACAAGATAATTCAGTATATTTACAGAAGGAAACATAGTTAAGTAAAGAGCAAGCTTTTCTTTGCCAAAATTATATTTCAATCTATTTCACAATTTTAAGAGATATTTTTAACTATGTAATTTTGACATATCATTTTAGATAAATAAAGAACATAACAATTGTAATTTAAGACAGAATTATTCCATGATTAATCATCATTTCCCTGCAAGAAAAATCTGCATTTAAGTGCTCGATTTCTTTCCTTCGGAAAAGTCATAGCTATGAAGATATATAGAATCATTTTTATATAGTGCCAATTTACTACAGATAATACTTTAACAATAACAATTAACAAAGTAAAAATGAAATCGTAAAACATAACTTTCTCAACTTTTAACATTGCAATTAACTTTAAATACAAAAGTAAACAATGCAAATAGAGAATCAAGTGGATAGTTTAAGTAGAACACAATATAAAATACCGATGTATATATGAAAATACCAAGGGTAGATATGAAAATACCGATGAAGATACAATAAAACAAGAGTGTATGTATTTATATAATCAGGAATAGGTAACTGTAGTTTGACGGGTGCAAGGTAATACATCAGATATACCAACCATCAACAACGCCACCCATGCAAAATCAATTATAGATAGCTCTGAGCAGATGTGTTCACAGTCTTATGCAATGGACAGCTATTACTGACACTTATTAGGCTTTAAAGCAATTATATTAGTTTCCTTAAATGTTCAAACATATAAAAGGGTATTTTCTTTCATGTTAGATCTTTTAAATTAATAAGAGAGATTATTCATACAAACCTATCCTAGTAAAGTCGATGGATATCCCACCAGCCCCATTTGAAATATGGATATAGTGACAGTTGGCAAACCGACTAAAGAGTAAGTATCATTAAGTATCATTTGCGATTTTTCAAAATGTGTGATCTTTTTCCCTTTAACAACATAAGAAGATGAAGAAATTGCAGAAACATTATTGAATTACGTACTATGTTTATTCGGCCCTCCAAAGGCCATTGTCACAGATAGAGGTCAAAACTTTTCTAAGTGGAATAATGGATGAGTTATAACAAACTTCAACGTCAAAATATTTCGTACTTGTTCTTATCTTAAGATATCTCACGGTTCAGTTGAAAAAATCCACAGTACATTATTTACAACTTTGAAAAATATCAGGGCAACAGAATCAGACTGGTCAAATAAACTTTCGTCAGTACAGTTGGCGTACAACTCTAAAGTTTGGTCCAGATTCTGCACAATAAGCACCATATTATATTTAATCGGTAGAAATATTACCATCACGCTGAAAATATTGTCCAGGAACAAAATGTCAAGGTTAAACCAGATTATGATGTCAAAAATAAAATATACAAAACAGTCGTAAGGTTATGAAAAAAAAATACACTATGATAAAAAGGTTGCATTGAGAAATGTTCAATTAGGAGACATAAAATACCTGTTACGGCATCTAGATAAGTATTTAAGAAATTATAAGAAAGTTTTAGTATTACATTTCTTTTAAAAATATTTAACAAACGGTTTTATTTTATTACGGTTCTTACAGACGAACAGAGAACTGAAGGCACCTGTTACAGTATATTAAGATAATTAAACGTTTCTATGACCAACAGGTATTAAATTAATGCGGCTACTATAACAGGCAGCTTTTCAATTTATTTTGTAGAAATGTTCATTGGGTGATTCTCTAAAAGAGTCCTTCATGCAATTTTGATTAAAACTGTAAATTGGTAAAATAAAAACACAACAGTGGGCTTGGCGGTATTGCCTTATATGACAATTATGATTTATTTTTTGCCTGAAGCATTGGAGCTATACTGGCCCTCTTTGGCTTCTTAGTATAGGAATACTGGTAGTCCTAGAGTATTCCATGTGTAAGTTGATTACGGAAACACCAAATTCAAATACGGTTGAAAATCCCTATTCAAATTGACGAATAAATTTGAAAATGGTTTTGGCAAAAATGTTTTCTTCTGTAAATACGAGGCTAAAGAATTTTTTTGAGATTTTTTTTTTTGCTCAGAATTGATTTTTTTGCTCAATGAAAGACACTTTATTGGTCGATAACATTAATCAATTTGAAAATAGAATACCTTGTCGTAGCAGACGGTATGCTTTACAATTTCGTGTTGTATATTCTTTTCAAACGTTTACAACAACCCCACTCCTCCCACACATGTCCAAGAGGAAAACAATGAATATAATGTGAACACTTTCTGACAAGGGAGGTTATTCGGCTGTTGTGAAACTGATTATAATACCTTGATACTCTCCCTTAAAACTGTGTGTTGATGTGGTGTGTTCCCACTTTTCCAACCGCTATTTTTTTCTATAGAAATTGAGGTTTGGGTTTTGGGGTTGTATTGTTTGGTGTAACAATAAAGTTGATAGGTGATTATTGGCGAAAATTGCTGTACTGAACTTAACAGTTGTGTTTCTAAATTTGGGAAAGTTGTACATAAGTATAACTCAAACACAAATATAGATCTGATTTCTATTTGCAAGAATGTACTATAGGCCTACTATGAGTTAAAACTTGGAATAACAAAGAATTGGGATTAACTGATGAACATACATGCACAAAATATATATATTATTATATTATTATACATTATAAAAATTGAAACACAATTTGGATATAAAGAAGGATAAATAAATAGCAAATAGCACATCTTGAAATATTTATGTGTAGACTGATATAAAATTAAAACATATACTTGGTATATGGACCTTTCGGTTTACTCTTCGATCATCACACTGAAGCACCAGCTGCGAACTGGCAAACGGACATCATGACCTATGTTGATGCTGCTTCTCACTTAATTAAATTAAAATGAATATGTACTAATTTAACATTAAAGTGTTGTATATACATATCAAGAAATAATGTATATTAACTCATATTAATTCTTGATATGTACATCGATCATGGTGTTGATGGTGTAGAGCTGGTAGAAGTATGACGGCAAAGAGTCGAATTTACCGTCCATATACCTGGTCTTGAAGGTAGACAACTGAGTCAGGTTGTTAGAGGTGGCAAATATGAGCATTCACTCCACATCACCTTCATTGGCGATTAGGAATGACTCCCCTGCTAGCGACTGTCCTTTCATTTTCAAGTTGACATCCGCCCTTGGCTTTGGCAGCACTTGCCTGGTCTTAAACCGCTGTATATATACCTTTGATTTGGCTTCGTAGAATGTTGGCAGATTAGCCTCAACCTCTTGGGTGGAATTGTCCCATTCCATCGATTTTGTTTCTGCCTGCATATCGTTAAAGATGGAGGGCACCGGCTGTGTAGACCCTAAAACCTGATTTCGAACACCACCCTGGTGTCCGCAGCAACGATGCTGCTGTCATCTCTCGGGTGATTGTGTTCACTAGCGATTTTGGTATGCAGATCAAATCTTAGTGTTGATTATTGCAGGTTTTGTTGACAAAGTTCCAGTAATGACTCTCTCGTTTTCTGGTTTTCAGGCTGTACATGTAGGCATTTAAAACCAGAGTCTGACTGATATTCTCTATGAACCGTATATTAACTAGCGCATTTGCCATTTTGAAGGGTTATACACAGGAAACTGACCTTCTTTTTATACTATGTTAATCAATAACTTAGAGTTAGTCACCTGTTTTTCTTAGTTTTCAACTGTTATTCATCATTAATCAGTTATTTTCATTAATCAGGCCTTATAATTATAGATATGCACTGAAAACAAAAATCACCAAAAAATAGTTTTATTCTATATTAGTCTGTATTTTAAACAGAATGAAACACGAATTCTGATATAAGAAGAGTGAAATAATACACTGCAATTACAAGTGTTTGTGTGTAGTTCAACTAAGTGTTTGAACAGTATAGAAAATACAGGTAAGTTTGAGGTGCGAATAGATAATTGGATATAATTGGTAAGTGCGAAAATAAGCGGTTGGGAAAGTGGGAACAAACCGTTGCTGGTACTACTGTCGAATATAAAACAAGGCTAAGTTTCCCAATTAATCCTTTACAACTTATAAACGAATTATAACACTCTGCAGCAGACGACGGAAATCCTCATAATGGACAAATTCTCTGATTGCCACGTCTTTAACAGAAGAACTCTCGAGTTATTTTGATACCCTTGGCGTCGTCTTCGTCGTCTACGGCTGCATCCATCGTCCATATAATTTAACCTAAACCGAATAACTCAAAAACAGTTCCACATATTAAAAACAACAACATTTGTATGCATCCTCCTAGAAACAATAGTCATGTATATACCAATTTGCATAACTCAGGCTTTAATTATTATTCAGTGGTGCTCCTTTTTAGACTTAGAAATTCATTCATTAACTTAAACTTGTCCATAACTCAAAAGCCGTTCAACAGTTTCAAATGGAACTTGGAACACATGTAAATCGAGAAAATACGCATGTATTAACCTTTTAACTTAACTTAAGCATTAGTCTTTAAGCAGTAATGCCTACTACTCGACATAGAACAAAAATAAGAGCTTTGGCGTTCGTTTCGCGGCGCTCTTATCTACTCTATATATTTTAATGTAAAGCGATTAATTGTAATTTTACCAACACGTTTTCAAATGTGTCTGCTGCCTAATTGTTGTATGTTAGAAGGGTTAAACCGTGTATCATCCAACACATGTGGCTTTATCCTGATCGCGTCTATCGAATTCGAAACTGACCTCTTTCCCATTTACCGACGCTTTCTGACGCTTGTTGAGCATACGACTTTTAAAAACAGTGTGGCATAGGAAGAAATTGCTAATAATGAACCATTTGTTTATAGATATTGTTTTTTATCATTGCATATGTGCTTTCAAAGTCGTCTGCTGCAGTTTTGTTAAATGAAGGAAAGGGTTAATATATCTGCAAACTATTTCTCCAGAGTCATCATCGTCCGAAAATATTGAGCTCAGATTGACCTTTGCGTTAGCCAGTTAAATTGTCGGTGACGAAATTGTTCGGTATGAACCAGGTAAGATAACCCGAATAAATAAACCAGATAGAAAAAATATGATTGATGTATTTTCCGTTCGTAAAGAACAGCGCGTTGGTTGTATCGTACAGTTTCAGTGTGAGAAGAAAAACAAACACGTGCTCGTGAGCATTTGAAGTGTATAAGGCCAATTCGAGACAAGACGACATAGATTGCGGTGAATTCAGATCCAATATACGTACAGCGATGCAACTTTGAAATAAACCTGGAAGTGTAGCCCTTCTAGTGTTATACCAATTGTCTTTGAATTATGTTAAAGCCTAGTGTTAGAATCACGGTTATTACTCGACCACATATGATAATTAAATCAGAGGCCTACTTAAAGAGGAATTAAAAGTCATTTTCCCCCAACATATCACACTTACCTACGTTGTAGGTATTCATTAAGACGTACCTTTAAGTACCCACATTATTAAGTTTTGAAGTCAAATAAGGATTTTAGAACAGGAACTATGCTCCTATCTAGAGAGCTGAATAGATAGATTTTTGTATACTCGGAATTTAGTGAAGAAACAATGAGGGAAACGTAGATTTTTTTGTTATGACAAAGTTCTTCTTTTCCGTTGTGGTCATCTTCTTAGGCCTCAAAATACATTACATAAATAAAAAAAGCAAAACGCTATAGAGTGACTACTGTCTACATTTCTTTCCCTCCGCTAGATGTCGCTCCCTATGGAAGCACTGTATATACATGTTAATCAAACATTATGTTATACGTCAATAGGTTCATCTTGTGGTAATATTGTTAATAGTAGACCCTTTTAATCATAAAGACGTATTCAGACGCATTTGCAACAGATGACTTTTTAAAACATTGTGGCAAATGGATTAATTGCTCGAAACTGTGTTCAACTCTTTTTAAAAATTGAATTACTATTCATAGAGCTTTTCAATATTTGCTATCGAGATATTGTTAAGGTCGTCTGCTGCTAAATTGCTGTATGTGGGAAAAGGAACACGGAAATAAGCTACTCATACTTTGATAAGAATTAGATAATATGCTTGAAGAGCCCTTCTATTAGATATCAGTTTATTTCGGGCATGTTTGCTCGCCAAGTAGTTAACTCTGCACGGCGAGGGTAAACACAATCAAATCATTTATTTTCAGGCATGTCATATGAACACGGACCATCGAGTAGTGCTGATAGCAAAGGACTTATTCATAGTTCCAAGTACTAAAAGAATTAACACCCTTTTCGCCGGTTTGGTATGCGAATGTCTTATATTAAATTCACGTTTAAATTAAGAAACTGATATAATCAGATATAATTTAATCGTCCTCGAAATATGGTTGCCAAACTAAAATTCAATTTTGTTTTGTAAATTCCACATATTTATCTTTAACTATACCATATATTCCTATAAAAAAGACAGGGCAGATTATTATTGTAGGTTTGGTAAACTATATATTAAGATTTACTATATTTCAGTAATTTATTTTGGAAATTGATTAGTTAATTGTTTGGCAGTTTTACTTGCCCATTTACACCAGACAGTGAGTTCTAACCCGGCAACACTGAGCACCAATATGGGAAGCCATTACTTCCATTTTAAGTATTTGGTATGACCCGACCTGGGATTGAATGCGCGAGCTACCGTTCCTGAGGCGGACACTCTGCCACTACACCATCGGAGCGGTCGTATTTTGGCAGCCCATAGAGAGCGAATATGACCAATAAACAAGGTAAACACATGCCATCTATTTTGTATTGCCATTAACATCAAAAAGAAATCATTTACGATGACGTTACACAAGTAAAATTCAAGGACATATTGTGACATATTATTATATCAAATGTCCGATAACCTATCAACCACCCATTTTAGTTCACATGTAATGCTAGTTTACGCTTTTACTACTTGAACTGATCTAGTGAAGCCTGCGTTGTCAATAAAGAGACAGGCAAGCCAGCGGATGCAAAAGCTGTACAAGTCCAATCAACAATGAAAAGCAAAGGTTTGCGCAACAGAATGCTGTTTCATAAATAAGTTTCGCTAGAGGAATACTGTAAGGCGTTTGCGACCAGTATCAATCCAGATCGCCTGATTAAGCGTTGGTTTGAATTTGCTAACCACTTGGAGAATGGTCAGTAGGGTTTAAATATATTTTCACCGACAGGTATAATGAATAAACGAGCAGGGATTCAAACACATGACCCCTTATTTAATATCCCTCGTATATATTGCTGCTCGACCCCGAGGAATTAAGAGACACTGATATACATATGAAGCAAAGGAATTCAAAGAGGTCCTTATCAACTCTTAGGATTAAAGATCTGTGTATTTTAACTGATTAGGTTTTCCCACATTTAGTCACGTTATGAAGCATCTGCAGCAGATAAATAGAATAGTATGTCCCTGACGCAAGATATGAACTTTATCTGACAAGGTTGTGATAATTGATAATTGTCGAGCCTTCGGCGAGTTTTTCGGAGGTTTTAAAACCTCAAGTTTTTAAGTTTAAACTTTTTCGGAGGAAGTTATCCACCTTTTCGCTTTTGGCGTTTTAAATCCAAACTTGACCTTTTCCGCGTTCACCTGTAAATGGATTTAAAACACTTTTGTTGTGTGTATATTTTAAACAAATTATTGCAATAAATGAAAGTCGGATTAATATCTTTAAATACGAGTTATGTTGTTAGTAAATGTTACAAAACAACTCGCCAGAACATCTTTGGCATGTTAAATGTAGCATGTATAAAAAAACAAATGCTTGCGTTTTTTGTTTTCCTTTGCACAGTTACTCCATTATCGGAACGGTAACAAGAAAGAGAAGTTTAACCGTGCTAACAATATCGTGGGGATAAATTACAACAATCGTCATTGTAATGCAGGCTAGATAAGAGATACGCTTTTGACAAAATGGTACAAAACCGTAACGACATTCACTACCATCGTGAATAAAATTATACACATGCACATAACTCGGGTAGGTACTACTATTACATACCGAGTTATGGACCTCGCTGAAACTCGCAACATGAAATTTAAGTTACTTTTGAAGATCTAGAACTGATTTTGTGTTAAGGCCAAGGTTAAGTGTTTTCGCAACGCCACTAACAAAACCGACATCGAGAATATCATATAATGGCAGTTCTCAGAAAACAGAAAAACTTATATGCGATTTGTATTCAAACACATGCTGTAGCTCCCGGCGATAGGCAACACATGGTTTTGCATGATTCGGCCAAGTCTACCGCAGTGTTAATGTGTCTTACAAAATAATTCAAACAATGTTATAATATATTTCAGACGATAAAATACGTTAACATGTACATATCATTGTATCAAGTTAAGAATTACACCTTAAAACGTAGAAGTGTGTACGTTGACATAACATAACAAAATATTTCACGAGTGTGCACGTTGACATTTTTACAGTGCCACTTGTGTTGATGTTTCCTTTTAAAATCCGGCAATTAAAAGTATCTAAGAAGAATAGAATCTTCTTTTACATCGAGAAGGCCACTTCAAAAGACTTGCAACGAAATGTTACGGTATTTTGGGACGTTTTCATAACAAATTGGTCAAGAGAGTGTACGTTGGCATGCCAATTTTGGAATGTTCTCAAAAAGTAAAACGTTCTGAAAGACAATACGCACAATTTCGGAAAGCTTATGAATTGGTGCAGTCGGTAGGCCTGGTCTCTAATTTGGGAGCGAGTTAATAACGTAGAAATATGCAAATAACTTGCCTGATTTGTGCTTTTTTGTCCTACTTCCTGTGTGTACGTTACCAGTTGTGTGTCACCTGAAAAAGTTGTTTCCCCACACTGTTACAACACTTATTCACCATCATTACCGCCATCAACAGACAAAAATACATAACTCCGTCAAGGTTTTTGTAAGAATAATGGCTTTTTTTGACTTAGACTTTTGGTTAAGTTTTTTGTACCAATTCACTCTTTTTTCAAAACCATGACAGATATTGCTTTGAAACTTACAACATTTATTTACCATCATTTCCTCCATCAACAGATAAGAGTACACAACTCTGTCAAGCTTTTTGTAAGAATTATGGCCCATTTTCGAATTAGAATTTTGGTTAAATCTTTTGTACCAATTCATTTTTTTTCAACACCATTACAGATATTGCTTTGAAACTTGCAACACCTTTTCACCATCATTACCTCCATGAACAGACAAGAGAACATAACTCTGTTCATGTTTTTCTAAGAATTATGGCCCTGTTTTTATTTAGAATTTATTTTTGTTCAGTGTTTCGTACCACCCCACTTCTTTTCAAAACCATTAGAGATATAGCTTTTTGTATGTATACACTTACATTATTTATTTACCATCATTACCTCCATCAACAGACAACAGTACATAACTCTGTCAATTTCTTTATAGAACTGTGGCCCTTTTTGATTTAGAATTTTGGTAAAATTATTCATACCAAATCAATTTTTTTCAAAACAATAAGAGATATAGCTTAAGCACTTACAACAATCTTTTAAACATCATTACCTCCACCAACAGCTAAAGGTTTTTGCAAGAATTATGATCCTCTTTCGACTTATATAAAGTACTTTGATTATAAATAATACGAGAAAGTACCTGGTTGTGTTTACTGTACCACTCAAAACGTTTTATTTTATTGGCAAGCACAGACAAGTCGAGCACACTGTCCTCTGACAGCTCTTGTTATATACATAAACTGGGTTTACCGGTAACTTAATGAAAGAAGAAGAAGAAGAAGAAGAAGAAGAAGAAGAAGAAGAAGAAGAAGAAGAAGAAGAAGAAGAAGAAGAAGAAGAAGAAGAACAAGAAGAACAAGAACAAGAACAAGAACAAGCAGAATAATAATAAGGAGAAGAAAATGAAAAGGAAGAAGAAGAGAGTAAGAGAGTATCGCTCAAGATTTTGAAAGGACATTTATTCTTGTAAGTGTAGAAAGATGAAGTTATTAATAGTGTATGGCAATATACTGTTTCCATATTAAAAGTATAAACAGTCATGTTTGGGACCAGAAGTGTTACATTAGCAAGGAGATGTATGCGTGATATGTTGAATAAAGGACACATAAGTATTGAATGATGAGTATTTTCAACCTCTCCTCGGGAACATAGAGGACTTTCTACCAATCTTTTTTGAAAATATTTTTATCTAGTGAACTACAATGGGTCCTTAGTCGATTGTGTAAAAGTTGATACTTTCGCTCGCCAGTGTAATACAAGTAAGGTGTGTTCACAGTTTCTGACTACAACATTGTTTTAAAGGATTCCAAAGAGGGGGCATTTCTTTTTTCATCAGACAGCTGATTCCAATCTCTTATGGTTGAAGGAAGAAAGGAGTTAGCATACAGTTGTGTTTTACATTGCACAGTTCTAGAATCGCTAGTATTTCTAAGATTGTCAGCCGAGGTTGTTCAACTGTTCAACTGTTTCGTTTCTGGTAATAGGGATTAAAGACATTGAGGTGTAAGACCATGTTTCTTTTTATAAAATACATGTATAATTAATTTATGTTTTTCTCTTCAAGACTTTAGAGACTCCAATCCGGTTTCACGATACAGGTTTTCGGTAGACGCTAGTTTAGTGGCTCCAGATATTATTCTGCCATTTGAGATTCATCAATAATACTATATATATCACACCATTGTGATAACCTTGGTATTATCATATTAACAAATATTTTACAGATGGAGTCAATTAAAGAAATACCTCTGTAATTATTGGGGCCTGTTAAACTGACTTCTTTTGTAAAGGGGTCATTAAACTGTAACACCATTCTATCGGAACATTCGAAAAATCAAATGTTTCATTAAATACTTTGTTAAGATAGGCAAGTATACCATTTATGGAGTGTTTATATATTCATGTACACACTCCATGCGGACCTGGTGATTTGTTATTATTCAACGTATTTATACTGGAAATAGCCTCGTTGTCACGTATAGGAAAATTAAATGCCTTACAATTAATATCAAGCGTAATACTTTGTAATATATGTTCACATGAATCAGTACTATCGTTGATAATAATAATAATAATAATAATAATATATATAATGACCAATTAAATGCCGTGAGAGTGTGTTTAACTAAACACTTATTTAAAGTAGCTAGCAGAAACATCATACCATTACTTAGTTTAATTTTATCAAGTTGGACATTGTTCTCGAACATTTGAAGTCATGAACATTTATTCTTTGCAAATGTTGAATATTGCATACGGTTTGTTTTTAATCGAAAACGAAAATAGAGTGTGAGTACAAAATGGCATGTTTTGTTTGCTCAAGTGGGACTCTTTAAAAAATTCCCATATCACAAAGGAAATGGTATGACTTTAAACAGTTACACAATTTTACATGAAAATATGCTATATATCATTCAAGCAGACACACATACAAGTTAATATACAATAACAAATCAAATCGTTCATTTGACAGGTCTTTGTGATACTCGGTGTGAAAGAATGAGGTTATCAATAAGGCAGGAAAGGACATGCAAGATAAAAATAAACCACTTAAATATGTCAATGATACGACCTCGCATAGGTAACCCTTTTCTAAATGCAGCAAACATTTTGCAGACGATTTGGAAAGCAAAACATATAAACTAAAAGTTTAACCATTTAATGTAGTTTAAAATAGTGTGAATTGTTCCATGATGAGCAACAAACCCCTTTGTCACACACAATTCAACTGCTAGTATATTAAATGGTTAAATTGGGGAAAATTTGTCTTCTTTTGTTACATCGTTTTAGAAGTCTTCTGACATGTGTATTTTACAATACAGACCATTTTAATAACCATTGTGCTATAACCGTAATCATATTTTAATTACCTTGTACCGACAAACGTGTCAGTAAGATACAAGTAATTATTATGTTTAGGCCTTCATATTACATTTACAAGGTGTGTTTGTAGTCTGTTTCGTGAGTTTCCCGAGCTGAATGGACAGTTAAGTGCGAAGATATAAACGTTTCAAATATTTTGGAACAAAATATGAATCAATCGCTTAAGATTTAACAAACACTTGTAAATGGGGGACGAGTTTCTTCCTTCATTAATCGTATATGCAGAGAAAACAAATGAAGTCTAAAATAGATCGGTTTAAACATAACAATACGAAACAAACATGTAGAAAGATAACGAAACCCTGGCTAAATGCATTCGTTAAAAACATCTCACATACTTCTTGTCAGAGGTGAATGGACGAACCATTGCTATGCATTTTAATAAGTTTGATTTGCAAAGGCAATCTATTGGTGACTTGGCCTTTGTAACTCATTTCTATTGGTTTTGGCTATGACTAGAACACTATTTAGCACAGGTGTTTACATAATATAGTATAAACCTTTATTGACATACCCCGTTCAGCTACCTTCAGCATAGCAACAACACAACCTTGAAGTATAAATAGAACGTCAGTGGCGTAGCTTTATCATAATTCACTACCTTTCGGATTGATATATCAATTAAAGTATTCTCTTCTTATACTTTTGCCTAGTGTTAATAGATTGCGTCTCTCGGACATTTCATCAGTTCGAATAGTTGGTGTTTTAATCCACTTGAATACGTATACGATTGTGGTTTTAATTGACCGAAGGGTCCTTGCTCATTGCACCGAAGTTAGTTTTCAAAGTAATACGTAAGGGTATTTGATGAGACATAATTATTTGAATGGTGTTTTATATCGCTTTCAACAATATTTGTTTTATATCACAATATGTCTTATGCAATATGCTAGTACTACCACATTCATTTCTCCTGTCACAATTGGCGCCAATTCGGGAAGCCATTGCTACCAATTTTTGGCCGGATTGCTCTAGCAATTCCGGTCTATAGATTGGCGATGTCCGTCCGTCTGTCTATCTGTCTGTCTGTCCACATTTTGTTTAAAGTTTCAGATTGACGCAAAATCTCAGCACTGGAAAGGGTTATAAACTTGAAACTTTGCCTGAAGGTAACCAGGAACACGTTCTATTGATTTATATGGTTACTTTGACCTTGGTTTGTCGATTTTCAAGGTAAAATTGCCTACAATCCGGCCTTAGCGTCTTCAGCGGTAAGTATTAGGTTTGACCTGACCAGTGATCAAACCGTGGTTTCCGCTCCCAATGAGGACGCTCTAAGCACTGCACCACAGAGACAATGGAATAGCTAGTGCAATGGTTATCCAGAAAATGTTTCAACGTCCTGTACGTCGATCATCAATTATGGGAGTATTCGCTGTTATTTTATTTCGTTCATCTCAACGTGTTACAGAAACATAGTTATGTCTTAGGAGCGAAACTCGGACATTTACGTTGGTAGCGTCAGGATATTGGCATACTGTATTACATAACCGTATTGCCAATTTTACGGAGAAATCCTGTTTTGTGGCATGAATATAGTTTGAATTATTTACATGTTTTACGTATTGGACATTTATTAAATAATATAACTTGGGATACGTTAAATAAATTTACCGTTTTACAAACAATAAATAATAAATCTGGACATGCTTAATATGTTTTTACAGTCAGAAATAGAGAATGACGCCGTAGCCATATTCTAAATACGAAATAGAGTATATTATGTCCCTGACGTAAGATATGAACTTTATCTGACGAGGTTGGCAGAATTATTCTTTTCTCACATCCGAGTCTGATAAAGTTTACGTCGAAAGTCAGGGACGTAATATTCTATTTATCTTGCATGTAAATTTGTTTTCAGGTAAATCTACACTCATTCTTATTAGTTTTAAGAAATAGGATTCACAATAACAAAAGCCCATTCATAAATGACGTCACCTAAAATGGAATGACGTCACGAGCGTGCACAAATACGTGCCGAATTACATTGTGTACACACGTCATACGCCAGCTAAAGAGTTCCCACTGAAACAGAAAATCCACAGGAGTCGAAACGTGTCTGTCCGGTTTAGTCTGCGCGGCATGCTTAGGGTGATCCACGTCGATACTTTTCGAAGTCAAAACTGTTGGATTATGGTGGAAAGGCTTATTTATATATCAGAAAAGTAGTTTCAGTGATTACGTCATTTCTAAAAATAAGAAGAATGATATAGATAAACGTTTATCATACCAGTAGACATGTAAACAAAAGGTTTATCATACCAGTGTTATATGTCACGTAATCTGCTCATTGCATGCTAATACAAAATTATTGTGGCCTAAAAGAAAAATGGTTCCCAATTTAACGCACGGTTTAAACTCGATTTGCTACGCACCTTACCTTTTCTAATCTCGTGTTCTTAGCACGTGACTTTTCACATATATAACGACCCATCCACCGTCAAACCCGCACCACATTGTTTTATACTATCTGTTATAACGTTCAAGTAGAGTTTAGGGCTGTGCAAACAAGTGATTCAGGGTTCACAGAATTAGCATCGAATTACTATTGGTAAGTTTTTTCATATTGTTGTTGAAACACAATGTTTATTTCAAGATATATCTCATATCTTTCATATTATTTATGAATTCATCGCTCTCTCGTCATTATTCTACAATTATTTAACTGGTGTATTTCATTTGTGGGGAAATAATGTTCCTTCGTTGTGTCACATCGTAAATGTTCTTATCTGTAATTTCAACCATATTATTGATCAATCTTGTTTTAAAATCGTACAATATGTTACATATACATGTGTATATCGATATTGTAATTGTAACAAGAGACATGTGGACGATAATAGGGTTGTTTCGCAGGTGACAATGTCTAAGCTTAGTTTTGTACCATTTGAACGCTGGCAAATTATGCATTAATCCAAATCATTACTGCTAGCACACTTTCCACGCTAAGCTAAAAAACAAAAGAACTTGTAGGAAGTTTCAAATGTTACGGGTACTTGTGTCTTCATGCACAGCAGCTAGGTCAGTTACCGTGGATTCTGGTGTCATTGCTCCTCCCAATTCTACCGCTTCGATTTTAAATAATTTCAAAATAGATTGAAGATATTTATTATATTCCTAACAATGAAATACGGGGATTTATCAGTGTCATATTTTTTTAAATTATCACACTGTATATCATCTCTAGTGATTCTATCAATTTTGGAGTGATGATATCATTTTGCCTGAACTATTTTCTTTGTTTTCCAATTTATTTCAAAATGGGCTACAGGTAACTATAGATTGAAACAAATGAATTTTTCTAAACAAGAGGGCCATGATGCCCTGGATCGCTCACCTGAGAAATTGGATATTTAAGAAATAACATTTTTAGCGCCAATGTCAATGGGGCTTTTGCCTGGCGGCAATGTTTGTTGACTTGAAACAAATTCTGACATTTTCTGCTTATTGATTTTTAACGGTTTGTTACAAAGAATAGTTAATACTTCTCAACACAACTGTAAATGAAATTATGTGTGTGTTCTATACTAATTGATTTAGACTAGAGTTGAAGCATAGTTTTTATGTTGGCATAGACATTATTTGTCAGGTTGACACGACCTGCCTTTCTTTTCATTTTATTTCATTTCTAGTTGTAAGATAAAACATGCGGTCTCTATAGTTTTAAAGTTTTATAGTTTCTTTTCATAAAAGCACATAAATCATGACCATTTTAAGTTAAAGAATTGCAAAGTCGTGTGTGAAACATATAGATAGCACTGTGACAATAAACAAGAAGGGTGCTAGCTAAGATTTGAGTTATTTGCCAGACACGTTTGAGCAAAATATCCATCAAGTTGTGAACTCTCCTTCCTTGATTAACAATTAATATGTTTACATTTAGTAAACACAAATGAATATATTTGCAAAGTAACAAATGTCTAGTTATTATTACAATAATTATAATAATAATGATAATATAAAAAATAAACGCAGAATATAATTTTACCTGAGCATCTGGTATCTTGTTTCTTATAAGCTTATAAAATAGAAATTCTTTATGAAAGAGTAGTTTTATTAACGTGTTTACTGGTAGCAGAGCAGACCGAAAATACGAGACGGGTATCAGAACAAGAGAATGCGGTTTTAGTCGGCAAAAGGAGAACTAACTCAAACGTTTTCACACTGACAAGTACTCAAAAAAGAAAAAGAGCTGTCCGTAAGACAGCGCGCTCGACTATTCCACCGCTTATTAGTTACTGACATAGAGATTCGAATGTAGTTACATGCAAAACATTAGCCAGAAGTGCTTAAAGAGTGATAATTTGCATAGAATGCAGGATAGTTATCTTACTTGATTTTTTACATAGGTGTAATGGTTGGGAAGGGTTATATAAAGTTTAAATACAATGCTTCAAGTAGTTACTGAGATACGGACTCTTACTGAGTTGCACAAACAACTTTAACCATAATTTCTAAGTAAAGAAGAGGCCATTGTGGGAAAATGTTCTAAAGAAAAGTGAATTTGCAAAGAATTCCACATCTGGAGATTTCTATGGTAAAGAATGCTCCACACTAAATGATCTATATTACTTAATTTGTACTGAAAATGGACTTAAATGAGTTTTCTCTGCTTTACTGTACTGGACCTATTTCCTTAAGAAGGGTTCCACCTTGCATTTATTTGTAAGGTTGGTTTTGCACTGGAATTATACAGACCGAATTTGGTTCAGATCTTTTTACTCATTAATTCTTTGTGCGCAAGGATGCTACAGACCAATATCATCCATTTGAGGAAACTTTATAGCACTATTTCCCAGGTACTTACTGGCCAAATATAATCACTCCGGGCCTCCTGGTTATTCAAAAGAAGTTGTTTGAAGGTTTTCATATATTTGACCCTTGTGGCCTTGAAAGTAGGTCAAGCTCATTTAATGGAGGAAATGATATATCATTTCATGCCAAGTATCTACTGGCAAAATATCATCACTCTTGGCCTCCTGGTTATCCAGAAGAAATTGTTTATAAAGGTTTTCATATATTTGACCCTTGCAACCTTGAAAGTAGGTCAAGGTAATTTATTGGAGGAAACTATATAGCATTTCATACCAGGTATCTACTGGCGAAATATCATCACTTTGTGCCTCCTGGTTATTCAGAATATTTTGTTTAAATGTTTTCATATATTCGACCCTTTTGACCTTGAAAGTAGGTCAAGGTCATTTATTGGAAGAACATATATAGTATTTCATGCTTTGTATCTACTGGCAAAATATCATCACTATGGGTCTCCTGGAAGAAGTTGTTTAAAGATGTTTATATATTTGACCCTTTTGACCTTGAAAGTAGATCAAGCTTATTTATTGGAGGAAAATAAATAGAATGACATTCGTAAAGGTGAAGTTGGTGTCTAGTGTCTTTTATCTAGTATCGTTTATCATAAACGATACTGGCAACCAGAATCTAGTATCGTTTATCATAAACGATACTGGCAACCACACACTAGTGTCGTTTAAGAAACTAGATATCTAACTTTAATTTTTTCAACACAGTTTACAGAATCAATTATCAGACCAGACACTAGTATCGTTTAAGGAACTGGATATATAATTTTCATTTTTTAGACTCCAGTGTCGTTTAACACTAAACGACACTAGCAACCAGACACTAGTGTCGTTTAAGGAACTGGATATATAATTTTCAACTTTCAAATTCCAGTGTCGTTTAACACTAAACGACACTGGCAACCAGACACTAGTATCGTTTAAGGAACTAGATATATCATTTTCAACTTTCAGACTCCAGTGTCGTTTTACACTAAACGACACTGGCAACCAGACACTAGAGTCGTATAAGGAACTGGATATATCATTTTCAATTTTCAGACTCCAGTCTCGTTTAAGGAACTGGATATATCATTTTCAGACTCCAGTATCTTTTAACACTAAACGACACTGGCAACCAGACAGTAGTATCGTTTAAGAATATAGAATAGTTTATTAGACTTCAGCATAATATAGCTAATCGTCATACAAATAACATTATCATGTGTGAGCATGCCATACAAAGTTGTGATTAATAACAACATGGAAAAAAAATATTAATTTATTTTTTTTCCACTCCCGTGGCAAGGGCCTGTAGGCCCGAGTACTCCCCGTAATACACGCAGCTGACTCGGGTAGAAATCCGGCTTAACGCCGTTGATTCACTCCTGTCATATTTGAATGACCAATGTCGTGCCTGCACGATATTCAGTTTTGAATGTCCAATGTCGTGCCAGCAAGACATTCATTTCTAAATGTCCAATGTCCAATGTCGTACCAGCAAGACATTCATTTTTTAAATATCTACTGCCATGACATTCAATTTTTGAAAGTCCAATGTTCAATGTCGTGCAAGCACGACATTCATTTCTGAATGTCCAATGTCCAATGTTCAATATCGTGCCACCACGACATTCATTTATTGAATGTCCAATGTCGTGCCAGCACGACATTCAACTTTTGAATGTTCAGTTCCCCTACTAGCAGCCGAGTGCTCGCCTAAATCAAGGCTCAGCACTCTGCCGTAAGCGCGGGTAGACTGCGGGACCTGCCGTATAGCAAATGCGGCACCGGCTTAAATTTCCCCTACTAGCAGCGGAGTGCTAGCGTAAAACAAGGCTCAGGACTTCGCCGTAAGCGCGGGTAGACTGTTGACCAGCCATATAGCACATACGGCCCCGGCTCACATTTCCCCTACCAGCAGCGGAGTGCTAGCGCGAAACAAGGCCAGCACTTCGCCGGCAGCGCGGGTAGACTGCGGGACCTGCCGTATAGCGTATGCGGCCCCGGCTCTCATTTCCCCTACTAGCAGCCGAGTTATCGCGTAAAACAAGTCTCAGCACTTCGAGGTAAGCGCGGGTAGACTGCGGGACCTGCCGTTTAGCACATGCGGCACGGCGCACATTTCCCCTACTAGCAGCGGAGTGCTAGCGTAAAACAAGGCTCAGCACTTCGTCGTAAGCGCGAGTATACTGCGGGACCTACCGTATAGCGTATGTAGCCCCGGCTAGCAGCGGAATGCTCCGCATAATACACTCGGCAGACTCAGGTAGAAATCCGCCTTAAACAACACTAGTGTCTGATTGCCCGTGTCGTTTAGTGTTAAACGACACTAGAGTCTGAAAATTGTCTAATTATATAGCTAGTTCCTTAAACGATACTAGTATCTGGTTGCCAGTGTCGTTTAGTGTTAAACGACACTGGAGTCTGTCTGACAATTGATTAAATTTTCATCTAGTTTCTTAAACGATACTAGTTTCTGGTTGCCAGTGTCGTTTAGTGTTAAACGACACTGGAATCTGAAAGTTGAAAATTATTTGTTCCGGTTCCTTAAACGATACTAGTGTCTGATTGCCAGTGTCGTTTAGTGTTAAACGACACTGGAGTCTGAAAATTGATTAATTATATATCCAGTTCCTTAAACGATACTAGTGACTGGTTGCCAGTGTCGTTTAGTGTTAAACGACACTAGAGTCTGACAATTGATTAAATGTTTATCTAGTTTCTTAAACGATACTATTGTCTGGTTGCCAGTGTCGTTTAGTGTTAAACGACACTGGCATCTGAAAGTTGAAAATTATTTGTTCCAGTTCCTTAAACGATACTAGTGTCTGGTTGCCAGTGTCGTTTAGTGTTAAACGACACTGGAGTCTGACAATTGATTAATTATATATAGTTCCTTAAACGATACTAGTGTCTGGTTGCCAGTGTCGTTTAGTGTTAAACGACACTGGAGTCTGAAAATTGATTAATTGTATATCCAGTTCCTTAAACGATACTAGTGACTGGTTGCCAGTGTCGTTTAGTGTTAAACGACATTGGAGTCTGACAATTGATTAAATTTTTATCTAGTTTCTTAAACGATACTATTGTCTGGTTGCCAGTGTCGTTTAGGTTTAAACGACACTGACATCTGAAAGTTGAAAATTATTTGTTCCGGTTCCTTAAACTATACTAGTGTCTGGTTGCCAGTGTCGTTTAGTGTTAAACGACACTGGAGTCTGAAAATTGATTAATTATATATAGTTCCTTAAACGATACTAGTGTCTGGTTGCCAGTGTCGTTAAGTGTTAAACGACACTGGAGTCTGACAATTGATTAATTATATATCTAGATCCTTAAAAGACACTAGTGTCTGGTTGCCAGAGTCTGAAAATATATTAATTATATATCTAGATCCTTAAACGATACTAGTGTCTGGTTGCCAGTGTCGTTTTGTGTTAAACGACACTGGAATCTGAAAGTTGATTAATTATATATCGAGTTCCTTAAACGATACTAGTGTCTGGTTGCCAGTGTCTTTTAGTGTTAAAACGACACTGGATCCTGAAAATTGATTACTTATATATCTAGATCCTTAAACGATACTAGTGTCTGGTTGCTAATGTCATTTAGTGTTTAACGACACTGGAGTCTGAACATTGATTAAATTTATATCTAGTTTCTTAAACGATACTAGTGTCTGGTTGCCAGTGTCGTTTAGTGTTAAACGACACTGGAATCTGAAAGTTGAAAATTATTTATTCCGGTTCCTTAAACGATACTAGTGTCTGGTTGCCATCGTCGTTTAGTGTTAAACGACACTGAAGTCTGAAAATTGATTAATTAGATATAGTTCCTTAAACGATACTAGTGTCTGGTTGCCAGTGTCGTTTAGTGTTAAACGACACTGGAGTCTGAAAATTGATTAATTATATATAGTTCCTTAAACGATACTAGTGTCTGGTTGCCAGTGTCGTTAAGTGTTAAACGACACTGGAGTCTGACAATTGATTAATTATATATCTAGATCCTTAAAAGACACTAGTGTCTGGTTGCCAGAGTCTGAAAATATATTAATTATATATCTAGATCCTTAAACGATACTAGTGTCTGGTTGCCAGTGTCGTTTTGTGTTAAACGACACTGGAATCTGAAAGTTGATTAATTATATATCGAGTTCCTTAAACGATACTAGTGTCTGGTTGCCAGTGTCTTTTAGTGTTAAAACGACACTGGATCCTGAAAATTGATTACTTATATATCTAGATCCTTAAACGATACTAGTGTCTGGTTGCTAATGTCATTTAGTGTTTAACGACACTGGAGTCTGAACATTGATTAAATTTATATCTAGTTTCTTAAACGATACTAGTGTCTGGTTGCCAGTGTCGTTTAGTGTTAAACGACACTGGAATCTGAAAGTTGAAAATTATTTATTCCGGTTCCTTAAACGATACTAGTGTCTGGTTGCCATCGTCGTTTAGTGTTAAACGACACTGAAGTCTGAAAATTGATTAATTAGATATAGTTCCTTAAACGATACTAGTGTCTGGTTGCCAGTGTCGTTTAGTGTTAAACAACACTGGAGTCTGAAAATATATTAATTATATATCTAGATCCTTAAACGATACTAGTGTCTGGTTGCCAGTGTCGTTTAGTGTTAAACGACACTGGAATCTGAAAGTTGATTAATTATATATCGAGTTCCTTAAACGATACTAGTGTCTGGTTGCCAGTGTCTTTTAGTGTTAAAACGACACTGGATCCTGAAAATTGATTACTTATATATCTAGATCCTTAAACGATACTAGTGTCTGGTTGCTAATGTCATTTAGTGTTTAACGACACTGGAGTCTGAACATTGATTAAATTTTTATCTAGTTTCTTAAACGATACTAGTGTCTGGTTGCCAGTGTCGTTTAGTGTTAAACGACACTGGAATCTGAAAGTTGAAAATTATTTATTCCGGTTCCTTAAACGATACTAGTGTCTGGTTGCCATCGTCGTTTAGTGTTAAACGACACTGAAGTCTGAAAATTTATTAATTATATATAGTTCCTTAAACGATACTAGTGTCTGGTTGCCAGTGTCGTTTAGTGTTAAACAACACTGGAGTCTGAAAATATATTAATTATATATCTAGATCCTTAAACGATACTAGTGTCTGGTTGCCAGTGTCGTTTAGTGTTAAACGACACTGGAATCTGAAAGTTGAATATTATTTTTTCGAGTTCCTTAAACGATACTAGTGTCTGGTTGCCAGTGTCGTTTAGTGTTAAACGACACTGGAATCTGAAAGTTGAATATTATTTTTTCCAGTTCCTTAAACGATACTAGTGTGTGGTTGCCAGTGTCGTTTAGTGTTAAACGACACTGGAATCTGAAAGTTGATTAATTATATATCGAGTTCCTTAAACGACACTAGTGTCTGGTTGCCAGTGTCGTTTAGTGTTAAACGACACTGTAGTCTGAAAATGTATTAATTATATATCTAGTTCCTCAAACGATAAGAGTGTCTGGTTGCTAGTGTCGTTTAGTGTTAAACGACACTGGAGTCCAAAAAATGAAAATTATATATCCAGTTCCTTAAACGATACTAGTGTCTGGTTGCCAGTGTCGTTTAGTGTTAAACGACACTGGAGTCTGATAATTGATTCTGTAAACTGTGTTGAAATAATTAAAGTTAGATATCTAGTTCCTTAAACGACACTAGTGTCTGGTTGCCAGTATCGTTTATGATAAACGATACTAGATTCTGGTTGCCAGTATCGTTTATGATAAACGATACTAGATACTAGACACTAGACACCAACTTCACCTTACCAGAATGTAGGTATCTACTGGACAAATATCACCAGTCTTGGCCTCCTGGTTATTCAGAAGAAGTTGTTTAAAAGTTTTCATATATTTATCTCTGTGAACTTAAAAGTAGGTCAAGGTCATTTATTGGAAGAAATTATATGGCATTGTATTCCAGGTATCTCCTGGCAAAATATAATCACTCTTAGCTTCCTGGTTATTTAGAAGAAGTTGTTTAAAGATTATTACATTTTTGACCCTTGTGACCTTGAAATTTGGTCAAGGTCATTTATTTGAAGAAATTTTATAGAATTCATGCAAGCTATCTACTGGAAAAAATCATCACACTGGGCCTTCTGGTTATTCAGAAGAAGTTGTTTAAAGGTTTCATATATTTGACCCTTTTGACCTTGAAAAGAGGTCAATGACATGTATTGGAAGAAATAAAATAGTACTTTATGTAAGTTAACTACTGGCAAAATATCATCACTCTGGGCCTCCTGGTTATTCAGAAGAAGTTGTTTAAAGGTTTTCATATATTTGACCCTTATGACTTTGAAAGTAGGTCAATGTCATTTATTGGAAGAAAATGTATAGCATTTCATGCTAGATATCTACTGGCAAATTATCATCACTCTGAGCCTCCTGATTATTCAGATGAAATTGTTTAAATGTTTTCATATATTTGACCTTTGCGACCTTGAAAGTAGGTCAAAGTCATTTATTGGAGGAAACGATATAGCATTTCATGCTCCTTGTTATTCAGGAGATATTGTTCAAAGGTTTTCATATATTTGACCCTTGTGACCTTGAAAGTTGGTCAAGGTCATTTATTGGAGGAAGCTTTATAGAATTGTGTGCCTGGTATCTACTGGCAAAATATCAATCTGGGCCTCTTGGTTTTTCAAAAGAAGTTGTTTAAAGGTTTTCATATATTTGAGCCTTGTGACCATGAAAGTAGGTCAAGGTTATTTATTGGAGGAAACTATATAGCAGTTCATGCCAGGTATCTACTGGCAAAACATCATCACTCTGGGCCTCCTGTTTATTCAGAAAAAGTTGTTTAAAAGTTTTCATATATTTGATCCTTGTGACCTTGAAAGTAATTCAATGTCATTTATTTTAAGAAACTTTATAGCACTTTACCCCAGGTACCTCTTGGCCAAATATCATGACCTTGGGACCTCCAGTTCTTAGGAAAAAGTCATTCAAAGAAAACAGTTGACCGCGACGGACAGACAGACGGACGGACGACAGACAACACACCATAGCATAAGCTCACAGGCACTTAGTGCCAGGTTAGCTAAAAAAGGGGCCATAATATTGACTTTCAATGTTGTTGCACGCAAAACTTTAACAAGAATTTCTTAGTAATTTACATAGGTATGAAAGTTGTGTAGAGTTTGATTTAAATGTTAAGCAGTTACTGAGATATGGACTCTTAATGTTGGTTGCACGCAAAACTTTAACAAGAATTTCTAAGTGAACAGCCAGTGGAGCTAAAAAATGTAGAAATATTCCTTGGGTGACCTTCTATCAGATTCCTTCAAACCATGTTGATTTGTCGTGAAACAAGGCTTTATATGGCCAGTTGAGCTAAACAAGAGGGCTATTATGGTCCCGAATCGCTCACCCAACAATACACCTGACAAAGATATTCCACCGGGTGTTTATAGAGAATTGAGAAAGTAGCTGCCGCCGGAAAAGTGACTGCTATGTCTATGTAAATATGTTTGAAACAAGTACAACATTTGTAAATAATAGGGCCATGATGGCCCTGGATCGCTCACCTAATTTTATTTTGTTTCACTTTAGCCATAAAAGCCCCGCCCCTGGCGGCCATAGTTTTCGACCAATCAACATGGCTTGAAGGAATCTGATAGATAGTCACCCTATGACCATTTCTACAAAATTATTCGTAAATCGGCCAGACACTTTCGGAGGACAAGACTTTTTAAGTTTTCACTATAGCCATATAAGTCAAAATAGCCCCGCCCCCTAGCGGCCATGTTTTACGACCAATCAACATAGCTTGAAGGAATCTGATAGATAGTCACCCTATGACCATTTCTAAAATATTATTCGTAAATCGGCCTGACACTTCCGGAGGACAAGATTTTTTAAGTTTTCACTATAGCCATATAAGCAAAACCGTCCCCTGGCGTCCATGTTATTCAACTAATCAACAATGCATGAAGGAATCTGATAAAGGGTCATCCAAGGAACATTTCTACAAAATTATTTGAAAATTCACCAACCGGTTTTGGAAAAGAAGAATTTTAAAGTTTTTTTTGTTTCGTTGCCAATTTAAACCAGAATTCTATATGGATACCAACAAGTTAAAAACAACCTGCATTTATATTTTCACCTATTCTATGTGAAAATCTAAACAACTGAATATGTTTAATTGTTCAGAGAAATGATGTGACGTTTTATATAACCATGCTAGACGGACCCTAAGTTGAAGAAGATTAAGTACTGTAAAATAATATCTAGGCACTGTCCATATATCTTTATTAGGGATGGCAACGGTTACCGATATTACTAACGGGTTACTCGTACAATTTTGTAACCGGTTACCCGGTTAACCGTATAGATTCATAAACAATAAATATCCACTGTTTTAGTCGAATATGGTTGCGCATGTTACTGGTTCCACCAGTCCAAGACAGTTCATTACCACACAAACTGCACTTGACTTTGTTATCATCAGCACAGCGTTTGAAATATGTCCAGACACAGGATGTAGCAGGCGGCATTATGGCAATATATTATGTAGATCTTTTTCAACGAAGTGACTGTTATACGATTTATAATATATCGAATGAAAAAGGTACATAGCTGCATATCTTTAAATACCACCTCAGGGGTAAATGTGTTACAAACTTCAAATTACTCATCCAATCGTGTTGGTAAATAATAATTTACAAAAACAACAATTCAAATGTATCACACTCACTCCAATTAGTTGTATTATCAAAACAAACACCGAAAATAATTAATAAGTCATTATCTTATAATTTCTGCCTTTATTAGACATCAAACGTTTTTTAAAAGAAACAAAGCGTCCTTTAATTGACAATTACACAAACAAACGATCATCAATAAAATCTAGTGCGGCTGTTATCGCAGTAATGTAAACACTGGTCGATCGAGGTGTGAATAATTAACCTCTCATGTCAGATACGTGTGACAAATTGAAAAGGTGAAACACAACTGTGCATATATTTTATCGTTTCTTCCGAGTACTCGGTTACCGAAATTTCTAACCGATTAATTGGAAAACGTACGGTTAACCGGGTAACCGATTAGTCGTTACCATCCCTAATTTTCATTCTATTATAAGTAAGACACAAATTCAATAGCATAATCCTACTTTTCCTTTGTTAATGTGTTAACTTAAAACAATGATAGAATTAATTTAAAACAAGGCGAGACAATGAGACCACCAATTTTCGTTTTTGCTTTGTTTAAAATACCCAGAAAATGTAGTTAAGGTGAGTTATTTGCTTTGGTGTTAGAATTAGACTCTAAATACAGTTATCAACTTATCATTGGTATACAGCGGCCTTCTTTTGATTTTGCTATGACATGCATCAAGGACTGTGTTATCTATTTCACAATCTCTTGGTAACAAAGTATTTGATATAGACCCGCATTCTGTAATTACAATACATGTATTGAGCTTTCAACTACAATGTTATTCAAAATAAGGCCATAACAAAGTGTTGCTGTGAAGTGTATTTCATTAACTTTTGTGATCGGTAAATCCTTGGCCAAATGTAATCCGTGATCTGCAGTAAGCTCCTTACTGGCAATACTATCAGTGCTTTGATTAAATATCCTCATTCGACCTTGCGATTTAGAACTGTATACTTAATTGAGATCACAATGCACCATATAATTTTCTTCTTTACTTCATGTAAATCTACAAGTTTCAACCCTCATTTGTCACACTTTCTAAGTGTTTCCCAAGTAGAACACCAATATCATTGCAAAGAAATACCTCTTACCTTAAATATAATCCAAAGAAAATGGGAGGGGGGGTCATGCATTATGCAAGAAAGAACTCGCTCTGTGAACATAGTGAGTTGGTGACCGTCATTTTGAACACAATCGAGCTAGGCTGAAACTGGGTTTCCACTTGCTCTACTTTCACTTTCACACAAGGTCGAAATACATAAAACGATCAAATCTAACAGTTCAAGTGCATCCTATACATATTTACAAAGATTGAATGTTCATGGTCATACGTAAACAATCACCAAACAACCCAACATTTTTCACATTTTAGAGCTATACTTGTAGTAAATGTATGTATATTATCTAAGTTTGGTGATATTTATTTCTCAATATATCTATAGATAGAGCTATACATAGACATATTCAGCTTTGTTTACCTTTTATCCAAGTCAGTATGACACAGTCTTGGCAGATATTTTCTTGGCTAGTATGACCTTAAAAACATCTACCCTGAAAGTGGCATGTCTTCCTCTGGGAATAATTACTAGTGGTTCTACACTCAAACGGCTAGTAAATCAACAAAATGGAATTATTGCACAAGATGCTTATGGATTGATCCGGACCTAATTTGGCACATCTTTGACCGGGCGACACGTAGAAATTTTACACACATTCTGCCATACCTAATAGTTGAATGCCAACATGAGCCCCTTGTCCATTCCAGGCAACCAGTTTCATCATTATTTAAGCATTGTGAGTGTAGTCTGTCTTGTAACGTATTCCAGAAGGCGTCCATTATTGCAGGCGACGCAAATGTGACCTTTCTAATCGTTTCGCAGGTAGAACACCAATATCAATGAAACGAGATACCTCTTACCTTTAAAATAATCCAAGGATAATAGGGAGGTGGTCATGAATTATGCAAGAAAGAACTCGCTCCGTGAAGATGGTGACCGTCAACAATCATGCTAGGTTTAAACTGGGTTTCCACATCCTCTTTTTCACTTTCACACGAGCTCAAAATACCTAAAATGATCTAATTAAATAGCTCCAGTACATCCTATGCATATGAACAAATATTGAATGTCCATTGTCACATATTCAATGCAATCGGGGGAAGATGTACAACCATTTCTAGGTAAAGAAAGTTTTTTTAGGGACTACTTGGCTGTAGATCAGCCTGGCTCGTGGATGTATTTGGCGTAATTCAACCTCAATGCCTCAATTACATCCAATCATAGCCAGAGAAACACTAAAAAATACATTCTTAGGGGAAGAAATATCGTATTTAACCTACCTGTTAATTATTTTAAATCAAATAATCTTTCATCATAGGTGGACATAAAATTCACATTCAAAATATCAATGAAAAACGAAAACCCATGTTCTATTAAAAGATCCAGTAAACAAACATATTTATACTATAAATAACATTTTTTTACCATAACTGCCTTAGTTCCCGATGCTGTTGACTTTTTGATCACACAGGAAACTGAAACCAACTTAATTTTTACCTCTATTGCAGATTTTTATGAAAATAATTATTTTTGATAACGTCTCCTATTGTTTGGAGGTCCATTTGTGGATCGTAAGAATATCCTTATCTGCCAATGCAGGAGGGGTGAGAGGTTGGTCAAGTTTAATCCTGTGTTAGTAGCTAGCTTAGAGCCCGGTTCTCCTCCTGATATGTAAAGGAAAAACTGCGTTGGATCAATTGCAACAATTCTGATTTGAGGCAATATTTTTCATACCATTATTTTTCTGTCGCGCCTTGCGTTTCTTTACATTTGTCAATGTTTTAGAGCAGTTCTTTAATGCCCATGTTATTATACATAATCGCTAAATCTCTTATTCAGTCCATCACAGGTTTTTCTTTTTGTAACTGTGTATATATATTATGAGAGACCATCCAATTGGTATTTTCCACGTTATGGCTCTTTATAAAAACAACAGTGAAAACCATATATCTAAACCACAATAATAAGTAAGCTTATTGGTAACCTACCGATCATCACAGGCTCACAGCCATGTTGTACAAAATGTGTTTTATAGGTCTATAAGGGCCGTTTCTTGATGATGACGATGAAATTGTTAATGTTTATAAGAAAAAATATTATTATGGCGATCAGTAAGATAAATTGCTTGCCCTCTGCTTTTAGTCCTGGTTGTTATTTTATTGGGCAATAAAGTATTTTGATATATATTTATTTAATAATATAAAAAATATAGCTAGTTCTGGACAGTGGCGTAAAACCATTTTCCACAATCGGCAATTTGGTGGCTTTCTTCTTTTATAATTATTACGGCTTACCCAACTTTTTCTGTATATTCCACACAAGTTTCCTCTTTAGAATCACTTATTAATCCTTTTAAACCTCATGTTTGGCTTATTCACTACTAAAAGAGAACATTTGGGATAGTCTGTGTCTATTCCTGATAAAATTCATTATAACAAGAGCAATTAGGGGCTGTAAATATGTGATTTTAACAGCTGAAGCATCATATTTCTTAAATAAACAATCTAAGAAATTCACATTTGGAGCCCGTGTGAGAAATGAAGTGTTTAGAAAACTAAGAATGCAAGAATGAATTATCTCCCTTGCATTATATTCAATACCTTGTGAAAGGGTTAAATTGACTCAGAAATGATCTATAAGCTTTTTTTCATCAACAAAGTGAGCTTGTATTAATTATACTTGTTTATGTTTGTCTTCTTCTGTTCATCAGCAACTCTTTCAGGGTAGTATATTGAAAATCTACTGAAATGCACATTGAAAGGATAGAACAGTGGAGATTTTTGTAACAAATAGCTTCCCGGTTAAAATCAAAGCATGCATTCAGTGCAATTTACCAGCTCTAAGAGCACAGTTGTATAAGAATATGTGATCAAAAGTTGTCCTGTACTCATATCGGGAGAGTTTATTAAATTCAAAATATTGGGGAATAATGGTAAAATATTGACAAAAAATGGGATAAAAATGTGTGAATTAAGTGAAGAGTTTGAAATCATTTAAAACAAATGTTTGCGCTTTTATCATACTAAAAATGGTTGAAATCATTTAATATGAGTTTGATCTATTGATATACGAGCCATATTATATGGTGTCCGGAATTTTGTGTTTCATCACAAACACTATGGTTTCCTCTTTTAGTGTGATGTAACATGACACTAATTGTGTAACAATACATAAAAGACTGCACGTGTGTATCATAGGGCACCAAACACACATCACATAAAGGCATAAACCTGTTCAGTATAAACTATTCTCCATTGAAATGAATAAAATGAAATAACATAGCAAAAATGAAATGTGGAAAAGATCCTATCTACTTCCTTAAAAAGAGAATTCAAATAATGCAGATATCTTCAAACAAATATTTGTTTTACAAGCGACTACGTATCGTTGTACTTTGAGTGTTATGTCGATAGAAGTTAGCCTACTCGTCTTCATTTGGAAAAACAAAACTCTAAGCCAAGTTTGTATCGTTCCTTTGTTGTAGAATTGACGATAATTGTGTTACTTTAATACATCAATACATAACTAAATTGAAAGACAGGAACGAAATACAAGATGCCAACCAATTATGGTTAAACATGCAAAACCTTTTATAACAAGCACTGTTACAACACAAGTTTAATAAAGTGATATACCACTGTATGCAAGAGCAAGGGAAGAAAGTAGACATTCAAACAGTTTTTTACATCATACATTTATAGCTCTATGGCCCAGTACCCAAAAAAATATACCCATTTTGATACACAAATTAAATAAACTCATCAGTCACTAGGACACGGATACAATTAATGTTTATTACTACATAACCATCACGCCAATATGGTGCACGTAAGTATATGAATACATAATAATACAAGGATGAGAATGTGAGACATGAAGGAGTATGATGTAAGATGTTTTAAGGTTGTTATGGTGTAATACAAGTAATACAAGGCTGTATGAAACTAGATACCCACAGGTTTTTTCACAGACATACTGCTCGTCCATGCAATTACAACACAGACTCACAAAGAGTTGACCTGATAGCAGTTAATTAAGGGCCTTCTGCGACACGAAGTGGTTGCACAATGTCAAACGTACTATAACATTGACCTTTGAGGTTCAGGCCTGTGTCTTCTGTGCCACATGCCGCATCGTGATGGTGAACAGTGTGTGTCCAGTAACTTGGGAAAACTATGATGCATGGTTGAGATATGGGCCGGACAAGGTACAGTCCTATCAAACAGTATTCACTTCGATATTTGACTTCTAAGTGGGACATTGACATTTGAGGTACAGGCCTGGGTCTTGTGGGTCACATACTGCCTCATCATTGTGAAAATTTTTGCCAAGTTTCTATGCAATCCTATGATGCATGGACTGATGGTTAAGATGCGGGCCGGAAGAGGTTCGGACAGACGGCCGCACAAACTCACAGACGTACGCACACACACACACACACATACACCTTACCGCCATTGTAACAGCTATTTCGAGCTCACCGCTGCACAAAAAGTATATCTGCATCAGCAACACGTGAATTGAAAAATATTAAACCAACCAAAATGTTATCAATATAAGAACACAGTCGACAATACCAAACAATCGCAAATGATAATTATCAACTTAGATAATAAACAATGCTAACTTCAAAGTTTATATTACAGAGCTCCAGATAAAAATAGTATTTCACTTCCCCAGATCCTTATTCGACCCTAAAACCCTATGTTGTAGGTACTCAAAAGAATCGTCTCACTGTGACAATTCTTTTGAGTACCCACAACATATGGTTTAGTGGAGTCATAAGAGAGATATGGATGGGAAAAGACAAGTTCACTCCTCCTTATCTAGTCCTCTGCATTACATATAAGGCATACTAATCATTCATATATGTTTAAGTTAAATGGAACCTCTATCTTCTTTACTCTAAAGTATTGATCAGTTAGACGAACTGGTAGTTAGTCGAAACCCTCGGAATCCTTTCATGAGTTGGTTGCCTTTACAATAACAGGTAAGTTAAATGTGTTATCATTCTACAACATAACATGTTTGCTTGTAAAACAAGTATTACTTATTTTCTTTACTCTAAAGTATTGATCAGTTAGACGAACTGGTAGTTAGTCGAAACCCTCTGAATCCTTTCATGAGTTGGTTCCCTTTACAATAACACGTAAGTAAAATGTGTTATCATTCTACAACATAACATGTTCGCTTGTAAAACAAGTATTACTTATTTTCTTTACTCTAAAGTATTGATCAGTTAGACGAACTGGTAGTTAGTCGAAACCCTCTGAATCCTTTCATAAGTTGGTTCCCTTTACAATAACACGTAAGTAAAATGTGTTATCATTCTACAACATAACATGTTCGCTTGTAAAACAAGTATTACTTATTTGCAGATATATACTTATTTATAAATTTATAGCAAAACAATAATAATACAGGAATGGTGATTTGTAAATTGTAAATGAAAGAAAAACCATGAAAAAGATTTTCCCGGACCAGGAGATAAACCCGTATAATTAGTCTCCGGGCCCGGGTTCACACCTATAGACATAATATTTGTTTTGTTGGGGTTTTACGCCATTTTCAACATTATTACAGTTATATCAAGGCAACAGTTCATTTATTCATGGGTTATGAAACCAGTACTAGGCTAGGAAATGTGCCTTGCCCAAGAGCACTCCACCATGATCACAGCTCCGCGACTGGAGATTGAACAAGGCTAGTCAAGTTTCAAATCCCTGAGATGCCAAGCACTTGGCCACTGCATATTCCTATATAGACATTAGACGTAAAGCATGAGTTTGAACTTTGATGTTTGAGTCTGACACTTTACTCCTTGCGTCTACATGTGTATGGCCAGGAACCATATGAGCTAGTAGCATTTCATTGCATGTAAACAAAGGTACCATATTTCTGTTGAAGAGTGTGTGAAAAGGAGCTGGAAACGTGCTACTTTCGCATGCATCCTCAGATTGCATACAGGTTTTGGTCCCCAATAATGGTCCACATCATTGCCAGGCTAAACCTTTGCTTTTCTTTTGTGATTTGACACGTATCTGAAAGCTCCTAGTCGAGTGCAGACTTATTATTATCAAAGATGATCAATCCAAACATTCATATTTGTTTGTTTTGAACAGGACAAAAATTATTATGATATATCCTCCTTTTACCTTGCGAACTGGAACTGTCTGCTTAACGCATCAATTACAGCCAAACACTAAAAATTGCATTCCTGGGGAGGAAATATTGTATTTTACCTACCTGTTAATTATTCAATATCCAATAATCTTTTATATAATCACTTCAATTCACTTTCAGAATTTCAATGAAAAACGGAAACACATGTTCTATTTAAAGATCCGGTAGAAAACCCATATAGGTTACAATACACCAAATAAATTCCTTCTTTGTTTCCATGTAAATCGACCAATTTCTATCCTCAATTGTCACACTTTCTAAGCACTTCTCATGTAGAACACAATATGCCGTTGAAAAGAGTTACATCTAAGCTTTAAAACAATCCAAGGAAAATGGGGGGTCATGCATTATGCAAGAAAGTTACCGTCATTTCGGACAAAATCGGGCCCGGACAAGACCGGTGTTTAGCATTACCTACTTTAATTTTCAAACAAGGTAAAAATACTAAAAGTTATCAAATCAATCATTTCCAGTATATCCTATACTAAATAAAATATCAGCCTTTTGTTGTTTTATGTAGTGCTTTAATCTGGAACTATTTTTTTTATCGCGCAAACCTTGACAGTTTAAGGACAATACATGGATGTGGTCTGGCATGGTATATTGTAAGTTGGATTATTTTATGTTGTTTATAGTGTTTAGTACATGATATAATACATATAAACTAAAGAGATCATAAGACTCGAATATGAGTTTCTATTCTAGAACTTAACACATTTGCTGTATTGCATAGCAAGCATCGGTGGAGGAAAACAAATAAATACCGACCAACCTTCTATAACAATTTGACTTCCTTCACAACGATAAGGAGATGTGAAGCTTAGAGTACAATTAGAACTTATACATCGTAAACCGAAGTATTTAACGAAAGTCTTTTTCAATAGGTGCACCAGAGTAATCGTATGATATGTATTCAATAAACACACACACAAAGATGCGATCCTTTCACTAAAGCTACAAATCCTTATGGCTAGATCGCAGTTTTGTGACATAAATAACAAATTATACCCGAGCATAATATTCCCAACCACTAATAAATTTAGTATAAGTTCTAAGTGCACAAAGGCAGTAATTATAATTTGACATCTAGAGTTTTGAGAACGGAGCAAGTGAGCATAGAGAGCACGTGCTCCGTTTACTACATCAAAACTCGTTAAGTCCGTATGAGGTAAGGGTAAATGCATTTTTGTTGTGTAACAACATCATCGAAACGTGTTTTGACAACACGATCTTCTCTCGATTGTGAAAATTAGTAAAGGTAAGACTGCTTTTAACGGTACTCCGATCCTTCTAACTCTCACTATAAGATAATTTGACAAATCAAAGTATTTCATAGAGTAGGATGAGATAAATGTTAACATCGTGCGTACTTTGGCGATGATCGATTCTGTTCTTTTGTGCATAATTAGTCATCGACAATCTTCGCAAAACAATATCACATATACTTTCAATAGTTGTACAGAATATATTAACCGGTGTTTCATTAGTTATCATTATTCATTGTTTAATGTATATTGTCATATCTATCATTATAGATCACGACACAACTGCTCTTCGAGCGTTTTGTTTGAATCATAGTCCAGAAATCGTAGTCCGTATAAACACGCATATCCTTATTACAAAAAGAACAGTTAGCCACTAGCATGTTACAATCGTGAACTATCCGCCGAGTCATGATGAATGCGGGATTTCTTTGCCTCGTCATTGAGAATTTCTGAAGGTGTAGGTGGAGATCGGCTGATACATGCTCCACGTATCGCATTGATTGGTGTTTTTGTATTTTGGCCGACTATTTTGACAAACGTATCTATAGGTCATAACTCGTCAAAAACTAGGTCACTAGGCCAAATTTATGAAATATCTTGTTAACACTGCTGCAGAGATTCTATTTTGTTCTTAAGCAGCTTGAAACTTTGCTAGAAGGTATGTCTTGATAATATCTAGGGCGGGTTCGAATATGGGTCATTTCGGAAAGAAATCTTAGTTGCAATGTCAAATTGAAGGAATTTCTTGTAAACACTGGAGGGGGTCCCATTTTCAACTTGAATTGGTGTTTTGAAGATTGTAAGATTTGAATGTTGGTCATGTCTGATAAAAAAAACAAGGTCACTGGGTCAAATTGAAGGAAAATATTGTTAACAGTCTGGAAGCAGTATTTTGTCGGGGATTGTCTTGTAATGATATCTAGGCCAAGTTCGAAAGAGTTTTTGTCATTGACTATTTGATGAACGATCCAGGGTCACTATGGTTTCAGCTATATCACATGTTTCCTGGATAAGTTACAAGTACTACTGGTTTATTTATCCTGACACTAGTCAGTCAATATTTGTTTACTCCGCATCCCCTAACGTCAAGAAGGGCAGTCATTTCTTCCATTTTAAAGTCCTTAGTATGAACCGGACGGCGATCTATCTCTCATCTTCCTGCAACCGAAACGGACGCTCTACCACTAAACCACCAAGGCGTTACACAATTAATAGAAGTCATTTTGATTGTCTGAAGGACCAAGCAATTTTTCAGCATCAGATATGAGGTTAAATGAACTCAAAGCTTTAATTTACATCTACTCATAATCCGTTCAATTATTCAAGCGATCTTGATATATTGAAACTCATCGCAGTCATGGTGGAAGCTATATAGATTGGCCGAAAGAAATAACAATCTGGTGGCATCAGAAAAGGGTTCAATTGAACTTTAAATGTCATCTTCTCCAAATCCATCTAACCAATTAAAGTGTGGTCATTTAAGACAATCTTTATCCACTTGTTTATTATCAATATCAAGATGATTACCCCTTACCCACATACAACAAATCTGCTACATACGACTTTGAAAACAACTCGGCAAAGAGATAACATATCTATAAATGAAAGTATAAGTATTGACCGGGCATTGTGACAAAAGTATACATAGCTCATAATGAGCAATTATTGTTCCTTTAGTTGCAAACGTTTCCTACGTCGTATAGAGGCTTAAGAAGCCGACTTTATTAAGGAAATGGTTAAGCAGAAACTTGACCTCCATAATTTGTTACAAGTACTACTGGTTTATTTATCCTGACACTAGTCAGTCAATATTTGTTTACTCCGCATCCCCTAACGTCAAGAAGGGCAGTCATTTCTTCCATTTTAAAGTCCTTAGTATGAACCGGACGGCGATCTATCTCTCATCTTCCTGCACCCGAAACGGACGCTCTACCACTAAACCACCAAGGCGTTACACAATTAATAGAAGTCATTTTGATTGTCTGAAGGACCAAGCAATTTTTCAGCATCAGATATGAGTTTAAATGAACTCAAAGCTTCAATTTACATCTACTCATAATCCGTTCAATTATTCAAGCGATCTTGATCTGTTGAAACTCATGGCAGTCATGGTAGAAGCTATATAGATTGGCCGAAAGAAATAACAATCTGGTGGCATCAGAAAAGGGTTCAATTGAACTTTAAATGTCATCTTCTCCAAATCCATCTAACCAATTAAATTGTGGTCGATTTAAGACCATCTTTATCCACTTGTTTATTATCAATATCAAGATGATTACCCCTTACCCACATACAACAAATCTGCTACATACGACTTTGAAAACAACTTGGCAAAGAGATAACATATCTATAAATGAAAGTATAAGTATTGACCGGGCATTGTGACAAAAGTATACATAGCTCATAATGAGCAATTATTGTTCTTTTAGTTGCAAACGTTTCCTACGTCGTATAGAGGCTTAAGAAGCCGACTTTATTAAGGAAATGGTTAAGCAGAAACTTGACCTCCATCATTTGTTTCAGCCATATTGAATGGTTGCAAAAGGTAGTCGCTAGGTGGCATCAGAAAAGAGCTGAAATAAACAAATTCACCCCTGATACAATCAGTTACACATTTGCTTCTATACCATCATTCAGATGACACATTAAGGGTCATAAACATTGGTCATTATTAATTCATTTTAAATTTCTGAAAATCTTTACCTTATTATTTTCTGTCCGTATAAATAGACGACAGTAATACGAATCCCAAACATGTCAATATCATGCAAAACCCATGACATGAAGATTTTTATCGTCTATTTTTAAATATTTTTTGATGGCCATAGAATACTCTTTAATATTTTGTTTACAATCATTTTATGTTTTTTCGTTAATAGGTTGCACCTATAAATATATTAACACTATGGCTATTGAAAAGTAATAGCTACTGTTGGTTGCGGAACATACTTCTGTGGTATGAAAATAAATCAATGTTTGAATGTGATGAAATGTCATCATGCCCCTGAACACATAACCAACTTATGGGAACATGCTATATAATTTAAAATGTCATAGAGTTGCTTCTGTCTAATCTAAGCATTGCTTCCGTTTGAGACTATAGATAATTTGGCAAATGACAGCGCTGAACATAACGGAATAATAACACAGAACTAGCACTTAAGGCGAATATAATAAAAGTGATTAAGGTTTTTTTTATAATCTGGAAATTTACGACTACCTGAACAATTAACTGCATTATTATATACAAAACATTGTAACACTAAGGCCGTACATTGGCAACAGAAACAAACTTTAAAAAAACCCACTACGTCACGATATATCATCATAACGTTTCAGACGATATGTTGCACTATGGAACGCCTTTGCTGCCTCATTATACAATATGTGTTTGTATTCTGTGTAGTCTTTACACTATCATGCCATACTCCTTTATGATATGTACATTAATGTGTTAGGTGTATACTCCGTTCCGTTATAGGCACACTTCATTATACTGTGTATACTGGTCGTTGTCTCTTGTGAATTATCCATTTCGTTATGAGTATACCTCATTATGTGATCTGTACCGATCGTTGTGTCTTGTTCCTTCCCCATTCGTTATGTGCATACTTCATTATATTATATGCTCTTTTCTTTATGTGATGTGTACACGTCGTTGTGATATGTACAATCTACGTTCTGATATGTTACACAGAATAAAAACAAATACTGTATAATGAGGCAGCAAAGGCGTTCCAAACTTAAGGCGAATATACCGTCTTATCTTGTAAATGCTTCCGTATGAAAGTCTAACTAAAGGCTGCTTTTATTAACAACACTATTGCTATTGACAAGTAATAACAACTGTTGGTTGCTGTACGTTATTCTGTGCAGGGAAGTAGATAAGAGGATATACGTTACTAAATTGTATACTAGAATATCACCCTTCCCAATATGTGTAGCAAGTAAAACTCATAAACTATTGAAGATATGAAATTAAAAAAGATAGTTTCTGGAATTTTAAACATTGTTCTGTTGCAATAGATAAAAAAATACTTTAATACACTACACATTTTGATACTATTTTATCCTGATGAATAATGTCCGTCTATCAATTTTTGGATAAAATTAATAAAATTCAGAAATCACAATACCTGAGTCTTTTCAACCAGTAATTATTCAAAATACAAAGAAATTCCATTTGTTCAATGTATTTCTAACTTATGTTGACATTTTAAGCTTTCCGAATATGTATGTTTTGCCTGTGTGCCAAATGTGACTTAAAAGTTTTATTTGCTACAAAATGTGAAAACTTGGACAATTTTATTTATCCATGTGATACAGGTGTACAGATGGAGCTGCTTATTCTTATCTACGTCCCTGCTTCTGTGATATGGAAATACATCAATGATTAAATGTGATGAAATGTTATCATACCTTTATATGTGGTATCTTGCACACATAATCCACTTAGTCAAACGTGCTGTATAATTTAAAATGTCAAAGAGTGGCAACGGTTTAACCTACAAATTGCTTCCGTTTGAAAATATAGATAATTTGGTAAATGAAGGCAACTTATAACAACAACTTTATTTTTGTTGAATATGCGATATAAGGTTATTTTTTATCTGAACATTACTGACTTTCTGGAAAAGCATTATTTCGTTTATTATATACAACACGTCGTGGATCACAACTATAACGTCTGCTTACGAAATTAAAATGTTTCAATAATATTATTATTGCGAAATAATTGACACGGTTGCCCGTTTTGCTTGCTTCCGTTCATTTTCTAACTAAAGACAGCTTTAAATGATAACACTATGACTATTGCAAAGTAATAGCTACTGTTGGTTGCGGTACGTAATTTTGTGCTATGGAAATCCATCAATATTCAAATGTGATAAAATGTAATCATACCTTTATACAAGGCATATTGAACACAACCAACTTATGGGAACATGCTATATAATCTAAAATGTCATAGAGTTGCTTTTGTCTAATCTAAGCATTGCTTCCGTTTGAAATTATAGATACTTTGGCAAAGGCAATCGCTGAACATAACGGAATAATAATCATAACTTGAAGCCACAAAACTAACACTTAAGGCGAAAATGTATCGAATATAATAAAAGTGACTAAGGGGTTTCTTTATCAACTGTAAATGAATAACTACCTGAACAATTAACTGCATTATTATATACAATACATTGTAACCCAAAGGACGTACATTGGCTAACGGGAAAAACGTTTTACAAGAACACTACGTCACGAAATATTATCATAACATTTTATACGACATTGTGTACATTTAAGGCGAATATACCATACGGTAATAATTAAAAAGTCAAGGAGTGGCTACTGTCTTATGTAGTAAATGCTTCCGTATGAAAGTTTAGATTCTTTGTAATCAGGAAATGAACGATTACTGGAACAATTAACTGCATTACTATATACAATATATTGTAACACGAATGCCGTACATTGACTAACAGAAACCAACTTTTAACAAGAACACTATTACTATTGACAAAGTGATAGCTACTGTTGCTAGTTGTACGTGCTTCTGTGCTGTGGAAATAAATTTGACAATAAGACATAGGTATTCAATATTTCAATGTCACGAAATGTTACTCAAACATTGTAAACCGTAGTTTGCACATTTAAGTCGAATACAATATTAACTGAATTATTTTAAATAATACATTGTAACACAGAAGCCGTACATTTTCTAACTAAAGGCAGCTTTTAATAATAACACTTTTGCTATTGACATATAATAGCTACTGTTGGTTGTGGTACGTACGTCTGTGTTATGGAAATAAATCAATGTTTAAATGTGATGAGATGTTATCATACCTTTATACACGGCATCTTGCACACCTAACCCAATTATAACAACATGCTATATAATTTAACATGTCATAGAGTTGCTTCTGTCTTATCTGAACATTGCTTCCGTTTGAAAGTATAGATAATTTGGCAAATGCCAGCGCTGAACGTAACGGAATAATAATCATAACTTGAAACCATAAAACTAACACTTAAGGCGAAAATGTATCGAATATAATAAAAGTGACTAAGGGGTTTACTTTATAATCTAGAAATGAACAACTACCTGAAAAATTAACTGCATTATTATATACAATACATTGTAACACAAGGCCGTACATTGGCTAACGGAAACAAACCTTTTACATGAACACTACGTCACAAAATATTATCATAACTTTTTTTACGGTATTGTGCACATTTAAGGCGAATATACAATACGGTATGAATTAAAATGTCAAGGAGTGACTACTGTCTTATGTAGTAAATGCTTCCGTATGAAAGTATAGATTCTTTGTAATCTGGAAATAAACGACTACTGGAACAATGCACTGCATTATATATACAATATATTGTAACACAAATGCCGTACATTGCTTAACAGAAACCAATTTTTAACAAGAACACAATTACTATTGACAAAGTGATAGCTACTGTTGCTAGTTGTACATGCTTTTTTGCTGTGGAAAGAAATGTGACAATATGACATAAGTAATCAATAATTCAATGTCACGAAATGTTACCATACCATTTTACACGCTAGTTTGCACATTTAAGGCGAATACAATATTAACTGAATTATTTTAATAATACATTGTAACACAGAAGCCATACATTTTCTAACTAAAGGCAGCTTTTAATAATAACACTATTGATATTGACAAGTAATAGCTACTGTTGGTTTTGGTATGTACCTCTCTGCTATGGAAATAAATCAATGTTTAAATGTGATGAAATGTTATCATACCTTTATACACGGCATCTTGCACACATAGCCCACTTATGACAACATGCTATATAATTTAACATGTCATAGAGTTGCTTCTGTCTTATCTAAACATTGCTTCCGTTTGAAAGTATAGATAATTTGGCAAATGCCAGCGCTGAACGTAACGGAATAATACTCATAACTTGAAACCATAAAACTAACACTTAAGGCAAAAATGTATCGAATATAATAAAAGTGACTAAGGGGTTTACTTTATGATCTAGAAATGAACAACTACCTGAAAAATTAACTGCATTACTATATACAATACATTGTAACACAAAGCCGTACATTGGCTAACGGAAACAAACTTTTTACAAGAACACTACGTCACAAAATATTATCATAACTTTTTTTACGGTATTGTGCACATAGATTCTTTGTAATCTGGAAATAAACGACTACTGGAACAATGCACTGCATTATTATATACAATATATTGTAACACAAATGCCGTACATTGCTTAACAGAAAAAAACATTTACAAGAACACTACGTCACGAAATATTATCATACCATTTCATACGGTATTGTGCACATTAAAGTGGAATACACCATACGGTATGAATTAAAATGTCAAGGAGTGGCTACTGTCTTATGTAGTTAATGCTTCTGTATGAAAGTTTAAATTCTTTGTAATCAGGAAATGAACGACTACTGGAACGATGAACTGAATTATTATACAATATATTGTAACACAAATGTCGTACATTGACTAACAGAAACTACCTTTTAACACAAGCACTATTACTATTGACAAAGTGATAGCTACTGTTGCTATTTGTACGTGCTTCTGTGCTGTGGAAAGAAATATGACAATATGACATAGGTAATCAATATTTCAATGTCACAAAATGTTACCAAACCATTGTACACGGTAGTTTGCACATTTAAGTCGAATACAATATTAACTGAATTATTATAAATAATACATTGTAACACAGAAGCTGTACATTTTCTAACTAAAGGCAGCTTTTAATAATAACACTATTGCTATTGACAAGTAGTGGCTACTCTTGTTTTTGGTACGTACAGCGGTGATATGGAAATAAATCAATGTTTAAATGTGATGAAATGTTATCACAGCTTTATACGCAGCATCTTGCACACATAACCCACTTATGGACACATGATATACAATTTAAAATGTCATAGAGTTGCTTCTATCTAATCTTAACATTGCTTCCGTTTGAAAGTATAGATAGTTTGGCAAATGCCAGCGCTGTACGTAACGGAATAATGATGATAACTTGAAACTACAAAACTAACACTTAAGGCGAGAATGTATCGAATATAATAAAAGTGACTAAGGGGTTTCTTTATCAACTGTAAATGAATAACTACCTGAACAATTAACTGCATTATTATATACAATACATTGTGACACAATGGTCGTACATTGGCTAACGGAAACAACTTTTTACAAGAACACTACGTCACGAAATATTATCATAACATTTTAGACGACATTGTGCACATTTAAGGCGAATATACCATACGGTAAGAATTAAAATGTCAAGGAGTGGCTACTGTCTTATGTAGTAAATGCTTCCGTATGAAAGTATAGATTCTTTGTAATCTGGAAATGAACGACTACAGGAAGAATTAACTGCATTGTTATATACAATATATTGTAACACAAATGCCGTACATTGACTAACAGACACCAACTTTTAACAAGAATACTATTACTATTGACAAAGGGATAGCTACTGTTGCTAGTTGTACGTTCTTCTGTGCTGTGGGAAGAAATATGACAATATGACATACGTAATCATATTTCAATCATATTAATAATAATACTATTGTTATTGACAAGTAATAGCTACTGTTGGTTGTGGTATGTACTTCTGTGTTATGGAAATATATCAATGTTTAAATGAGACGAAATGTTATCACACCTCTGTACAAAGCATCTTGACCACATAACCCACTTATAACAACATGCTATATAATTTAAAATGTCATAGAGTGGCTTCTGTCTAATCTAAACATTGCTTCCGTTTGAAAGTATATATAGTTTGGCAAATGCCAGCGCTGAGCGTAACGGAATACTAATCATAACTTGAAATCACAAAACTAACACTTAAGGCGAAAAGGTATCGCATGTAATAAAAAATATTTTTTTTTATATACTGGAAATGAACAACTACCTGAAAAATTAACTGCATTATTATATACAATACATTGTAACACAAGGCCGTACATTGGCTAACGGAAACAAACTTTTTACAAGAACACTACTTCACGGAATATTATCATAACTTTTTATACGGTGTTGTGCACATTTAAGGCGAATATACCATACGGTATGAATTAAAATGTCAAGGAGTGGCTTCTGTCTTATGTAGTAAATGCTTCCGTACGAAAGTATAGATTCTTTGTTATCTGGAAATGAACGACTACTGGAACAATGAACTGCATTATTATATACAATATATTGTAACACAAATGCCGTACATTGACTAACAGAAACCAACTTTTAACAAAAACACTATTATTATTGACAAAGTGATAGCTACTGTTGCTAGTTGTACGGGCTTCTGTGCTGTGGAAAGAAATATAACAATATGACATCGGTAATCAATATTTCAATGTCACAAAATGTTACCATACCATTGTACACGGTAGTTTGCACATTCAAGGGGAATACAATATGAACTGAATTATGATACATAATACATTGTAACACAGAAGCCGTACATTTTCTAACTAAAGGCAGCTTTTAATAATAACACTATTGCTATTGACAAATAATAGCTACTGTTGGTTGTGGTACGTACTTCTGTGCTATGCAAATAAATCAATGTTTAAATGTGAGGAAATGTTATCATACCTTTATACACGGCATCTTGCACACATAACCCACTTATGGGAACATGCTATATAATTTAAAATGTCACAGAGTTGCTTCTGTCTGATCTAAACATCGCTTCCGTTTAGCAGTATAGATAATTTGGCAAATGCCAGCGCGGAACGTAACGGAATAATAATTATAACTCGAAACCAAAAAACTAACCCAAACAAAAAAGGGCTAACAAATACCATTAATGAACACCAAAGAAACTGTGGTTTGTTAATCCGCCATTGCCTAACAAACACCAAACAAACCGCGGAAAATTTCACATGCAAATGAGCTAATGGAACGCGGTTCGATAGGACTAACAAACACCATTAACGAACACCGAAGAAACTGCGGTTTGTTAGTGTTGCATTGACCTCGTCACACACTAAACAAACCATGGACAATTTCACATGCAAATGAGCTAATGGAACGCTGTTGGATAGGGCTAACAAACACCATTAACGAACATCAAAGAAACTGCGGTTTATTAGTGTTCCATTGGCCTCAACAAACACTAAACATACCGCGGAAAATTTCACATGCAAATGAGCTTATGGAACGCGATTTGTTCATTTATGGTGATCTTGTAGTTTGTCTGTTCATTATTGACGTCTGCTAGTTGGTCTGGATCACATCTGGTAATCAATTGCCTTCACTAGTTGGTCTGGATAAAATATGGTCATCAATGATGTCCGCTACTTGGTCTGGATCACATCTGGTCATCAATGGCGTCTGCTACTTGGTCTGGATCACATCTGGTTATCAATGGCGTTTGCTAGCTGGTCTGGTCATCAATGGCGTCTTCTAATTGGTCTGGATCCCATCTGATCATCAATGGCGTCTGTTAGTTGGTCCTGTCATCAATGGCGTGTGCTAGTTGGTCATGATCACATCCGGTCATCAATGTCGTCTGCTAGTTGGTCTAGTCATCAATGGCGTTTTCTAGTTGGTCAGGATCACATTTGGTCATCAATGTTGTCTGCTAGTTGGTTTGGTCATCAATTGCGTCTGCTAGTTGGTCTGGTCATCAATGGCGTCTGCTAGTTGGTTTGATTATCAATGCCGTCTGCTAGTTGATTTGGATCACATCTGGTCACCAATGGCGTCTGCTAGGTGGTCTGGTTATCAATACCGTCTGCTAGTGAGTCTGGATCACATCTGGTCATCAATGGCGTCTGCTAGTTAGTCTGGATCACATCTGTTCATCAATATCATCTTTTAGTTGGTCTGGTCATCAATGGCGTCTGCTACTTAGTCTGGATCACATCTGGTTATCACTGGCGTCTGGTAATAGGTCTGATCATCACTTGCGTCTGCTATTTGGTCTGAATCACATCTGGTCATCAATGTCGTCTGGTTGTTTGACTTGATCACATTATGATCATCAATGGCGTCTGGTAGTTGGTCTGGTCATTAATGTCGTCTAGTAGTTGGTCTGGTCATCAATGTCGTCTGGTAGTTTGTCTGGATCCCATTTGGTCATCAATGGCGTCTGGTAGTTGGTCTGGTCATTAATGTCGTGTAGTAGTTGGTCTGGTCATCAATGTCGTCTGGTAGTTTGTCTGGATCACATTTGGTCATCAATGTCGTCCGCTAGGCGGATTGGTCATCACTTGCGTTTGGTTGTAGGTCTAGTCCTCACTAGCGTCTGCTAGTTGGTCTTGATCTCACCTGGTCATCAATGGCGTCTGCTAGTTGGCCTTAATCACATCTGGTCATCAATGGTGTCTGCTAGTTGGTCTGGTCATGACTGGCGTATGGTAGTTGGTCTGGTCATCAATGTCATCTCTGGTAGTAAGTCTGGTCATCACTGGCGTCCTGCTAGTTGGTCTGGATCAAATCTGGTCATCAATGGCGTCAATAATACCCGAGCTCACATCAATATGAACAATATATGCACGTTTGTAAACTGTGTCGTGTTCACAAGAACAAGTCTACAAACGGATGGACGGACGTACAGACGGACGGACATCAGGAACAATATCATCCCATAAACTATTACCTAAAAAGAGTAACGTAGGAAAGTAAGGTCGAAAATACTCATTTGATACATAATTCGCTTTAATTAAGAGATAATTGCGGAAACGGTAGATGCTGTTTGTCTTCTGTACAGAAATTTGTACAATAAACTTATATAAGAAATATTCATTAAATATAAGAAGATATGTAATTTTAAATGTGCGTCATCATGCTGTTTTTATAGTTAGAAACCGACTTAGGGGGAGTTTTAACGACTTGAGGGGTCTCGTATATTCGCCTTTACTTTAGGCGAAGCACTTATGGAGACAACTTTCTTAATTTGGGGTTTAGAGTGAGATAAGAAGGCCACAGAGAAAGTTTATAAGTTGAAAAGGTCTGTAGTAAATTGATTCTCTAAATAACCTTAATCATGTTTCAAAAATAGTTCTTAGAAATAAGTTCGCCCTAAGTCATAGAAAAATGGCATTTCCCCTTAATGTAGAATCTATACTTATATATATAACTATATAGATAATCAACTGTAAATGAAAATTAATGTCAAAACTATGAAAAGTAAATAATGTTTCTGTCAAACTGGCATTAAGAAGTATGTATTCATATATTCCCATTGAATACTATATACATGAATGGAATAAGGGAACGTCCTCTTATCAACTTGTACTGTATTGTCAAATCCTGGTATGTTGCGTGCTTGTTTCAATGATGCGCAGTTGATAGCATATTTGTCTTTTACATAATCGACTTGCTCCAGATATGGTCATGTCGGCATATATACTTATTTAACAGAACATATTCTGATCAACGGTACATACCTGCAGGGAATCGTTTGAATAAATTGCCGTAATGTGTGTTACTTGTTTCCATTTGATTGAACGGTCAGGAATATATTGGAGCTCTTTTTGAATTAATTATATTGTAGATCATGTTTTACATGAGGACTACAATAGATTATATACCAAGGTTATTAGATTGTTTCACTTTGTCTAGAAGTGTTACAGATATGCACTTAAGATATAAATGGCAGATTATATAGATGACTGATTCTGTGTTATGTGTGGGCCACATTAACCGTAAACCTTTGTAAAGGTTACAGACCGCATTGGACGCCTTCATTTTAGACAACTTTTTATCTCATGGGAGAAAATGATAATAAGATCAAAGTGAGGGTTTTCAGCAGACGACTCAATGTCGTTTCATATCCTATCAGTTAAAAGGATTCATTGTTAATTTCTAATTTCTAAATGTATGGCTACGTCCTTTATTGAATTATTCTCATTTCTTTTCGGTTAAGTTTGCTTTTTGATGTAACAAGATGCATGCACACAGCATAATATATAGACTGTGTTATGATAATCACCTTCCTCACATGGCATGTAAATTTGATAGCTTGACAGGCCAATTGAATTTACATAGCGACATACAGTAGTGTATTCGTATGTATATGCATTGTTTTTATGTATTGTTTTTTTCCCTCATTTTCTTTGTACTCTTTTAAATAATTGATGTTCGTTATGGGAGGAAATGAACATGTATATGTCTGGATGAAATTAGGATGAATATTTTAGTTTATTGACCCTGTACTGTGAAGTCATCGTTGGACCGAGTTATTGGGCTGACGTTGCCGAGCTAGCGAGGCTACGTTCGACAAAGAACAAGATCCAACGATGATTTCACAGTACAGGGTCAATAACCTCTTTATTGCATACTTTCATATTGTAAACTATTCGGTTCACGTTGTTGAGTATTTTTCTTATCTATAGTTGATAAATCTGCTTTCGTAATCGATACAAACAGTTTGTTCGCCTAAGTAGTCATTTTGTCTCAAATGTCGTTTGAAAATTTGAATTATAACGGTGACGTTATTAATTTAAATGACGTCATACACGTGCATGACCAATATTTTAGACGCGCGTGCCATGTAACAGTTTACTGTTATCCGGTCAAAAAAGTACTGTTAGCATGAGACAGTAAGACATTGTCCATGATCAGTATTTGAGAATTTAACATTAAAAGTCACTTGAGGTATAATAATGATATTTAGGTCAGCTATGTTTGTTTACATAAAAAAGTAGTTAATTATGCAGAATATTTGCACCTCCTTATCTACGGTATTGATCACTCCTTGTCACCGGTCATGATCGAAAAGTCATGACCAATTTCTTCAATGCAAAGTGAACGGACAATATGAAATTATGCAATAATGATGTATGAAAGGGATTGACTGGAAATCTTTGTCGGAGAAGTGGAAAAATCTCAGCATGAAATTTCGTACAGTTCGGAATGCTTTTCGATTTAATATCTGATGCAGATCATTATTGACGCGTCTGAAGCAATGCTTTTATTGAGCAATTTACTCTTTTCAGTCAGTGCTCAAAATAAATTGTATATTGTGTACATCATGAATATCTTTTCATTAAATGCTTTATATTTGAAAGAATATAAAACATGACTAATATGTATACGATTTATACTTAGGTTAAAGGTTAAATAATTCATAACTTGTAATTTTTGGCTATGGCAGAGTAGCAGTTAACTTCCTGAATCTCATACGGGGAAAATGAATTCTCTCATAAATTTGAGACCATTTCGGAAAGTTTCATAGATAGGGACGTAGACAAGTGTTATCTACGTCCATGACGTAGGATATTAATTGTTTCATGAGTGTTACCTATGAACGCAAAACATGTTGTTTTCGTATAAATGGGATGTTTGATTTAAAAAGGATTTCTTAAAAAAGTACGTATAAGCTAGTACAAGATGACTTTTGATAGCTGGACATGTCCTTCTTTATTTATTTCAGTAAGTCCTGTCTGCCATGTATCCGGGAAGATTCAGGTAGACATCCATGCCTTCCATACTGGTATTCTCTGAAACCCACGTAACGTTGAAGACAAAGAGGAAAGCGCAGGTTTTTTGCAAAGTTTGCAAAAAATACTTTTGTGACCCTTTAACTAAAGCACACAAAACGGCTGAATTATCGAGATATCATCAATAATTAGAGGAAAACAACGTGCCGAAACGGAAGTTTACTTGTAAAGGAAGTTTGTATACTAAACATAACGGGAAATTGTTTGAATACCAATGTAAAATCAATGAAATATGCTGCTGTTCTGTTTATGCTACCATTTAACACAAACAGTGTAAAATAGAGTAAAGTTTATTGCGAACGAATTAGACAAAAGTGGAGAGCATAGATCCCTGATATGCGTAATTGCCGATATTAACTTAACTTTTTAAAAAACTAAAGACAGTTTCATTGAAGAAAGTTAAGGAATTAAGGTCTGAGATATACCAGATTTCAAATTCCCGTGTGTTACGTCTACCACATGTGAGGTTGTGATTGCTGACCTTCAAAAGATGTCTAGTAATATGGAAATGCAAAAACGAAAACAATGTACACTTCGAGAATACAAGTGTTGGTTCAATCAATTTGGTCTTTCGACATGTAGCGATGATGAAGATTCTTCGACATGTAGCGATGATGAAGTATTATGTGATTTACAAGGTTTTTCATCTCGAAAATCATTGGAAAATATTAGTAAAGTCAATACCAGCTATTCTACAGATACAAGTCCTGACGGTTGGGTTATAGGTGGAGTAATGTTAGACAACAACATGATATCTGTGGTTGATTGTCTTTCTTACAGTGTGAAGGTAATTGACCTTAACATTAACAAAGTGATATCCTGCATAAAACTACCGACACGGCCTTGGGATATAACGCGTGTTGAACGAGATCAGATTGTCGTTGTATGTAACAATAAACTCGTATTCATAAAGGTTGGTATGACAATGTCTGTATTGAAGGAAGTAGAAATGAGTGGTAACTGTTGTGGTATTGTTTATACTAACAACACAATGATTGTCTCTTTTCTGAATCCTGGCTGCGTAAAAATCCTTGATTTAGACGGACATATATTAAAAACAATCTCAATAGATGATAAAGGTCAAAACTTGTTTAAAGAGCCATGTAACCTTGCACTGAGTCCGGACCAAAACACACTATATGTATCAGATTCTGATGAAAGCATGAATAATGTGACAAGTATGGATCTTAACGGTACTGTACAGCATGTGTATAAGCGTGACACACTGAAGTCTCCACACACTCTTGCAGTAGATAGAGAAGGTGATATTTATATAGCTGGATTGGGGTCAAATAATGTGCATATCATCTCTCCAAACTGTACAACCATAGATATATTACACGAAGATATATGGGGAGTAAACAGTCCATCTGCAATTATATATTGTAAAAGGGATAATAAACTTTACATCAGTCATTTTCAAGGATTCAGTAGTTTTGTAAATAAAATTGCTGTTTATCAGATAGAATGAATCATACTATATCTCAGAACTGACTAAAAATCTCAGAACTAACTACAAATGAGATGCATGTAAGGAAATCGAACCATGATTAATATTCGACAAAGGCGATTCCAGATTAGTCTTGTTATTCCTGCAAACATTTAAGTGACATATGATCAGATAGAGTGATTTATACAATCCAGATTATACTTTGTCTCAGAACTGACTACAAATGAGATGTACGTCAGGAAAACGAACCATAATTAATATTCGGCAAGTGTGATTCCAGATTAGTCGTGTTATTCCTGCAAAAACTTAAGTGACCTATGATCAGATAGAGTGACTAATACAATATAGATAATACTATATCTCAGAACTGACGACACATGAGATGCATGCCAGAAAAACGAACCGTAATCATATTTGGCAAGTGTGATTCAGATTAGTCTTGTTATTCCTGCAAACATTTAAGTGTACTTTCATCAGAAAGAGTGATTTATACAACAGATATTATACTATATCTCAGAACTGACAATGAATGAGCTAAGTGTCAGGTAAACGACCCGTACTTAAATGTATGCAAGTGTATTTCAAGATCTGCCTATTAATTTTGCGAACATATCAGTGTGCTTTTATCAGATAGAGTGATCTAACATATGCTAATACTCTATCAGATAACTGTCTACAAATGAGATGCGCGTCAGGTAAACAAACCTTATTAATATTCAGATCCACCTGCTATCCTGCTTACAAACACGTGTGCCTTTATCTGATGAAGCTGTTTACACATCAGAGAGAATAACATATCTATAAACACGCTGCGCTACGTTCATGAACAAAAAAAATCTATCACAAGGAATATGCGACAAGTGTAGGTCCAGATCAACCTGTAAGTTTCTACAAACAATTTTATTTCACCTCCGAAATTATAACAAATATCTGATCAAGTCCAGGGATCCAGTTCAGTGAAATCCCACGTCCGACCTACCGACTGGAGAAGCCTCTGATGAATAATGCAAGGTTTGACCTGATAGCGAGTATGCGTAGACAGATGTTTTTTTGAGCTATGATCCAGGCCAAACAAGACCTATGCGTTATTGTCAGACATGAATACAAATGAATGTCTCTCCATATTGAAATGAGGTCCAAATTTACATTTTCTTTTCAGAATATTTTGAATCCTTTGAATGTTGATATGAATCTACACAAAAACCTTAAGGTTGTTTTTAGCAGACCGGCGCTGATTTACGCTAGTCACACAAGTTGATTTTCCTCCGTTGTCGGCTCCACAAGATTACATTCCGCCCAAACTGCAATATAAACATTGATGAAGATTATTGTAATCAAAGAACCGGGGGTATTCGACAGTGGTTTTCCTGCCTTGTCGGCTCCATAAGATTGCATTCCGTCATAACTGCATGATATACATTGATGGAGAATAACGTAATTAAAGAACCGGCGATATCCGACGGTGGTTTCCTCGAGAACGACATTCGTGTAGTCGGATCTTGATCTACAGTGCTCGTTTGTCATTTATCAAAAGGAAGCCAAAAGTATCTATTAACTTTAAAATTTGATATAAACGTATGTTGAAAATTCTTAAGCTTAAGATAAACACAAATATTAAAACTATTTATCTGAATGCCAGACGATGATAAATCTTGCGTATATTATTATACTGAAACATCAAGTGTACAAAAGAACAATAGTATAAAAAAAAAAAAAAAAAAAAAAAAAAAAATATATATATATATATATCATATGAAAAAATGTAAAAAAAAAGAGAAATAATAATAATAAAAAAAAGAAAAAACTATACAGATTATACGGAATAATACTTGATTTTTTTTTTTTAATGGATACTTATTTTAAAGTTTCTTTTATAAGATCAAAAGACTTAATGCAAAGCTAGCTAAATTATTTAAAACTGAAACATTATTACAATTCAAATGTTCTAAATATTTATGCATACTTGGTTGTTGAAAACAAAATTGTTTTATGGACTATTTCCTTTATATATCGTATTTGATTGATTGATTGGGGTTTAACGCCGTTTTCAACAATAATAAGTCATATCACGGCGGCCAGTTCACTTACTTATGCGTTTCCTGGCTTTCTAATACTAATATTCAACACAGCTTACCCACATAGACTGTTAGCCCATTGATGAAAGACGAATGACGCATGTCACAGTGACTTTTGTCAAACGTCGGAAAGAATGTTAGCCGATCTGGGATTCAACCTCACAACCCCTGGATTGACAGCCCACATCAATATATCGTAATGTGGGCAAATAAGTATGAAATAAAATTCATCTTCAATGTCGATGAGATGGCACAGTGTACATTTACTGTCGCACCTTTGAATATTTCTATGTCTTCCTTGTTCTATATTTTAATCATGATAGGATAACCTATTTTTTGCAATGATATTTCTTAAATGTATTATCTTCTTTTTTTGTAAGTAAAAGCTGTTTCAAAGTTAATTGTATACTCTTTATACATATACAAGGATGATCTACTATTTAGATGTTGATGCCATTCATTCACGAACAGGTCAAATAACCTTTGACGAAGTATGGCGATAAATACTGATTCTGGGAAAAAGCCATACATTAGAAAACAATTGTGTTTAACAAATCACGTACTTTACTTATCCAGTTTGTAATTTTATTCGACTCACTGTCTTCTTTCATATAGTAAAGCATTGTAGATAAGATGCAATTTTCTAATTTATAAGAGTGAAGTCTCAAAAGATATTTTATAGTTCTGATTTGCATATCAATACGAATAGGGTATAGGCCAGTATCACCGTATAGAGCCGGATTACTTTCACGTTTAAACCCCATTTTTCTATGGATTCTTACAAGGTAATCCGTATTCGTGAAAGACCATACATCACAGCCGTAGCTTAAAATTGGTTTAACAAAAGAGTCGAACAGATTGAACATGATGATCACAGAGGTTTCTTTCCCTTTAGTTATTGCCATTAATGCTCATAAAGCCTTCGAGACCTTAGCAACACCGAGGCAGTTAAAGCTGTTGACTGACTCTACAACATTTTCATTGTAATTGAATACTAAGTTTCTATTCCGTCTACCCTTTATAAATACAACTATCCTTGTCATCTCGATGTTTACAGTTAGTTGCCATTTATCGCAGTATGATTTGGTAGAATCCACCATCTGTTGAAGCCCTTCCGACGACTCGGAAATCAATACAGAATCATCAGCAAATAACAATAAATAGATATATAGTTGTTCGAAATTAAACCCTTCTACCGAATTATGATGTAAATATGTTTCTAAGTCATTAATGAACCGAAAGAATACGGTGACAATATTTCTACCTGAAATAAACCACTTGACAGTCTGAGATATCCGAGAACTTATGCGTATGTTTAACACATAACTTAACCTCGAAACATATAGACCTAATCGCTTGGAAGAGTTTACTATCAATACCGTTATTAAAAAGTTTTACCCATAACTCGTCGCGATACATACTGTCATAATATTTCTACAAATAAATAAAACAGCAATATAAACTACCCTTTTCTCTTAGTTGTTTTTCGATAAACGAGTTAAGTAAAAGTATTTCATCTATAGTACTGAAGTTTGATTTAAATCCAAATTGTGCATCTGTTATAATATCATTCTCTTCGACCTATCGTTTAAGTCTTTCATTCAAAATATAAGTAAATAGCTTGACAAAACAGCTGATTAGTATTCTACCTCTGTATTTGTTGGTATCTGAACTCTCACCTTTCTTATAACATGGGATGATAATTCCTTTAGACCATGAAGTTGGAAAAGATTAGATTTACTACTTAAAATTGAACAACATAAATACAAGTCTATCCAATACGTCGATGCCTTCGATAAAATACTCATAAATGATGCTGTCCGATGAACATGATTTATTTTTTACTCAGTTTTCCGATATCGCGTCTTATTTCCTCAATCCTGATTGCAGAGTCAAAATGATTAAACGTACTGTTTTGACATTCATTGATATTGACATTTTGAAGAACATCTTCGTACGTTTTTTACCGTTATAATTGAGTAAAATGATTTGAAATATTCGTAAAAATTCCTGTGTGGGAATATCACAACCGTTTTCATTATTTGTTTTATTTCTTAAAATGTTTCCAAAAATATTTACGTTTTTTGTTTCATATTTCATTCATACTATCTGCTACTTTTCTGTCATAAAGACGCTTTGACATCCTGCACTTCTTCTTGTATATGCTTTTACTGTAGAATGCTTCGATTTTCTGTTGATTAATGTAAATTAAAATTTAGCACTGCGTTTGTATAGTCGAGTTTGCTTTTTCTACATTCATTATTTAATCATAACAATTTATTTCTACATGTATTAGCTTTGCCATTTTCTTCATTTGTTTTAAATTGTTTTTTAAAGTATACATTTCCCCTGGTAGAGAGGTTATTTGTGAAAACTTAAACGTCTGCTGTTTCATCATTATGTATACACTGATTTAGATTGGTGCATAATAATTCAATATATCGGGCTACATCTGTAACAAAAGTATCTCTGTAATCACTCTTCCATTTATAATGTACAGATTTAGTGGGTTGCACATAACTGGCATATACGGTCTTGTCTCTGTATTCTATTATTTCCATACCTGCCATACTCTATACGTAGATTATGTGCAGATATACGAGGTCTCGTTAATTAAGTTAAAAAAAGTTAATTACTGTACTTTATTTTAATTGTTCGTGTAATTCGCTCCCTGACACGGGCGACTATTTACGATTCTACAGCACACATATTAAGACAAAGTAAACAACTACACAAATTGAGCAATTTCCTTTTTATCAATATTGTTTCCAGATTTCTAAAAGATCGTACAGCCATTTTTATGTTACACAGGGTTTCCTCTCATTTTTTTATATCAAAATTGGCGTTTTGAACACCCTTTACCACTTGTAGATACATGTGTACGCATCAGAAGACGTTTACCAGAGTGTTTAAAACTAAACTGAATAATTATACTTTTATTAACACTGATATATATTTGCCAAAATATGTCTCTGCTAATTATTTATTGTGTGATAAGGTTAACGTCTGTCAGTGCTTAAGAAATTAAAATGGCTCTTATATAATTTTATTAATGATCTTATTGAATATCTTAGACCGGAATGCAGAACGGATAGTCTTGCTCTTTTATTTGTATATGATTGTTCGTGTGTATCGGACACTGCATAATTTAATCAACAATATATTTTCAAATTAAATCATTTGATTCGGTGGTTAAACAAATTGTCTGTTCTGCATCAGATATTTAGAATAAGAGCTATGGAAATAGGATAGAACATTTACACATTGACTTCTGTAAACGTATTATTTTTCTGAATAAAAAAACTGCCGATTTATTTGCGTTAAGTGAATGTTGTAGATATCCCAATGCTGTATTATATTGGTCAGAATGTATTCAACTCTGGCTTAAGCTACAGAAATGTCAGATTTAAGATAGCCAAAACAGTGCAATTATTTGCTCAGACGACTCAATGAAAATGGTTTTGCGATATCTGATGGAGTAGGACATTCACTCAAATGTCTGCAGATTTTTAGAAAACCTATAATAGAATGTTTTCTTCCGCAAGTCTTGCGACACACTATAGGTGATTCTTCGAAAATAAATGATTACATATATAACAAATCACTACTTAATACAGAAAGATATTTATCAATTTATATGTTATTTTGCAATCATCATATATTATTAATTCTCAGACTCTCAAGCCATGGCTTAAATTGTAATCTATATATTGACCATAACTTACGTTTTTGTGATGTGTGCCTTAAACGAAATTCATTTCTTGGTGGTATGTTCTACTTATGGTGAGCTCAGGACTTGATAATTACACGGGATATGGAAACCAATATATCCAACAACAGAACTATTCAACGACATACTGGTTGAGCCGAGACCAGTGTGCATAAAAAAACTCTCGCGAAATATTTGGTAAGGTCATTTAAAGTCAGGAAGTTAAATTATACGGAAAATAGTACAGCTAGACCATATATGTTTTTTTTTAATTAATGTGATATGTGATTACATTTAAATTGTATGTATATGTACATGTATTTTTAAATTGTTTACAATGAGCCATAAGCCTTGATCAAATTAAATTAATTGTGTATGCTTTTTTTTTTACTGGGAAGACATAATTAGTAAGCCGAATTGTGTTTATTTTCATTGACTTTCAATTGAGTGGTTTTCAACATTTACTGCCAAAATAGTTTTGAGATTTGTATAATTTACTTTGTAAGTGACAACACTATTAGCAATACTTGCATCTGCAGTTAAGAAACTGTAATTAACACATGCTAATCCGTTCCTACGTGAAACACAAATGGGAAAAACATTGAAAACAACTGAAAAAAATAATAGAGGCGTTCAATTACTGAACATCAATCTATTTAAAAGAGATGGAAGGAGAGATGAACATAATGAACAATTTCCTCTGTTGTCTGTTATAAAATTCATGAACTGCTTATAATTACAGACCTTCAATTAATGAACGTCAATCTATTTAAAAGAGATGAAAGTAATGAACACTTTCCTATTTTGTCTGTTTTAAGAAACATAAGCTGCTTTTTATCGCATAGAGAACTTTTTCCATTTTAGAACCTCTTCACTGTGAGGTCGATCATGTAAGCTTATTATGTAATTGTATATTTGTATGATGAGCCAGAAGCCTGAATTACTGAATAAACATATTGTATTGTTTTATTTTGTATTACATCACGTGCGGATTTTGACAAGTTAATGAATTGGAAGTTGGAAGTATATTGCCGATGTATATTTGAAGAAAACATATGCAGTAAAGTTCAAAAACATTGTGGAAAAACACTAGAAATTATCCATTTTTGTGTTTCCATAATGTTTTTTTTTTAATTTCACTGCGTCTGTTACCGTTACTGAGAAGTATTCATCTTATACGCTTCGCCTCCTGTGGATTTTCTACTTCAGGAATCGTTGCTCTATGCCCCTGAGACGGAATATGTCGGCCCTGATTAGTCTGCGCAGATTGCGCAGGCTGATCTTGCGCGATACATTACGCAGATGCTATAATGTTGGTTTCTTCATGGAACGGCTCGTATTATCTGCTGAAACAGAGTATACAACTTCTTTGGGAAAAGGAATACAATTCGATAGCTGCAGTCATCTTAGTTTGACTTTTCAGGACAAAAATAATTAAGTGATATATATGTTTAAACATTTTATTTCTGGTTTGTCACACAAATTCTATTCTTGACATCGCATCTTTAGTCTTGTAGTATTTGTATAAAAAAATATTCTGATCATATTACCATAGTATAGTTTATAACCATGCATTGCCAGATAGTGTATTCTGAGAGATTGTATACCAGTTGTAGAGTAAATATATTATAGCCTGTATAAAGAAGTATTCCATTTTTATTTAACCCACGTACATTACAGGTTAAAAATTACATCTATTGTAGGAACAATAGTTTAATAAAGTTCTATTATAATAACAATGTCCATGAGTGTCACACTTATAAATGGACGGACACGATATTTTCCCCCATATATTTGCTGAGAATGTCCGTTTTAAATATCCACAAAAGAGTACGTTCCGGTAAAAATGTTGCCAGCACGGTATACTAGAATAACTGTCGAACCACGCGACTCCCCAAAAAAGGGACGCAACTCCTCGCATTTCTTCTTCACCACCTTCCATGTAAACAACCTGTGAAAATATTCAAAAACATTATTGCACTCATTTAAAATGTTGCGTTGGCTAACTGCAGTTAAATCCTCAACTATCTTAAGTAATGTTTTTTTTGACAGACTAAATCAAAATTTCGTTCACATGTAAACACTCGAAATACGAACATAGCATGTATGCTAAATTTACATAATCATTTCACTTTACAGTAATCTACATGCTTCTGAAAGATCATTTGACTGATAAATAGCTGTAATTAATCGGATGTGTTATGCTGTTAGTAAACTCACGGTTTTACTGAACTCACGCGGTCAGATATAGAAATGAAAATTGTTCACATAATGTTTTACAACTCTTAAAACATCATTACAGTTATATCAAGGCTTTTCTTGGATATCAAACAATAAATACTTATGGTGTTGTTTACCTGTCAAAGGTGTATGGATCAGTCTCCAAACTACCCAAACAATTTTAAACACCAAGGACGGCTTTGAGGTCTTACTAACTCTGCGTAACAGGTTCATACAAAGGTATACGTGCGAACAAATATTGGGGTAAAGGCTTTGGTTTGACTGTGTGGATGCATATGTAATAAGACGTCAATTTGCTAGGGATCATATATATAACTAGAAATCTATCATCGAATCATGATTGCGGTATAAGTTTAATGGTGAACATCACAAATTCCGTCTGAACTTCATGTAGACGGACAGTGAAGACTATGATCAGACTATGTTGATGCATATTTAATATGACGTTAATTCGCTAGGCCCGGATCATATATATATAACTTGAAATTTAACTCCGAACAAGCATGGCGGTAGTAGTTTAGTAAGACCCAGCGGTAAACACTGAAACTCGGTGTATATAAGGTCCTTGTGGTTGATTGGAACCATTGTGGGAAAAGTAAACGAGTAATGTCTTCATTTACCTCACATCGTTTTCAAGATTCGTTTGTTAACAATAAGCTTCAGATGTTCGGGTTTAATTCCTGATTTCAAACAACTATGAGAAAACAAAACGAGCATTTGTATTTCATTTTACCACAACGATTTTAAAAGGGTTTTGCTGCCAAAATGCGTTAGATATCAGGGCTTACTTATTTAACCACATGAGTCGACTGACTGTTGAAACCAAACTGTTAAGTGAAAACTCGCTAAAAGGAATGTATATGCATGCGCAAGGATATATCGACCAATGAAATTCTTGTTATGCGGGCGAAAAGAGGGTATATGACTATCAAAATAATTAACCAATAATATTCGCATTCTCAATTCCCCGTTAATTTACTGGTTTCACGTGATCTCGTAAAACATTGTAAATTACTGATTTCAAACAATTTGAAAAAACATAACGAGTATTCGTATTTTATTTTCCCACAACGATTTCAGAAATCGTCTGCTGCCAAACGGCACCAGATATCAGGGCTTATTTCCAGATTTCAAACAATTATGAGAAAAGGAAACAAGCATATTTATTTCATTTTTTCCCAAAAAGATTACAGGTGCCGTCTGCTGCGAAAAGGCGACAGATATTAGGGCTTACTTTCCGATTTCAAACAATTATGCGATAACTACGTGTCAAAAATAAATTGAATATTCTTCCCGGGCATTCCCACAATGAATAGTTAACAATTATGATCCGGGTAAGTTGAAGGGCTGACGGGATACATTGTACTGGAAATATTCCCTGCCGCTGACGTCACTAGTCAACTACATGTAGATATACTCGTTGATTTCACGATTTGTAGGAAGGCAGACATGCTTCAGTAGCGAATATGCAATAATGAATTATTGTCGAACGCAGGTCATATTACATGAATTACGTAGATATATTAATATATTACTAACTGTATACACTTTTTTAAGGATAAACAATTTCCCACGTAGGCCTACAACAAATCTGCAGCAGACCATAATAAACCTATCTCAGCAAAAATATGGAAAATCTCAATAAATAAAAGAACAATTATTGAAGAGAGTTAAAAGGTTTGAGGCAAAAGTAGAAATAACTCATTAAGAGAAACTTTTCCTTTTGTCAACACGATTTCAAAAGTCAGAGGTCAGGATCTAGTTAATACTGTAGGGATATAATTGTTATCTCTCATTGAATTATATGGTTTGAATGGTGTTTAAGTATTTCAGTTATATCTTGAGATTTTCTGAATAAACTACCAGTACTACCGGTAAGATGTATCCGTCGTAATGCTATAGCGTCAAACATGAGCGTCAATAAAAGAGTATACAAGTATAAAAGTCTTTGTTATGACCCAACCACGGATCGAACCCTGGTTTGTCGCCCCGGAGACGTCGGACGCTCTAACCACTACATCAAGGATATGGATATAGTATCGGATCAATGTTTGCTACGTATTCGTCCAGGTCATACAGTCTATTTACAAAAACAACATAAACTCAGCTATCTTGCTGACAATATTTAACAGGTTACGCACAATAAATACAAGTTTTATGAATGATCGAATGTTGTGATCTGTAGTTATGCGGATAAAAGCGGCACATATTGCCCCCTACTTATCAAAATAATTAGAACACAATTGCTTTAACATAGTCAAACAGTGGTCCAATGGTTAAAGGGAGTTAATAACACTAGTTTTTAAAAAATCACGAAAGCATATACAAGAAGGTTATGATCCTTGATTGAAAACATTTCTCCTAATCTAGTTAAAATTCATTTCATCAATGAATCTCGTTCTTAATACATTAAAACACATGGAATAGTAATTGCTATGTGACAGGTATCGACTAGATTGATCTCTTGAAGTTTAACACCGTTTTTCGTAACTGTTCTAGTTATATCACGTCAGCAAGTTCACCCTATATGTGTAGCATGGCTTTCTCACACTCCACATAACATACTTCCAAGCGAACTGGCTACCTTTCTATATCTATTATTTAGCGCGATGGTGGAAGGTGTCAATCATCGACAATAGTGCATCACCGAGTCAGTGTTGCAACTTACGACTCCGTCATTATTAATGCTCGTCGATACCAATACCGGTTCAGCTATCGCGACTCGACACAGTAAACTCCTCCCCCTCCACCAACCCCCATTTTCTTTTAAAATATGAAGGTACGATGTGTAAATCCAAAATAGGTATATCCATGATTTGAATAACATTTAATACAAGCATCATAGTTTTAAACAGTTTCCCAATGGCTATACTTTACTCCTAAATACATAACCTAATAAGGACTACATGTAGTCGTGTTATTCAACGTCGAACTATTTTCATATAAAAGCGAAGAAACCAATTTATTTTCAGGAAATTGGTCACAAACAGCCTTGTACTGGTTGGTCTCCCATCGAGCATTGATAAGAATGTTGTCACCGAGTTAATCTTGTGACTGAAATACTGACGAAAACTGCATTTTGATCAAACAATTCTGATCATATCATAAAAACAGAACTTATGAATTAATGTTTTTTCCCATATGAAAAACTAATACTAAACAAGTAATTAGTGTTGTTTTAGATAGGCTATATCTGACAGAGCAGCGCCCTGCATAGGTTAGTTAATGTGTTCATAGTTCGAATAAAGTACGAATGAATTATGACGTTATATAGGGTAACCGCGCTGGATTAAAGATCGGCTGTCAAATACTCGATTCCATTGACGGAGATTAGGGTAGTGTGCCTTTTAGGCATGGAAGGTTTCTGAGCGAAGTATTGGTGAGTTAACCAGTGAGTATAGATAGGTGTTTTGTATTCATGAAACTTGGATCAGTGTGTCGTCGCCACTATACTTAGTTAAAACAGCATACAAATTAACTAAGAAATTTGATAAAGCACATGTCTAACGTTACCGATAATTACCTTTAGTTTAACCTTTAGTGTGTTTAGTTAAGTTTGGATTCTATGAATGAAATTGGTAAAAGTGTACTCCATCAAAAGAAAAAGGGAAAACATACCAAGGATTCAAAGACAGTCAAGAAGAAATGTTTTGCAAAAATGTTGTGTTATAATAAGATGTATCTTTATACCCCAAAACAGGATGTGTTAGAATAAAATGCATCTATATCCGCATGTCACACAACCCTGTGTGTAATAATAAGATGTATCATTGTACGCAGAACACAAAGTTTCAACTCGATTCAAAACCCGATGTGATATAATAAGATGAATATATGTACGCAGGTCATACAGTTTCATCTCGATTCAAAAACCAATGTGCTATAATAATAAGTATCTTTGTACGCAGGTCTCACAGTTTAAACTTGATTAAAAACCCAATTTTGTATAATACGATGCATCTTTGTTCGCATGGCACACAGTTTCAACTCGATTCAAAACCCGATGTGATATAATAAGATAAATATATGTACGCAGGTCAAACAGTTTCAACTCGATTCAAAATCCGATTTGCTATAATAATAAGTATCTTTGTACGCAGTTTAAACTAGATTCAAAACCCAATTTTGTATAATACGATGCATCTTTGTTCGCATGTCACACAGTTTAAACGCGATTCAAAACCCAAAGTGTTATAATACGATATAAATGTGTACGCATAACACACAGTTTAAACGCGATTAAAAACCCAATGTGTTATAATACGATATAAATGTGTACGCATAACACACAGTTTAAACGCGATTAAAAACCCAAAGTGTTATAATACGATATAAATGTGTACGCATAACACACAGTTTAAACGCGATTAAAAACCCAAAGTGTTACAATACGATGTAAATGTGTACTCAGGTCACACAGTTTAAACGCGATTCAAAACCCAAAGTGTTATAATAAGATGTAAATTTGTACGCAGGTCACACAGTTTGAACTCGATTCAAAACCCTATCACTGCACAAAAATTGGGATTTAACTTCTAAATTAAATCCCAATTTTCGTGCAGTGTATGTGTTATAATACGATGTAAATGTGTACGCATGACACACAGTTTAAACACGATTCAAAACCCTATGTGCTATAATAAGATGCACCAGTTTACGAAGGTCACGATCAGCTTACAATAGTCAATTTATACGATATAATGAATACAAACTTTCTCACCTGGATCCACAGGAACCACAAAAGTTGTTACAGTTTGATATGGCCGAGCCATCGTATTAACTTAATACGCTGCTTCCACAAGCTGCACAGTTATTTTCATGCCAAAGCAGTCTTTGACAGACAATTAACAAAACACTATAAAAGGGCACACTATCATTGTAATTTCTTTCTCTCCAACATACACAAGGAAGGGAGCAGATGACTTTGAAACCATCTGTGCAACTTTTTATAAGGAAAGCGGAACTATTGAATACAATTGAAACTATCGTGGAAAAAGGAAAAATTGCTCATTGTAAGCATTTTTGTCTTTAACCATACTATTTTCAAAAGCCGTCTGCTGAAAATGCAGAACAAGGATATCAAATTGACTGGATCAGTTTCTACAACGTGTGATGTGACAATTGCTGACCTTGAGGAGATTCCCATTACTATGAACAAACAGACGAAATACAAACAACAACGGCACTTGTTGAACTCTACTAAATACGCACAAAGTCAAATTAAAAAAACAAACACGACAGCGCGATTGTTTGTGGTCGAAAGAGACCATTTCAATCTATTAAAGCTGTAAACAGTCTTGGAAAATTGGATGATAGAAAAGAAGAAGAAGGAAAACCAAAGATTGGTGCAAGAACTGAGACGATATCTGCACCAAGTAAGTCGGTATCATTGAGATATGTTTGTAAAATCGATATCCAACATTATACAGATACGGATGATTATGACTGCTGGATAACTGGAGGAGTAATGTTAGAAAGCAACATGGTGGCCTTGAGTGATCATCATAACTGTAGTATGTTGATGTTAACAGTGATATCCTCTATCAAACTACCTACATCTTACACATGTAGATAAGATAAGCTCGTCGTTGTAGGTCTCGTTAAACTGGTATTCATTCAGGTTGGTAAGGCATTGTCTGTAGTGAAGGAAGTGAACATAAGTGATGACTATTATGGTATTGTTTATACAAAAATCCCATTGATTGTCTCTTTTCTGAATCCTGGCTCCGTAAAGGTTATTAATTTAGATGAACAGATATTAAAAACAGTACTAGCAGATAACAGTGTTCACCAACTGTTTAACGAGCCACATTTCTTTTCACTAAGAACAGACTAGAAAACATTATACGTATCAGATAATGTTAAGCACAGTGTACATCTAACTAGTATGGACCTCACCGGTACTGTGCAACTTGTATTTAAACGATACCAATTGAAGCCTCCATGTGGTCTGGCAGTAGATAAATAAGATAATATTAACATAGCTGGAATTGAGTCAGATAATATACAATGTAGGCCATACAAGTTTTACAAGATGGGACACCGGGAATGGGACGTCCACTGGTAGTTACATATTATGAAAGGAAAAACATACTTTATATCAGTCATACTAATGAATTTCGTAATCCTGCAAACAAGACAGTTTATGTTTATCAGATGGATTGATTCATACCTACAGATGATAACATATTACATGACTTTATGAGTCCAGATCAAACTGTGCATCCTGAAAACAGTTCATTGTCCCTTTATCAGAGACATTGATTTATACAACATAAATACTACTATATCAAAGAGATGACTCTGAATGAGCTGCGTGTCGAGAAAATTAACCGTAAGGCATGTGAGAAAAATGTAGATCCAGATCAGCCAGTCTGTGTATCCTCCAAACAGTTAAATGTCCGCGATGCGCTCCACTACAAGCGAAATAAACACCTGCAATTTCCAGAAAGTGCAAATCCAGATGAGCTTGTGTGTCATGAAAACAATTCAGTGTCACATTCTGAGATAACCTACTTTGTACCACATATAACCAAACCTCTCTTTCAGAGCGCTGCGCTCCAATAAAAAAACACAACTACAAATAAATGGTTGGCAAGTGCAAATCTAGATTAAAATGTGTATCCTGCAAATATTTCCGTGTATATTTATAAAGATAAGATAAATTATACAACACAGATGATAACATATCTCTGGATATAAATCTGAACACGCTGCGCTTCAATATAGTGTATATTGAAGACGGAGTTAGAACTTCTTATTGCATAATGTTTTTCGTTGGACATACATTAACCCTAATTTATATGCTGACGATTCTACTCTTTTTTTTAATTTTTATATAACACTTTCCCACTTACAGGGGCTTTTTGACGCAGCTCAATCAGACGACATTTCAAAAGCTTCGCAACAAAATAAGTTAATGCGCATTGTCACGACACTTACAATATTCTATGAGGTATATAATGGCGCTTCCAAAAACATATGGAAATGGAAAAAAGGTTCGATACTGAGCAGTTTCTCTTTTCCCAGGATGTTTCCGATGCCGGTCCTTTTAAAGAGGTTTCAAATTGTTCCAGCTGTCAACGCGGTAGAAGAGCTTAACACTTTCAAAACACGATTATTAAGAATCAATATCATTTGGTTATTATTTTCATTGGTTATAGCCTAATCAAATCTGTCTTTCCCAGGTAAAAGAATAATGTTTACACCGTGTCATTTTACCGCAGACGCTTTAAACTTCTTCAAATCAGATATGTTCTAAATTATCATAACACTTTAAAACACGCATTAGTACGTGCTTGGTGTAGATGTACTTTGAAATCAGAGTGAAAAATGTCCTACTGTTAGTAATTTCTCTTTTTCAAACATTGATTTTTAATGAATGATTATAAAGAGTTCTTAAATTAAAAGAAAGTTAGCTTAATTATGTCCTCCAAGACGTTTTGTGTGCTGATATGGTGAAATACTTAAACACTTGAAGCAATGAATTTTCTTCCGTAACGATTAGGATTATTGGGTTACCATTACAAATTACTGGCGTTTGACAAGATAAATTTACTACTAGCACTGGTTTCTTACCAAGAAAACACCGTGATATATGCATGCTACCGTAAATACTGTTGAAAGCGGCATAGATCACCAATCATACCATAAATTCGAAGAGTCACGGTGTCGACTGTTGACTTAACGGACAGACGGTTACACGTCTGAGATGTTATTCCTATGTATATCCCTGTCAATACAGGCGACGTATTACGGGTTGTAACACAAGGATGTTTTGTATAATGTTTCGTAATATTGAAATACCTGTAACTCTCTGTACCATAACATGTGAACGGATAGCACATAGAGACGAAACCCTTTTCACAAAATGTAAATTAAATTCACCCCTTCTCCAACAGGGCGTATTGTGAACCATGTATTGACCTCGGACTCGTTAGTACATCATTCCTACCTATTCACTAGAAACTATGTCGGTACGGTTGCCCCGCTAATGTTCGTGGACTGGTTTACACTGCGAGAATGGATTAAACGAATATTCTTTAAGGTACCATAAATAGTAACCTATTTTGAAGTGAAGTGGTTCGAATGATGTAAACACGTATTCGTGTTCATATATTTTTCAGAATATTTTGTTTGAAAAATATGTTTGTGTCAAGTTCAAGTGGGTTCCAATCAGTATGGTTCTTTAACAGTGCCGAAGGTTGGTTTTTGCCTCTTCCACCTCAATGGAGTTTCAGTTAGAACTGCCGCATTATGAGCGGGAGACATAGTTCAATCCCAGGTCAGTTGACACAAAACACAAAAAAACATCTAAAATTGTAGTGTTGGATTCACTTCTTTGCGCCCAGGGATGTAGAGAAAGCATGACGACTGATGATATAATGTCAGGATGAGCTTACCAGAAGTATTGGTATTTAACCAGAAAACGATATGATATAACTGTAAAACTGCTGGAAATACCAAACAGCACTAGCTCACAAACAAACAATGCGCTTTGGCGTTTATATTATCATACCGGTAAATATACAAGAACATCAAAAAGGCTCACATGTTATATACATTTAGATATACCCTTGCCTTAGCTAGTTTTTTGCGCAATGTTTCGCCGATATATGGCTTCTTAAACGAGTCTTGAAGGACTTTACAACAATACAGACGATAGTTTAAAGTTAAAGACATAAGTTTTAGTCAGTTATTGGAATGTATTTTTCGTGTTAATTAAACATCTATCACAGTCACAATATATATATATTATTAGTTACACAGTGTGCTAGTGACCTAATATGGTATATACGGTGTCAGTAAATTTCATATGGGGCGAGAGCGCAGCTCGAGCCCCATATGAAATTTACTGACACCGTATATACCATATTAGGTCACTAGCCCACTGTGTAACGAATATATCCTACCGACTATCTTGATCAACATTGCTGATTGATATTTATTGCATACTTTCATATTATCCCGTTTACTTTGCATTGAAGAAAGTGGTCATGATTTATCGATCATGACCGCTGTCAAGGAGTGATCATGACCGTAGATAAGGACGTGCGAACATTCTGCATAATTAACATGCTAGGGACTACTTTTGTTATGTAAACAAACATAGCTGACCTAAATATCATTGTTAAACCTCACGGGACTTTGTAATGTTTAATTCTCATATATTGATCATGGACAATTTCTTACTATCCCATGCTAACAGTACGTTTTTGACATGAAAACAGTCTAAAACGCGCGTCTAAAATATTGGTTATGCACGTGCATGACGTCATTTATAAAAATTACGTCACCGTTATAATTCAAACGGCATTTGCACACAGATTACTACTTATGTAAACAAACAGTTTGTTTCTAATTCGGAAGCAGATTTATCAATTCTAGATAATAAAAAAAAACCTCCACAACGTAAAGCAAATAGTTTACAATACGAAAGTATGCAATACAAAGGTTATTGACCCTGTACTGTAAAATCATCGTTGGACCTCGTTCTTTGGCGAACGTAGCCTCGCAAGCTCGGCAACGTCAACCAAAGAACTCGGTCCAACGATGATTTCACATTACAGGGTCAATAACCTATAGTACATATGTAGTTTCTTTATATCAATGTTTTGTGATGTTGATTATGCATCATTACATGCATATCTACCCCATATTTGCAGTATTGTTACCTATATTTGATGGAAAATATTCTGGATCAAATATGCATATTTATCACATGACGTTGCTTGTATCCCATGTAATATACCCATTACGTATTTCTTTATATACAACGTGTGTAATATAACATGACCTAATACTAGTAAAATGACGTCACGTCATCGTTTTGACGTCATACGTTAGTCACTTTGGCGCCAAAACCCGTACATTTCATCTAGAAATATTGTAAACGTTAAGTACATTTTTATCGAAATACGCCTCATAAGTCACTTTATGTGATAGATATAATATCTCATGAGTGTTATTTATTATTCCTTTTAATAAACTAAGCTGAATATGACCTCGGGAATAATTATTTGTGGCATTGTTATACGATTTACTGACGAAATTAAAATAGCTTTGGAAAACCCGATTTTCTTTGTGTGTTTTCGTCATGTGATAAAAAGAATCTGACATTCGTTGTCATTTCATAAAGTTTTATTAAACTCGTCCAAGAAATTTATTATTAAGCTCGCCAAAGGCTCGCTTAATAAAAAAATTCTTGAACTCGTTTAATAAAACTTTATATAAAATGACAACTCATGTCAGATCCTATATATATAAAATGCAGGTACACAACGTCACTTTTGTCATATCCTTATATTACGTCATGCACGTTCCGATGACGTCAATTTAACCAAAAAAAATATTAGGCTCCCGGTGACCGTGTATGAAATATACACCGTCACCACGTGACGTCGCTTGACCAATGAAATACGCAGATTTATGTAGGCGGTAGGATATATATATATATATATATATATATATAGTCAAACCAGAGACAAAGACTACCTTTGTTAAGCAATTCCCTGTCTATAGCATCAACACTTTTAAATTTACAATTACTCGTTCTCTCCATCAATGACCATGCAATTAAATATCACCTGTGAACAAAGACCAGATTGTTTTCTTCCAATGGGTCGTCTTTAAACATAGGTTAGACTGTAGACATATATATATATATATATTTCTTAATAAAGTAACATTCACAAATATACATCATACAACAGTTTTCTTGATTATATGATCAAACAGTCGCCGGGAGCAAGAGACTAGATTCCATCCCAAGTCGGGTAATACAAAGAAATAGAAAAGTGGTATGAATGGATTCCATCATTGGCATTCAAGGTTGCGGGAAAAGTAATTGTTGAAACCCGTTTTGTCTCAAGAACCCGCTTCGTAATATCATATTTTGATACTCAACCCGGTTTGAAATAAAAGTTGATAAGTCGAAAGACACTAATTATTTCAACATTAAATGACAAAAATCCTATACATATGTGAACATACGACAATCATTCTTATTGAATATTGAAATGTAACACTCATGTAATTTAGACATTACTTTCAAGAACCCGTTGTGCAACGTCAACATGCTGACAAACAATCCTGCAAAGTTTCGTAACGGTACCTGTGTATAACTGGTACTTGACCTTGATCTTTAACGTCTGTAGATGGTTTGTAAGCATCGTGCGCTCACTATTGCCCTCATACATGTCCAGGATGAAGTCCAAGTTCTCTGAGGCATTAGTGTCGCCTTGAATACACTTAAGGAGACGATCAAGAAGGTGACAATAAAGGCGGAACCCCGATTGGTTGAAACTTTCGTGAATACACTTGATCACCAGATGGGATGTCTCGAAGTATCGCTAGCGGCAGAGGTATTTCGTTTAGGTAGGGTATGTATGTGCTGTGTCACCGACCGTTTTGGCATCTTCCATCGCATTTAAATTGTAAGTTCTCCTACACCTAATGTATCCTGAAAATTGTCGAGGTCCTCAACAAAACCAGTCAATGAATGTGTCATCGCAAAGACATCGTAGGGTCGATACAGTCAATTTATTCAGCTTGTTTTCGAAGTCATTACTAAAAACAGGGAATGAATGTGTTATCGCAAAGACTGCTAAGGGTCGATACAGTCTATTTGGCAGCATCTTGACTCTCCGACACGGAGAGGGCCATGTGTTGCAATTTGTGGTTCATATTGTCACTATGTCTCAGTATATCGTATGCCAACGAAACAGCAGAAATAATGTAAAAACAGGTCACCTGTGCCGTGACTAATTTGATACTTGTTCTTCTCTCAAAACATTTACTATATTCATACGGTACTCTAAAAGAGACACTGGCAGCAACACCTTTCGCAGTGTCTGATATGTTGCGTGCACAGTCATAACACTGGCCTCAGCAGTTATGTAGGGTGATGTTCATTTGGACTAGTGTATTTTCGATCACGGGTATAAGACTGACTGTTTCTATGAACGGAACAAAAGAAGTCCTCGTGAACATCTAGGTTTGTATCAGGGTTGTACTGATTGATCGTTTTGTTAACCAGGACCTTAAACTAGTGTTTTAATAATATAAGTGACTTCTTCTAAACTGTCAACAATTCAGGGTGTATGAAATCAATAAATTGTTAGATAAGCAATTATCAAATTTTGCTTATTTAGTGTTCATAACTCTGAAGTAATACATTTCCAAAAAAGGCATTCTTTGAAACTTCTTCAAAAATGTTTGTTTCTTTTAAAATCAGTTTGGGCAAAGCAGAACATTATCATAGTTATTAATATTTATCTCAAATCAAACATGAGTTTGTTAAATTATTATATTCGTTTCTTAAACAATAATTACAGATTGAAATATTTAAACAAATAATGTCAGACAGATACATTAGGTAAATTGCATTGTCATTGAAATTAACGCATGTAGAATAGTTTTCCACATAGACTGAGTGCCCATTGAAGGAAGACGAATGACGCTAGTCGCATTGAATTTCGTCAAATGTCAGAATGAATGCTGCCCGAGCTTGGATTCCACCTCACAACCCCTGGATATACAGCTCGCGTCGCTACCGACGCAGCGTTAGAGGCTCGGCTCAAATGGGCATCAAAAGTCATCTCTATGAGGGAAAGGAGTCAGCCAAGAAGTTAACATCCACACAACAGACACTAAAAACATAATACTAGATAAACAATGACATACTGATTTGAATAGAAACCCTTTCCTATATATTTAATCCTATGTTGATTGGAACGCTATTGCCAAAACACGCTAAAGTAACATTATTACAAGGCACATTTTGCACCTGTTTAGAGCCAATATTTTCCTTGATACAGACGACCTATAACCCCTCTGCAAATTACACAATATGAATACAATGAGATAAAAGGGTGAATTTATCGTAAATGTATCGAACTTGATAATATAATACATACTACATACATGTTTACGGTCCCCTTTGTTAAAAGGATTGACTCACGCTTTTTGGAACTATCATCAGAAATTGACATTAATTCAAGAGATGGCTCGCGCTTTTGGTTCTATCACTAGTAAATTAAAGATAATACTCGCAGTTTTTGGGTCTAATCAACAGTTAACCTTAATTAAAGGGACTGATTGGCGCTTTTATGGTTTATCATCAGTTAGGTATTTTAATCAAAATGTTATTCTCGCGCTTTTTGGATCTAACATCAGTAATTTACTTTACATGTTTGTAAGTATGCACGATCCAAAATGTCCCCAGTTTATAAGAATAGTTTCAGTCAGAAGACAAACATCATAGCATAACAATTTAGCCTGCTGACAAAACTTCTTGCTATATTGGACGGTAACGAGCAAGACATAAGGAATCAACTTAAAGATCAACTTCCAGATATATGAGCTCACATGACGTTGATTGTAACAGTGTGAATATAAGAGTGGAAATTGCGTTTTGTTCACCATATAAACTCTTAAAATTTAAACTATTTTACATTATAAACTTCTACAATGTTGATACGGTAAGGTTATACAGATTTGAGGGAATATATCGACAGGAATGTAAGTTCGATTTTTCTTTATTTAAATTATAGTTAATCTTTGTATAATGTGTGTTACATTGATAGTCGAAAGTCAATTAGCTTAATGTAGATCAAACAGCTATACCTTTACCTTTTTGATATCTGAAATAACACTGAATCGGGTCGACGTGACTATAAAAAAATAAGAAAAAAACCTGCATGACCTTCCATAAATGCTGCAGTCAATTTCGTTCTGGTTACACTGCACATTTTATACTTTACACCTGGTCACGTTTACTGCTATAGTAATGACTACATATCAAAATAACTTACATTGTTTTGCGACTCAAAATGATTCAAATCAACCTGCACGTCCGCAGTCAGATCAGGGCTGCCCCTTCAATATCTAGTTATTCAAGCACATGTAAATAACGTCTCCGTGGTGTAGTAGAAAGATAGGAAGACCAGGGTTAGAGAAATGGTTGGTTCATATCAAATACTTTCAGAATGGCCGTAATGGCTTCATTCCTTGGCTCTCAAGATTGCAGAGGTACCATTTTAACTGACACATCGGTGTTTTACCTGTTATCACATGACAGTGCTTGTATCCGATCTCATATACCAATCACGTTTTCTTTGTATATAACGTGTGTAATATAACATGACCGATTCACTATTTTTGTTTAAAAAATGGCTGAGAACGTGTATCCGTAAACACACACGTCACGATAAATGGACGAGGTAAAGGGACCATTATCGGTCATAAACATATTTTTGTTGTGATTATTCAAAGATTATTAAGTAAGTATTACATGTTGGGACTATTTTCTGACCAAAAAAACAACTCCAATTTTCTTTTTGTGTTTCGTCATGTGATGAAAATAATCTGACATTCGTTGTCATTTAATACATTTTATTAAACTCGTCCATATACATGTATTATTAAGCTCGCCAATAGATCGCTTAATAACAAATTTCTTGAACTCGCTTATAAAACTTTATATGAAATGACAACTTATGTCAGATCCTATATATACAAACGGAAGTTCTGGCAAATTGTCCGGCAGATGTCGTGTTGTTGAAAACGGTGTAAAAGATCAATATAGATATAACACGTGTTTAGTTACTTATACATGTTATATATATAATGGCCAATACCATTTATCAAAATGCGCTTTCAGTCCGTTGTATATTTCTTTAGATCTTCGTAGTTTATACTTGCCACAGATAAACTTTTAAAAGCAATTTGAATAAATCTTACTTTCCAAATAGATATGTGATGTATGTTTATAAAGGATTTGACATTCTTAAAAAAAAAATACGTGTAAGATCTTGATTTTGATGATATTTGAAAAGTGTGTTAATATAATTGTACAAGCCTGTCAAACTGAACTGAACATTTTGTTTTTTTCGGTAAGTCCTGTAAGCCATGGATGTATCAGGAAAGAGACAGGTAGGGAGCTGTGGCTTGAGTACTGGTATTCTATGTGACCCATGTAAAGGTGAAGACGAAAAGGAAAACTCCGTGTTCTATTGTACAGTTTGCAGTAAGTTCCTCTGTGACTCGTGTAATAAAGCACACCGACGAGCTAAATTATCGAAACATCATCATCTCCTAGATCGAGACAGTATGCCTCAATAGACGTTTTCGTCGGAGTAGAGTATGTGTACTAAACATAACGGGAAATGTATTGAATACTACTGTAAAATCCACGAGTAATACTGCTGTTCTGTTTGTGCTATCATTGAACACAACAATTGTAAAGTAGATTATATAGACGACATTGCAACAGGATTCGTCAATAGTGGCGAGTATAAGTATCTGTTGTGCACAATAACCGATCCTACTCAATTACTGCAACATACACAGATTATAGCATTGACGAAAAGGTATGACGTGGGCCAAATCCACATGAAGTTTGTTTCTGAGGTAAAGAAATCTCGGTCCGAGATAAATCAGATTTTGGATTGCTTGGAACAAAATACGTTGATAGAGTCCCAGACCGTGAAGGACAAATATACCAAATCAACCGAATCAGCGTCTACAGTATGTAATGCGAAGATTGCCAATCTTGATGAACTATCCAGTACTATGGAAAAACAGAAGAAATGCAAACAACAGCGACAATTGGTGTTATCGACTAAAAAGGCTCAAAGTGAAATAAAGCAATTCAACAGCTTAGATGTAGAGTTGAATAACCAGTGTACAATTCGAGAATACTCTTATCGGTCGAATTAGACTATTCTTCACTCTGTCAAAGCTGTTGATAGTCTTGGAAAATTGGATGATAGAAAGAAAGATGAAAACCTAACACAGATGAATATAATACCCGAGAATAAATCTGAGCCAAGTTAGTCGGTTGACTTTAAAAATAGCAAAATGATGTCCTGTATCAAACTACCTTCACGGCCATGGGATATACCACATGTAGACAGAGATCTGATCGTCGTTACATGTGACAATAAACTCGTATTCATAAAGGTTGATAAGATATTTTCGGTAGTGAAGGAAGTTGACATTGGTGGTGCATGTCTTGGTATTGTTTATACAAACAACACATTCATTGTCTCTTGTCTATCTCCTAGTTGCATAACGATCGTTGATTTAGATGGAGACATATTAACAACAATTACAGAAGATAAAACAGGAAACAAACTGTTTAGTACGCCATATTACATTGCACTGAGTGCAGACCAGAAAACACTATACGTATCAGATAAAAGTAGAAACAGTGTAACTAGTATGGATCTTGGCGGTAATATACAACATGTATATAAACATGCCGAATTGATGACTCCATCGGGTCTCGCAATAGATAAAGAAGATAATATTTATATACCTGGGTGTTGGTCAAATAATTTACATATTATCTCACCACAGTGTACTACGATACACGTTATAAAAGATGAACCATCGGGAATGAATTGGCCCTGGGCAGTTATACATGGTGAAAGGGATAACCAACTTTATATCAGTCAGCATAATGGATTTGGTAATCATGTAAACATCTCACTGTCTGTGTATTGATTGATACAACATATATCATTAAGTGTACGATAAAAGACTCTTAGTGACCAGCACCACGGGAAAACCAACAACAATTAATATGCGTCAAGTGTAGATCCAGATCAACTTGTATATCCTTCAAACAATTCATTGTTCATTTATCTGATGCAATGTAGGATGATTTATAAAACAAAGACACTAACATATATATGCACTCGACTCTAAACGTGCAGCGCTGCACTCCAGGAAAAATACAACCACAAGGAATGTGCGACAAGTGTTGATCCATATCAATCTGTGCATCTTGTAAACAATGTTCAGTCCATCGGCCCAGTCCAGAGAATATACAACCACAAAGCATGTGCGACAAATGTAGAACCAGATCAATCTTTTCTGAATCTGCACTGTTACTAAACAATTCACAGAACAACTGAATTAAAATTGTGTATTTTATTTATGTTTATTATTTGTACCAGGATACATACATGCGTCCTAAAAATATGTAAAATAAAACATATAGTATTATAACTTTTATTATCATTTTTCTTAAAATATATTTTTTACTGTATTAATAATAATGATAAAAAGGAAAGTAATAATAATAATAATAATAATAATAATATAGTATACATCTAAAATGAAACCACTGTCTTACAATATGCTTAATAAAGATACTTATTATTATTATTGTTATTTATTATGATTCTTTTTATTATTATTATTATTATTATTTTTATTATTATTAAAATATAAAATACGTCAAAACTGAAACCATTTGTTTTAATATTTTTGTAATCATAGTTCATATTCCGCCGCCGTGATTTGACTAACAGCAATGTTGAAACGGCGTTCAAACCCAAACAATAAATCAATCTTATTGCGGAAGGTTTGATTATGAACCTCAATCTATGTGCAGAACATTCTACTATCTTAACCTTACATTTTCCACTTACAGTGACGCATCTGCATCAGACATTTTAAAACAATTATGGTAAAAGGAGTTACACCATTTACTAACATTCAAACGCTTTGACAGCAGACGAGTTTTGAAACACCATAATACGAAAATAAATGAAATATCATTTAGTAAATATTTACAGTTATTACGACCTAATTTAACAATAGATTAATCGAATGGGGGATTTTAGCTTTTTGGACACTAGCCCCTTCTTTAAAAACTGCATTGGAAAACTTTATTCCCTCCTCATGCGGCGATTATCCTCTTCGTAAACGGAAATTGTCTCCTTTATAAGGTTTCTGAAAGCGGATATTAGCCCCTTTGCAGGATGTCATTAGCTCCTTCGCAGGCTGTCATTAGCCCCTTCGCAGGCTGTCATTAGCCCCTTCAAAGGTTTACTGATAGCAGACTTAAGCCTCTTCGGTTTATATAACGATAATTTATTTAATATGCATATGGTCAGATGGAAGCAATTCATTTTCCATAGGCCACCATTCTAGCGTTTTGAGGTTTGGCTCTTTTCCAACAGCCGAAATAACCCAGAAACCAATATCCAATTAAAGTTCATTATCAAAGCTACCAAAAAAGCACAAAAAACTCACATGTTATCCCATCTTTTTTTATTTTAGCTATGACCACAGAGTAAAGTTAACCCTTTCTCCGCAGTGAATTTTACTTTCAATTTCAGAAAAGATATGTCCTAAGCTGTCAATAGAGCTAAAAGCAATCAATGTTTTGTTTACAAATCAGTCAGAGGGTATTCAACTTTATCAAAAACACTTTCAACTTTCAACAAAATCATTGTTGTCCAATGGGAGACCACTTCAGTCTTATCAATTCATCTGAAATTCCCTGGACACAATTGTCTGCCCGGCGCTCCAATACGAATTGCTTCCCTTTGACCATATGCTGTCTAATTACATCAAATCAGTAGTAGACTACATCAACATCTAGACACTTGCTATGAATTCAAGTTTTATAGTTGAAATTCTATATTTGTTTGTAGTCCATATATCATGAAATAAATTCATTTTATTTTTCATTACATAGCGCTGTGTGTGTGTTAGACGGTTTGCCTATACAGTGGTCTTTCATTGCAAGGTTATCTTTACAGAAAATGTGTATTTGGGAAACTAAAAGTATGGTCGCTTTAGACAGGGAATTGCTATTACAAGGTGGTCTTTAGTTGAATGTCCATACATTCTTGCTTTTAATTTCAATTAAGAAATTGTTTTATTTGAATATTATCAGCTAAGTATATACACACTGTTAAATTCGCTTTAATACTGAATGTCAGCCATATTTCTTTTGATCAATGAATGGGTAATTGTCCCATCTGTAACAGATTTCCTCCTTTTACAACAATGAAGGGGCTGATGGCCGCCATATAATAAATGATGAAGGCGATAATGTACGCCTTTGAAGAAGCTATTGTCCGCCATGCACAAAATAACGAAGAAGCAACTGTTCGCTCTGTAAAAAAATATGACGGGGTTTATGTCCGCCTTTGCAACTTTTAACGAAATGCTAAATGTCCGGAGGGGCGAGTGTCCGGCTACCATATTAATTAGCTAATTATTTTACTGTTTACCGTTTGTTGACCCGCTGAAGTTATGTTTGGAAGGTATGATGCTGTGATTTGGATTTAATACCATTGTAACAGTATTATAGTTAGGGCTGTTCCAGGAAAAATGTCTAGTGGGGGATTGATAAGGGTTTAACGCCGTTTTCAACAATTTTCAGTCATATCACGGCGACCAGTTCACCAACCCATGCATTTCCCACACCAGTACAACACACAACATACTTTCCAAGCAACTGGCTGCATCCACATAGACTGTTAATGGATGAAAGACGAATGACGCATACTGTACATGTCACAGTGACTGAGCTACCGGGGCTCGGCCGTCTAGCTGGGTTGGGGGGGGGGAAAGGAACGACCACCAATTTTGTGGGTACCACCTATCAAATTTCAATTACTTTTTGGGCACTAATTTTAATTTTAATTAAGAAATAACCCCCCACCCACCAAATGAAAATAGCTTGTAGTTCCCCCGACCCCCTAGACATTTGTTCATGGAACAGCCCTTATATCATGGCGGCAGCCAGTTCTCCTAACCATGTGTGTACTGGCTCTTTTGCATCAGTACTTAACACAATAATCTTTCCAGGCAACTGGCTACCTTCACATATAGATTTCTATCCAATTTGTGGAAGACATTTGACACTAGTCCCAATGCATTATTTTAGTCATCTGAAAGAAAGAGTGACAAAGCCAAGATTCAAACTCAATAGCCCTTGTTTGATAGCCTTTGTCATTGGCAAATGAACCTTCATTTGCCTTACTTGGAAGGTATGAATACAATATTTTATTGACCCTGTCTCACATATAACAGAATTGCACTAAAACATCTAATGGTGAACCTCTGAAAAGTGTAAATGTAGAGGATGAAATGAGTTGAAGCCATAAGAGAAATTGCTGATCACGACCATTTTCTTCTTTTGCCAAAATGTTTCCAAAAACAACTTCTGCTTATGTCACAATATTGTCAATTCTTTTCAATAAATCATTTCGAGGGCAATTTTGACCCCTTTGTAAACAATGCAAATTTAGGTGCCATTGCTCAGAAAATTGTTTACCAAGGAAAATTATTTAGCGCTTATAAAGACTTTTTGGCGAGGTAATTAACCTTGGTAAAAAAATACTAATTTTAGTTACAACCATTTCAAGCCAAGCCCTCGATTTATAACAGCTATTTTCAAGAGTTTGCCTAGATTTGTTGAAAGTCATCTGTTGCAGATTGTTTGTATGTGGAAAAGGGTTAAAAGCCCAACTCTGATCGTGTAGCTGTTGAGTCCTAGAACAGTTTTGCTCTTAAAAGGTTATCTTTGACCTGATAGAAACATGTTTTGATGCATGTAAATGTAGGTACCTTTGGAATATTTGTGAAAAATAACAGCATATATTCCTTTTCCAAAAGAAATTCCCCACTCCATCCCAAAAGATATTCTGTCTTTTGTACATGTGTATATTCCATTTGCTCATTTGCCTTTTTTTAGATCGGGGAAAATATTAAACTGTCTTTCTAATGAGGTTCTTGCTGTACAGAGGTGTTGTTTTGATGGGTTGCACTTAATTATGTCAATCTGCCTCTCATAGTATATAAGAGATGTTCACATTATTACAGCATTCAGAAAGAGCCAGCAGGCCAAAAAATACCAGAAGAAGAAGGAGAAAGAAGCAGCGAGCCAGCCTCAGAAGGTGGAAGATGACGGCGTAGAAATTATCGAAGATAACGAAGATGATGATGACGACGATGATGACGAGGATGATGAGGAGGGTGACAGTACGGAGGACTCGGAAGGATCGGGAACTACCGGGAATAAATCTTCAACAGTGAACGGGGAAGGGGAATTTGTAGAAATATCGGACGCGAGTGATGAATAGATATTGTTTATAATAACCCTTTCCCATATTCAACAAATCTGAAGCATGACAACTTTGAAAACATCTAGACAAAACTATAGAACATCTCAATAAGTACAATTATTTCGGCGAAAGTGAAATTGCTCATAATGAGCAATTTCTCCTCTTGCTATAATGTTTAAAAAAGTTGTCTGCTGAAAAAGCGTCTACATCTGGGAAAGGGTTAAATATTTTTACCCTTTTTGTTCCTGACATAAATTAACACTATTGAATGAAAGAGCAAAGAACTTTTTAGAAATCAAATTAATTGGTAATAAAACATTCACCGTCAACGAGTCTTTCTCCACATCGTTTTCAAATTAAGTACTGCACCAAAAGAATGCTTAAATTTGCTGTTAAGAAAAGGCCATGTTTTTGTTTTCTCTTATTTCATGTCTTTTAAAACCATTTTGAAAAGGATAAGTTTTTTAAAACAAGCACTTTTGAAAACATTTTTGAAACAGCAAAATGTTCTAAAAACACACACTTACTTTTCCCACAAAGCATGTAATCAGGGAGTAGTGATTCTTCCACGAATTGGCTATAAAGTATTTGTTAGAATGTAGCCAGTTACACATGTTAGGTGTTCTGGACGCCCAGATATAACTTAAATACTAATGAAAATGACGTCATACCCGAATCAGCTTATTACTACCATATTTTCATAGTTTACATTTTCAAACAGATTTTTTTTTTTTAGAATGGTGACGTGCGAATAGGAAATCACTCATTAATGTTTTGATTGGAAGAGTTTATTTAAGAGCTGTACTGGATGAGGGGGTTTATTTCATACTGTATAGTACTTAATTGACACTTAAACATGTTTCATTTGTAAATATGATACAATAAAATAGATATTATTGAAACAGGTTTTGATTGTGTCTTATGTAAAGAATCTATCTTTACTCCAAAAGACGTCTCTGTACGTTGTTAAGTCATGAATGCCTATTCAGTTGATGATTGAAGAAAACATGTGAAAATGAGAATTTATTTAAACCCTTTCCCTCATACGACAATTATGCAGTAGACAACTGTAAACATATGTTGTCAAAAAATAGAAAATCTCTATAATTAACTATGACTAAAAATGAAAAATATTGTGGAAAAAGGAGAAATTGTTCGTATTGAGCAATTTCTTCTTTTGTCACTATGTTTTCAAAAAGCTGTCTGCTGCAGAGTCTTGTTTTCAGCTTAATACCTTGAGATTTATTCCTACTTTCTAGATGTTTATTTTATTGAGATCACAAAGTGCTCAATGGCAGCTTCAATAATTTATTTAACCCTATAGCACTTACATACTTAATTTGACGCATCTGAAGCAGACAACCTTTGGAACAAAATGACAAAATGAAAATGATAAATTTCTCCTTTTGCCACTTTGTTTTTGTGTCACCCTGCGTAGCATGGTAGGCACTTAGGGTTACTTTTTTTTGTCCGACGTCTGTCTGTCTGTCCGTCACACTTTTTCGTCACATTTTTTTCATCACACTTTCAATGAGCAGGTGCAGGTGACACACGTGCTCCGCGGAGCACTCCATTCTAGTTAACTACTTTTGCTTGTAAAGATGTTCCCATAATTTTGCATAATGTTTTTTTAAAGGTTTATGCTGGAAAGTGTTAAACAACATCGGTTTAATCACTCGGTCAACTTCAACTACAACCAAACCTCACAGGAAAATACATTTGGCAGACCTTTAATGGTCTTTAACCTTTTCCCTCATATAGACGTTTTTCTGATGCCTATGACGGCTTTTTGAAAACATGGCGACAAAAGAAGAAATTGCTCAAAACGAGCAATTTCTCCTTTTGTCACCATGTATTCAACTCGATTCAGTTATTGTATTTTCATTTCAAGGAAGTTTCCACTTTTTTAGCTCACCTAAGCACGAAGTGCAAGGTGAGCTTTTGTGATCACTCACCGTCCGGCATCCGTCGTCGTTGTCGTCGTCGACGTCTGTTAACAATTTCCAAAAAATGACTTTTCATACTAAACCAATAGACAAATTTAAAAAATAACTTCACTGGAATGGTCCTTAGGTGGTCCTCTTTCAAAGTTGAACTTTGGTTGCTTTGGCATCAGAAAAGGGGAAAATTGCCAAATCTTAAAAAAAGTTCTTGTCCAAAAGTACTGACCCGATTTGAAAATTAGTTTGCACAAATGTTTCTTGGGGCACCTTTTACCAAGATTGTTAAAATATTTCTAATCCATTAAAAAACATGGGTCGGAGCTTGTTTTCCTTATATGTGCATTGTTAAAACTTTAAAAATCTTATTGTCCAAAAGTACTGGCCCGATTTGAAAATTATTTTGCACAAATGTTCCTTAGGGCACCCTTTACCAAGATTGTTCAAATATTTCCCATCCGTTGAAAAACATGGCCGCCAGGGGCCGGAGCTTGATTTCCTTATATGTGCATTTGTGATACTCTTCATTTGTCTATATACTCTTATTTATATAACATACATTTCTTTCCCATTACATAGATTCTAGTCATAAAACATTATTTATTTCTACTTCCATCATTTCCCATTATATAATTCTATCAAACATATTCATTTTTAAATAATATTTCATGTACTACTTAATTTTAATGCGCACTAAATGACCTTAGCTGTCGATGCGCCATAAAACACTATACATTCATTATATGTGCATTGTTAAAACTAAAATATTTTTGTTCAAAAGTATTGGCCCCGATTTGAAAATTATTTTGCACAAATGTTCCTGGTTTTCCTTATATGTAATATAGTGAAAACTTAAAAAATACTTTTTGTACTAAATCACTGGCACGGTTTGAAAATAATTTGGCACAAAATTATGTGACCCTCTGCCAATTTATTCTGATCCGTTGAAAAACATGACCATCAGGGGTCTTGCTTGTTTTACTTATATGTATAGAGTAAACAATTTGAAAACTATTGAAGTTCTATTAAACTAGGTTAGCGATATAGGGCCACCATGGCCTTCTTGTTTTGGATATGTTTTCAAAGTTGTCTGCTGCAGATTTGCGGTATGTGGGAAAGGGTTAAATAACTTAGTTCTGGTTGTTGTGACATCAGAAAATGGACAATTCTTTTTCTGCTTTAAAACTGCTGGTCTGATTTCATACTTATTTAGTTTTTATGTTCTTTAGATATCTTTTTACAAAAAATATTCAAGCCATATGGATAACTTGAAAAGCATGGAATTGGTTGCTAGGCGGCATCAAAAAGGGGGGAAAGTGACAATAATTATTTTGATCTGAAAGCGCTGGGCTTTAGATCACTTGGATTTGGCAGAAATCTTCATTCAGTGACCCTCTTCAAAATTTGATCAAGCCTTACTGATTGACAAAAATAAACGTCGGGGAGATAAGAAATCCTTCTGCCATGCAACGCTGGTCTTTAGATTATTTTGCAGAGCTGTTATTTATGTACATTATGAGCAAGTGTTCCTTTTGCAAGTGTTTTAAAAAGCGTCTGTTGCAGAGGCGCCAGATAATGCATCTGTATGTGGGAAAGGGTCGGAAATTCTTTTCCGTCTATACAACTAGTCTGGTACTCCACCAATGTATTCTGGTTAGGTTAGCAATACAAGGTCATATAGTCCTCTTGTTTTATCTGAGGCTCTCAAAGCAGACGACACATGTACTGTTCTTTAACCCTTTCCCTCATATGACAATTATGCAGCAGACAACTTTGAACATATTTTGTCAAAAAAACAGAAAATCTCTATAATTGAATGGATAACCTATGACTAAAAATGAAAAACATTGTGTCAAAGGAAAAATTGCTCGTTTTGAGCGATTTCTTCTTTTGTCACTATGTTTTCAAAAATCCGTCTGCTGCAGAGGCGTCAAAAAGCGTCAATATGAGGGAAAGGGTTAAGCAAATAGGCAGCAGCAAGTGATTAACCCTTTCCCGCACACAACAATTCTGCAAAAGACAACTTTGAAAACATACAGATTGAAAAAGGGAAAATTCTTTATTAATGAAACTAAAAATATTGGTGGAGTTGAAAACATTGTGGCAAAAGGTGCGTTTTGCTCATCATGAGCAAGTGCACCTTTTGCCACAATGTTTCAAAAGTCGTCTGCATGTTGGAAAGTATTAAAAGCTTCTTGGGGGAATATAATGAAACTAGCAGAAATATTTATAAATAAGGTTAGGAAATATTGTGGGGATAGGAGAAATTGCTAGCTTCTTTCGCCACGATGTTTTCAAATGTTTGCATATGAAACAGGAGTAAAACACTGTAAAGGGGAACCACTCAAACAAACTTAACGTTGGCGTCGGCAACCAAACAACTACGTGAGCTACATGGAACTCCGTGCGCATGATTTGACATGCTATTTCCAACCTCCACACAGACATTCTCAGGAAGAATATTGGAATATCATTCAGGGGAGGTAACACTGCGTCAAAGTTTGGTGTTATTCCTACAGATTTAAAACAGTTATTTCCCATTTTATGCCCACAATTATGGGATAAAATGGCTGACATTTTACCGTATTCAGACGCTTTCAAACGCCTCTGCAGAAAACGACCTTTGAAAAAAGGTTTGACCAATTACTCAATTACTTCATACAATAATTTTCCATTCATTTATGGTGAGTCGATAATAATGTAACGAGAACGGAGTATAGGTATGCATATCACTTCTACAGCCTTGCTGTGGAAGCCGGCTTTTATAGCGATGTTGGTAGAGTGGTTGACCTTTTCTTAAGGTTAATCAACGTGCATCGCGATGGACGACCCGCGATGGCATAACTCCGGTACACGTTACAATTTTGTTTTCAAGGTATTCAGGGTCGTCTGCAGCATATGTGTTGTATGTGGGAAAATGTTGGACATGTGTACACTGTCTGATAACTGCTTACATCGTTCTCACCTTGTACATATACACGATCTTTACACATATATGTGTTGTATGTGGGAACATGTTAGACATGTGTACATTTGCTGATAACATCGTACTCACCTACATTGGCTGATAATATGGTACTCACCGTATACATCTCAGCGATTTCTGCACCATGCAGCAGACGACAAAACTATATTTTACGTGTGATACATATAAGCCTGGTTGACAACCATTGAACAATCAATTATGTACATATTTCTTATGGTCCAATAGGTCAATTGATTGATTGGGGTTTAAAACCGCTTTTAACATTTTCTCAGTCATATTACGGCCGCCAGTTCACCTACTCATGCATTTCCTGGTTTTCTCACACCAGTACTCCACACAACAATCTTCCCAAGCAACTGGCTGCTTTTCCACATAGATTTAGCCCATTGGTGGAAGACGAATGACGCATGTCAATCGTCGGAAAGAAAGTTGGCCGAGCCGGGATTCGAACTCGCAATCCCTGGATTGACAGCCCGCGTCGCTATCGACTAAGCTACCGGTCTCGGCCCAATAGGTCGAACACTTCAACTGCTGTATAATCCTCAGAACATTTCGATTTGTATCCATTCGTCACAAACATGCTAATTATATGCATCACCCAACTTTGAAAATAACTAAGCATCACTATTGGTAGTCTATAAATAAACATTTATCTATTGAACATAGTTTAAAACAGTCTGGCAAAAGGAGAAAATTGCTCCTTATGAGCAATTTATCATTTTGTCACGGTGTTTTCAAAAGTTGTCTGATGACGAAGCGCCAGAATGTGTCTGCAATTGGGAAAAGGTTAACCATTTAAAACATGCTACAAATCTGCAGCAGACGAACAACTTAGCAACAGTATGGACAGTCTATATATTGAAGTACATGTATAATTGAGATGCCCTCTGCAAAAACCAAACGTAAGGCATTTGCGACAAGTGCAGGTCAAGATTAGCCGGTGCATCAGCGCTTTGTTTATCTGCCTCACCACGGTTCGCCAATTAGTCATAGAAGGTTTAGAGAAACTTATGTACAGAAGAATCAGTTTGGATCCTTTAGCATCGATTTGTATTTCGCTTTCCCTCCACATGAGTAATAATATGCTAAGGCTGGGTTTCCTTCGAGCACCGCTAAATTATTAACCCTTTCCCTCATACGACAAGTCTGCAGAAGACGACTTTGAACATATTATGTCAGAAAATAAAAAATCTCTATAATTGAATGGATAACCTATAACTAAAAGTGGAAAACATTGTGGCAAAAGGAGAAATTACTCGTTTTTAACAATTTCTTCTTTTGTCACTATGTTTTCAAAAAGACCGTCTGTTGCAGAGGCTTCATAAAAAGTATATATGAGGGAAAGGGTTAAATATATAATTATTCTGTTAAAAGGGAAAAATGCTGATTGCGCAATTTATATTTTTGCTACAATACTTTCAAACGTTATCGGCTGTAGATAAGATAAAATTTGTTTGTTTGAATGGTATTTTACACCGCTTTCAACATTTTATATCGTGTACACTTTTAAACGCTTTTGCGCAATCAGAACAATTGGTCTGAACAACTACATTGCATTGGTTGTGCGAGAGCGTCTGCCTCGGATACTGGTGGTCACGGCTTCAATCCCCGACCGGAGCATACCAACTACTTTAAACTGTAAGTTATGGCTTTCCCTCTTTAGTATACATGGTCGTTAATAGAACGACTGACTCGCTGATGTCGGAATAAATGGACCAGAAGACTAATCGTAAACCCACGTAAAAGGACGATTCGTGATCGGTATACTTGATCTACTTATTTTCAAATGCAGTGGTCTCGACTAGTTGTGTGCGCTTGTACAAGGTCAATCAACACTATCAATGTGCCCTAGGTGTTATATGGGTTGTCAAACATATCTGATACGTGCATTTCAAAGGCCAAAGATTTCCCCTTTTCTCCGATTTTCATTAACTACGGAAACAAATTAGCTGATTCAGTTGAAAATGAAAGTTTTGCATCTTATTACCCTATTATACGTACCTATACAAATGGCCACGTCAGGCGAATTAGGGTCTTATTGTTGTTTGCCGTTACGGGGTTAAATAAAGGTGAATTGGCGTAAAACTAATGGGGAGACAGTTCTAGCTTGTTTCTAAAAATATGCATATATGACTATATAAAGTATAGATACTCGGACAGTGAAGGCTCTTATGCGACTGCACGTGCTAGTCTGAGTCTTGACTGCACGCAGCTGCATTCACCCTTTTCCTCATACAACACATATGCAGCCGACGACTTTCAGAATAATCATGCAAGAACATGGAAGATCTCTATAAATGAAAGTATAACTACTGAAAAAAGTAGTAAACATTGTGGCTTAAGGTGAAATTGCTCGTTTTGAGCAATTTCTCCTTTTGTCACAATGTTTTCAAAAGTCGTCTGCTGCAGATGCGTCTTAATGCGTCTATACGTGGGTGAGGGTTAATACCCCAGATCGCCATACGCGGCACATACGACTCGATGAAGCCTGACACGAGGGTAAACATTTCGAAAGAATGCTCAAACACCTTATTACAGATAGATAGCTAATATTACACACTTAAATGATTAAATATATGTGATATTAAATGTTGAAACAAATTAAGAGAAGAACAAACTCTGATAAACAATAGATTTAGAAATAAAGAAAATCTGCTCTTTCGCACCCAATTAATTTCATACTTGCCACATATATTGTATGCATCAACGATTTAGATAAACAATTTAGCTGATATATTGTTACAAGTGTGGTCTACTTGTGAAATAATTAGTATTAAAATGGAGGAAGTTCATATCTTCAGCAATTTAACCGTTTTCTCAATGTTTTAAGCGATTAAAGGTTTTCATTGTTGCTTCAGACATGGAAAGGGTTTAATAGCTTTTTATTGCATGTAGATTTAAATCCCAAAATGTATTAATTTTTTTTTTTTTTGACAAATACAAAACATCCAAAATCCTGACCAAAAGAAATCCTGAAATTTGTAGATCTATGTGGAATTTCAAAAATCCTGAAATTAGTCCTTATGAAAACATTATGTGTATGTTTAGACTAATGAAAGTCAAGAATACATGTGTGTTAAAAAATAAATCAATGCAGTCTTTTCCGGCGACATTGATGCCTTGCATCAACTTTCTCTTGTATAGGTTGATATAACTTTCCTTCAAAAACGCTTCAGTGTATTTGTGAAGGTAATATGTGAAAGGTCAATGACACGGAGCCTTCACTTTCTAGGTGCCGAGCCCCGGTAGCTCAGTTGGAAGCGACGCGGGCTGTCAATTAGGGGTTGTGAGTTCGAACCCCAGCTCGGCCAACATTCTTTCCGACGTTTGAGAAAAGTCATTCTGACAAGCGTCATTCGTCTTCCACCAATGGGCTATCTGTCTATGTGAAAAAGCAGCCAGTTGCTTGGAAATAATGTCGTATGGAGTACTGGTGTTAGCGAGCCAAGAAACATATGAGTAGGTGAACTGGCCGCCATGATATGATTGAAAAACGGTAAAAAACGGCGTTAAATCAATCAATTAATCAATCACTTTCCAGCTACATATAATAGAGGTATAAATGCTAAAATACCTATAAGTTTAGCCCCATAGCTAAGAACTGTTACTATTACGGAAAATCAACCAGACCCCGTACTGACTCGTAAGTTATTTGTAGATCTCTGTAGTAGACTGTGGAAAGGAGCTCCTTTTTATGTACATGAAGACTTAACCCAAATCTCAGTAATGCTTTTATTCCCTTTCTCTTTTTTATCTACTCTGTTGTTGATGTAGGCTACATATTTGTTTATTAGTTACTATTTCGTCCCAACCCAATTTTCATATGATGTGCGTAATTCAAGATGTAAATAAGAGATAATAAAATATGTAATCTATTTTAAAATCAGACCCAACTACTTCGCTGTGCATGTCAGTGAATACTTTGTCGGGTTTTAATGAGAGTGATTTAAACCTACACGTTACCATTCGGAACACCTCGGCAGACTACGTTAGATTTAGGGTACATGTATACCAACTTAGTCATTTAAATTAATTTTTATCAAAAATATTTCCACCAGATTCGAGAATCTGATGTCCAAAGAGCTGGAACGATTGGTGAAAGAGATTGATAGTTACGAAGGTCAAGAGGTCGACCCTAAAACCATTATTGGAAACTCCATGTGCCTGCTGGTATCCGCACTGGTACGTATGAACCCCACTCTCATTAAAGAAATGCACCTTCTCGGTGTTGTAGAGCAACCACCTTGGGTGCGGGAGGCATCGGGTTGGATCCTCGACCAGGTCATACAAAATACATTAACAATGGTAGCAATGACTGCCCTCCTTGGCGCTCAGAGTTGCGGAGTAAGAAGCATAACGACTGACTGACTGGTGTCAGGATAAATGGACCAGTAGTACTGGTAACTTACCAAGGAAATGCCGAGATATTCCTTTAAAGTTGTTGAAAGAGGGGCTTTAAACACCAAACACATAATCAATGATTGTCAAAAACCGAGTAATGGTGTTATAATGTGACTTGATTGGATTATACACAATTGAGCACCTGTTCATGAATATTTAAGAAGTAGGGTCAACTCAAGACGACTTTTTATGCGGTGCCGTCAGATTTTATATGAAGAGCAAAGCATTTTTTTGCGATCTGATTTCAATAATATTGGTATGCAACTTTTCCAAGATATAACTTATTTGCAGCAGACGACTCTATTTAAGAATATAATTATGATAATAATATATGCATGAACTTGCTTAACTAGAGCAATCTTTCTTTGTTCACAATGTTTTTCAAATGTCATTTGCATCATATGTATCAAAATAGGCATGCATTATGCATAATGTTAATACTGAGATAAGAAGTAAGGAATCAAAAGTTTAGACTTCACTGTGACAGTCAACAGTTAAAATCGGTTTGGGAGAGCGAAAGTGTTAATTATCGCGAAACCCTTCTATAATCAAGGAAGAATTGACAATCTTTAAACCGTCTAACTCTAGTCAACTAACTCGATTCATTACATCCGCATCCCATATTTGAACCGGATTGTTGATAACTCGCATATACGTGTACCTGACTGCCGAACTCACTGTATCCAATCTACAACGGTAGATGGAGTTTTGGAAATGGCCAATATAACCGCTACACATTTTCGTGAATTGTTATTGTATATATAGGTTTTATAAGTTCGCTACTTACCGTTACACTAACCGGTTCCAAACCCGTCGCCTACCTAAAGGGCACAATCGTCGAGGTGGAGTTAAGACCGTGACTTTGCACAATGAAATGAAAGTACAAAACCAGTGTGCATGCGCCAATGAAAAGTGGTTATCTATACTTTTGCGGAGATTTATGGTAACTCTGTTTGTACTCAGACAGTTACAAAGCTGTAAACATTGCAGTCATTTCGGTTATTGAATAGCTTGGTATCGGAACATGTGTATCTGTGCCATTTTCATTGACAAATATATCCATATGTCTGCATAATCTTGTGCTCCCTCTTATTTATCTATGCAAGCAGCATGCGATGTTCACGTGATAAAAGCGCCCAGTGAGCTGATTACTGTCGTAATTTGGTAAATAAACCTGAGAATGCTGGCATAAATATAATAGTTTATATGTACATATATTACAGAAACGGTAAGAATGATGAAGTTGAGGTTATTACAATTCCAAGTATGCGTTTAATTGCTATTTACATATAGACACTCCAATTCCCAAAATGTTGTATTGGTTAAGATTTTTTTTTAAAGCTGCATTGTGCCTTTAACCAAAACAACTCACAAAAGTGTTACAACGGTCATGTTGGACATTTTTAAACCTCCGCCTACCGCTGTAGATTGAATACAGTCTATACGTCTGAAGTTGGTGTGTCTGATATGTGGAAAGTTCAGGGATTTAGAAATAGTTCGTTAGATTGTGGTCAGATTTTTGCAAATGGCAATACAACCAAACATCATGCAGTACTTTGTTTTTTACCTCTCATGATAAGAGTTTTGTTCAATCGGGCCCACTCGATTATCTAATCAGAAATAATATTGCGCCATTTTTCATACCAAATACTTTAAAAGTGGTAGTAATTGCTGCCCTCCTTTGTCCTCCGTGATATACCTGAAATAGTGTTGAAAGCGGCGTAAAACCCCAATAAATAAATACATAAATAGATAGATACCTTTAATATAACAATTGTTATGTCCAGCTACTTGGGAAAGAAATAAAGGAAGGAGATGTCATGACGACAAAGGTGATCTGGGAATACCTTGATGTACTGAACGAAGCTTTGAATCCGGGAGTAGACACGATATTACAGAAGATCCCGGCTCTAAGGTTAGCTATCTTTTACGACCTTTTATGCAGTGTCGTCAGATTCAATATACGCTGGTACATGTAGCGAAGTGTTTTGGTTTTAAATTCCTGTTAACTGCTGTACAACTGCTTGTTTTAAAGGTTCATGTGTCTCAAACTCAGAGAAAGGATAGGAAACCCATGTTAGAATTGTGAATTCTCATAAAATCTTAGATATCATTCATTGTCACTTCCATTTTCCTATAATAGAACAAATACTGGATCTATTCCCTCCAGGAAGCAGTTAATCGCCAGGGAGAATGGCACATGAGCCATACCGCGAGAAAACTAACATTGTGGACTCTGCGTAAAGTAGCGACCCGGATCAGCCTAAGCATGCCGAGCAGGTTAACCCGGATAGACACTTTTCGCCTCCAGTAGATTTTCTGTTTCCAGAATCATTTTTCTATACCTCTATCCTCCTGAGTCGGCATATGTCGTCTGTGTGGGCTACGCAGACTGATCTAGGTCGATGCATTACGCTTAGGCCATAATGTTGGTTTTCTCACGGGATGGCTCAAATATATTACATGCTTTCAAATTCCATTTCGAAGATACAGTAGACTCTCATTATGTCGTACTCTTCGGGACTTTGAAAAATGATCGACATAAACGTAGTTCGATATATGAAAAGTCAATAAAATAAATGTTTCGACGGGAAATCTTACTTCGATATAACAGAAAAATCGAAACAACACAAACCGAGATAAAAACGATTGTACAGGAAACAAAGAAGTGTTTTGTTTTGTACTTCTGTTAAATGATAAAATAACGGGAAAGTCGAGACGTCAGATGTCGACATAAGCCGTGAATGTATTGATACTCCAGTTTAAAGAGCTCGAAATAGGAAAAGAAAGCCTACTGGGTAAGTCATCCAGGTAACAATGTACCACAAACCACGTACCTATGACAATATTCAGGTACATTTTCCTGTATAAACATGATAAGTTACAAATATATAGAGAATAACTAACTGCATGTTTTTGATATAGAATTTATGTCACAAGGGAAAAAAGGGGTAATTTGGTTAAAATCACGAAACCGTAGGTTGAGTGATTTTACACCAAATTACCCCTTTGTTCCCGAGTGACATAAATTCGATATCAAAAACATGCAGTTAGTTATTCTATTTATTATATATCTGGAATAAATCTCCCCTTTATTTTAAATAAACATATAAAAAAAAAAAAATGACTTGGCCTTAGGCGTATGAATGTTACGTAACCAAATACTGCTGCTTCTATTTGGCGCCAAATGACTAGCGTTATGACGTCAAAACCGCTGACGTGACGTCATTTTCCTAGTATTCGGTCTCAGTTTTTTTTAAATTCCTAGTATTAAACCCACTTTAAATTCCAAAGAGGTTCCAAATCTAAAAAAAGTAGTTCCGGCAAAAATGATATCATCACTAGTGATGATATAAAAAAACTAAAAGTGTTATCGTCATAGTGTTAGTTATCATTTTTTTAAAAATTGATATTGATTTTATGTCACTTAAATTTCAATGCAAAATTTGGATAGGTATGTAATAAAATCAATTACTCATCTTTTTGAATATTCTAAATTATTTTTAGCTGATATTGTTATTACAAAATTATTATACAGTCCCTTTAAAGTTACAATATGTGTTTAATTAGCACATACTCACTGTATTTAATCCACAACGGTAGACGGGCGTTTGGAAATGTATAACATGAGCGCTACACCTTTTTGTGAGCTGTTTTGATATAGGTAAATGTAGCCTCCTACCCTAATCATAACAACTAGCGGAAGTGTGTAACGGTCATGTTGGTCATTTCCAAACTGCCAGCAACCCTTGTAAGTTTTGTACAGTAAAAATATCGCTTATGCAACACGTGATTTATAAATGTGACTTTAATACCGCTTATGCAACACGTGATTAATAAATGTGACTTTGATACCGCTTATGCAACACGTGATTTATAACTGTGACTTTGATATCGCTTATGCAACACGTGATTTATAAATGTGACTTTGATACCGCTTATGCAACACGTGATTTATACATGTGACTTTGATACCGCTTATGCAACACGTGATTTATAACTGTGACTTTGATATCGCTTATGCAACACGTGATTTATACATGTGACTTTGATACCGCTTATGCAACACGTGATTTATAACTGTGACTTTGATATCGCTTATGCAACACGTGATTTATAAATGTGACTTTGATACCGCTTATGCAACACGTGATTTATAAATGTGACTTTGATATTGCTTATGCAACACGTGATTTATAAATGTGACTTTGATACCGCTTATGCAACACGTGATTTATAAATGTGACTTTGATATCGCTTATGCAACACGTGATTTATAAATGTGACTTTGATACCGCTTATGCAACACGTGATTTATAAATGTGACTTTGATATCGCTTATGCAACACGTGATTTATAAATGTGACTTTGATATCGCTTATGCAACACGTGATTTATAAATGTGACTTTGATATCGCTTATGCAACACGTTATTTATAAATGTGACTTTGATACCGCTTATGCAACACGTGATTTATACATGTGATTTTGATATCGCTTATGCAACACGTGATTTATAAATGTGACTTTGATATCGCTTATGCAACACGTGATTTATAAATGTGACTTTGATACCGCTAATGCAACACGTGATTTATAAATTTGACTGTTTTCAGATTCGTGCCAAGTAATCTACGTACGATTTATCTAAGCGTCCTTGAAAAACGAGATAATATACTGAAGACCTTCTATTATAACCCAAAGGTACACCCAATTCTTCCCTCATACAATATACTCGCGATAACTCGTTAACTCGATAACTCAAACAGGGGAATATTCGAACATATCGTTACCTCGGACGATTTAATGGAACGGATATATCTTAAAAACATCGAAGCAGCAGTTCTGAAGCGCTGTTAAAATGATATTATTTTAGCGCTGGCTTACTTTACATCTACAGTTAAGTATACATACATTACAATTTGTAATTGTATTAATTATATATCGAGGGATCCATCGAACGCTTCGATAGCTCGAGTTCGAGTTATCGCGAGTCCACTTCATGTTATTTTATAGTCGTCTACCTCAACCATTTTACATTTGGTAATATTTCTAAAGTTGGAAGGATCCTTTTTGTATATTTAGGTACAGAGTTGAAATCGAGCAAAGGCCACTTTTCAACACTGTTTTAAATATCGCGTGTAGCAGTGGTGTCAAAAGTCGTCAAGAGTTTTCCAGTTATATCATGGCGGCTAGTTCACCCAGGCAACTGGCTCTCTTCCTCCGTAGCCCATTTTTGAAGAGGAATGACGCTAGAGAGAAACGTCTTTTGTCATTACTTGAAAGAACCAATGACGGAGCTGGAATTCGAACTCACGATCTCTGGATAGATAAGTCTCATCGTTATCGACAGACCCACCGCGGCTCGAAGATACACGAGTATAGGAAGGCAGTTGAACGTTCCAGTCATTTGATCATCGCTACCTTAATTCATGCCTTCACAATTTTTCTAAATTGTATGGTGTCTTTTTTTACTCTAGTGAAATAGCTTTATGTGTGTGATAATTCATTTAGCTAATAACAGTTATTTTAAATCGATTGCAAAACATGCAATTTCATCTTACATACGCTAGATGTCTGTTTACTGGAGGCTTGACCATTTCTCGCCCCGATTGTGTAAAAAGAAAATCCCAAAAGGCAGTATTCATTCATCATGGATCACATATTTCAACCTTGGACCTTTGGTACAAGAGTCCGACGCAATTGAATTACTTTATTCGCAGAGGACCTACGATCCGGAAAATGAACGCGGTTTGGTAGACGTATTCTTCCGCCTGCAGTATCAGAACGGAAAACAACATCTCACAGACGAACAAGTGATGGGGCTGGTGATTGACGCCATTGGTGCAGGTCGTATATCTTTGATACTGCGTTTAATTCTTTCCCAGTTACAGACGCTTTTTGACGTCTCTGCAGCAGACGACTTATAAAAACATTGTTGCAAATGGGAAATTGCTCAAATCGAGCAATTAATCTTTTGCCGAAATGTTTTCAAATCTAATCTAAAAGTAATCTAAAATAAACTTTTATACAAGGAGATGCCGAGCCCCGGTAGCTCAGTCGGTATCGACGCGGGCTGTCAATACAGGGGTTATGAGTTCGAATCCCAGCTCGGCCAACATTCTTTCCGACGTTTGACAAAAGTCACTGTGACCTGGGTCATTCGTCTTTCACCAATGGGCTGTTTTACAGTCTATGTTGAAAAGTAGCCAGTTGCTTGGAAAGTATGTTGTGTGGTGTACTGGTTTGAGCAAACCAGGAAACGCATGAGTAGGTGAACTGGCCGCCATGATATAACTGATTTTTTTTGAAAACGGCGTTAAACCCCTATCAATCAATACAAGGAGATATATCTGCACTCATAAACAGCATAGTTTCTTATGAAAGAAAAATGAAGAAAAAGAAATAAAGTCAATTTGTGTTAGTGGTCATCTCTGTGAATCAGCCATCTTGTATTCAGCAGCCTCTTGAAGATTAACCAAAACAACATTTTCTTTTATATTTGACTTGCATTAGGCATCCACTTGTGTTCAGAAACTACATATTGACTTTCCTCTTGGGTGGCTGCTACAGACAAGTTTGCCTGTATCTCCTTCTTACAATGAAACACACAATAAACTAGTTCGTACATGCATTTATCACATGACAATGAAACACACAATAAACTAGTTCGTACATGCAGTTATCACATGACAATGAAACACGCAATAAACTAGTTCGTACATGCATTTATCCCATAAACAAAGACACACACAATAAACTAGTTCGTACATGCATTTATCACATGACAATGAAACACACAATAAACTAGTTCGTACATGCCTTTATCACATGACAATGAAACACACAATAAACAAGTTCGTACATTTTTTTTATCACATGACAATGAAACACACAATAAACTAGTTCGTATATGCAGTTATCACAAGACAATGAAACACACAATAAACTAGTTCGTACATGCAGTTATCACATGACAATGAAACGCGCAATAAACTAGTTCGTACATGCATATATCCTATACACAAAGAAGCACACAATAAACTAGTTCGTACATGGATTTATCACATGACAATGAAACACGCAATAAACTAGTTCGTACATGCATATATCCTATACACAAAGAAGCACACAATAAACTAGTCCGTACATGGATTTATCAGACAATGAAACACACAATAAACTAGTTTGTACATGCATTTATCACATGACAATGAAACACACAATAATGTAGTTCGTACATGCATTTATCACATGACAATGAAGCACACAATAAACTAGTTCGTACACGCATTTATCAAATGACAATGAAACACGCAATAAACTAGTCCGTACATGCATATGTTATATCTGTCTGATATTATTAAGGACGTATAGATGGTCCTACTAATCGCAAGCAAAATACGGGTTCACTCTTAAAGAGTTAACCTTTTTTTATTGTTTAAGAAATGATAATAATAAACATAGTGAGTGGTGTAAGTACAATTCTGCCAACATTATTTCATTGACAATGTTTCTAATACCAGGTCTTTTTTATGCAATACAATTGAAACTTTGTAATTAGAATTGCGGGATGTTTTGTATAGGGGATTTATGCCGTTTACAATGTTTTTCTTCAAATATATCACGTTAATAATTCACAGTGAAACACACAATAAACTAGTTCGTACATGCAGTTATCACATGACAATGAAACACGCAATAAACTAGTTCGTACATGCATTTATCCCATAAACAAAGACACACACAATAAACTAGTTCGTACATGCATTTATCACATGACAATGAAACACACAATAAACTAGTTCGTACATGCCTTTATCACATGACAATGAAACACACAATAAACAAGTTCGTACATTTTTTTTATCACATGACAATGAAACACACAATAAACTAGTTCGTATATGCAGTTATCACAAGACAATGAAACACACAATAAACTAGTTCGTACATGCAGTTATCACATGACAATGAAACGCGCAATAAACTAGTTCGTACATGCATATATCCTATACACAAAGAAGCACACAATAAACTAGTTCGTACATGGATTTATCACATGACAATGAAACACGCAATAAACTAGTTCGTACATGCATATATCCTATACACAAAGAAGCACACAATAAACTAGTCCGTACATGGATTTATCAGACAATGAAACACACAATAAACTAGTTTGTACATGCATTTATCACATGACAATGAAACACACAATAATGTAGTTCGTACATGCATTTATCACATGACAATGAAGCACACAATAAACTAGTTCGTACACGCATTTATCAAATGACAATGAAACACGCAATAAACTAGTCCGTACATGCATATGTTATATCTGTCTGATATTATTAAGGACGTATAGATGGTCCTACTAATCGCAAGCAAAATACGGGTTCACTCTTAAAGAGTTAACCTTTTTTTATTGTTTAAGAAATGATAATAATAAACATAGTGAGTGGTGTAAGTACAATTCTGCCAACATTATTTCATTGACAATGTTTCTAATACCAGGTCTTTTTTATGCAATACAATTGAAACTTTGTAATTAGAATTGCGGGATGTTTTGTATAGGGGATTTATGCCGTTTACAATGTTTTTCTTCAAATATATCACGTTAATAATTCACTTTTTCACGATTTATTGCTAAACACACCATTACTAGGCTAGGAAATGTGCCTTGCTTAAGTGCATTCCACCATGACCGCGACGAATGAGGATCGAACACAGGACGCCCCATTGCAAAACACTCGACCTCGGCGGATTCCTGCTTGGTGTGTGTGTGTGTGTGTGTGTGTGTGTGTGTGTGTGTCAAAGGTAGCTTACATAGCAATGAAGACTTTAATTGTTTCTGAGATCACTTAGGTCAAGGTTATTGTTACTGAAAATAGATGACACATGATGTTGACACTTGGATAAGCATCACATATTTACATATTTACATAATGACATGATATATTGTTTCGTGCATGTTATCTGTATTTACATAAAATATTGTTTCATATATATTTTATCCGTATTTACATAACATATTGTTTCATATATGTTATCTGTATTTACATGATATATTGTTTCATGCATGTTATCTGTATTTACATAAAATATTGTTTCATATATATTTTATCCGTATTTTCATAACATAATGTTTCATATATGTTATCTGTATTTACATAAAATATTGTTTCATATATATTTTATCCGTATTTACATAACATATTGTTTCATATATGTTATCTGTATTTACATAACATATTGTTTCATATATGTTATCTGTATTTACATGATATATTGTTTCATGCATGTTATCTGTATTTACATAACATATTGTTTCATATATATTTTATCTGTATTTACATAAAATATTAATTCATATATTTTAACTGTATTTACATGATATATTGTTTCATGCATGTTTGTTTTTTTATCTGTATTTACATTACATATTGTTTCATATATTTCATCTGTATTTACATAAAATGTTGTTTCACATATTTTAACTGTTTTCACATGACATATTGTTTCATGCATGTTATTTGTATTTACACGAAACATGCATTCCAGGCGTGTTGATATCATTTACACGAAATAATGTCCAATGCATGTTATTATACATTAGATAAACAATTGTCGCATGCGATCATTTACTTATAATATGTTTCATGCATGTTTTTGTCCTTTACATAGAATATTATTTCATGCATGTTATTATCATTTATATGTACGCTATTATACTTTACATTCAAAATTATGTCCATGTATGTTATTACCATTACCATGAACTATTATTTCAATGTACGTTATTATACTTTACATGAAATATTATTTCCATGTACGTTATTATCATAAACATCAACTATTATTTCAATGTACGTTATTATACTTTACATGAAATATTATTTCTATGTACGTTATTATCATAAACATGAACTATTATTTCAATGTACGTTATTATACTTTACATGAAATATTATTTCCATGTACGTTATTATCATAAACATGAACTATTATTTCAATGTACGTTATTATACTTTTACATGAGATTTTATTTCCATGTACAGTACAGCTCAAGGGGGTTTTCCAAAAAACCCTCACCCCCGCGGGCTGATAAGACAGCCCACCGCGTTCCCGCTCACCTGTACGCAGGGTTTCCCCTACAATAACCCGGCGGTCCCGCGGGGTTTGATCATTCAACTATTAAACCCGCGGAGGGAAATCCGATAACGATTTATGACGTCACGATGATTGACAGCTGTGATTAAGGCAGCCCCCCCGGCGTTCCCGCTCATCTGTATGCGGGGTTTCCCCTACAATAACCCCAGTACCGCGGAATGTCATCATTTTACAAACGGTAGTTAATATACAACATCACACTATTGGACTAAAATGTTTTTAAATCAAGAGGGATATCCTATTCAGTAACCCAGACGCGACATGTAACATTAACCCATCTGTAATGCGATCAAAGCAAGTGAACGTCAATTATTACTTTCAATTAATAGGTGTTAAAAACATGTCGACAATCTGAGTTGTTTGGTATTATTATGTTATAATTAATCACTTATGCTGTCGGCTTTATGAAGCATTCATGTATCATAAATTCACAAATCAATTCTACCACCCGACGCGGCTAAAGGTAAATACACGTGTACTATGTATAACGGTAGCAGTGTAGTAGATTATCTTTTGACAAATGAGAGGGATATGAATCAACTTGTATACTTTAATGTAGAACAATTTAATACATTTTCCAACCATGCTCCCATTGCATTTTCTTTCAAAATTCTGCATGAAAAAACCGCAATTAATAATTCAAAAATAAACTACTGTAGATGGAATCCTGAAAAAAAGACTTCATTTATTGAAGACGTAAACTCAGAAATTCATATACTAGAGGAGAAGTTGAAGTCTGAAATAGCGAAAGAGTCAAATACTGATACAATAGTTGATGTTTTTACATCATATCTAAATGAAAAGGGTAATAAATATTTTTATAAAAATGTTAAACATAGTACATGTGAATTTACATCACCTGATAAATTTAAACAAAAATGGTACAATGATGAATGTAAACTGAAATATAAAGCGTTCAAAGAAGCTGTGAATAATTTTAACTGCACACAAAATGATGACAACAGGCGCATTTTATATGAAAAGAAAAAGGATTATAAATATTGCTGTAGGAAAATTAGAAATACCTTTAGACATAGCCAATGTAAACAATTAAATGAGGTGAGAAGGAAAAGGCCACAGGAATTTTGGTCTATTTTCAGGAAAAGGACAAAAACCAGCACTGGTGATATAATATCGAACGAAGAATTTTTCAAGTATTTCAAAAACCTAGCCAATCCTAAAGACTAAAATTTCGACAATGGTAGTAAACAATATGTATACAATTTTGAAAACACAGATCAGGAAAATGAACCCACATTTGAGGAATTAGATCAGACTATATCACTTGAAGAAATAAAAAAGGCAAGTCGACAATTAGGAAATAATAAAACATGTTCAGTTGATAACATTCTGTATGAGTATTTTAAGGAAAATATAGATAGCTTATGTTACCCTTTAAAATTATTGTTTAATTATATACTTGATAGTAAATCATTTCCTCGCTGCTGGTCTACAGGTTCTATTAAGCCCTTATATAAAAAGGGTGATAGCACGGATACCAATAATTACCGTGGCATTACAATAACAAGTTGTTTTGCTAAGTTTTTCACTGTCATATTGAACGAACGTTTGAAGAATTGGGCATTAAATAACGATATTTTGACAGACGCTCAATTTGGGTTTAAACCTAATCACTGTACAGTAGATGCTATTTATTGCCTTAACGCTTTAATCGAACGACAATTTCAAGCAAAGGGTAAATTGTATTGTTGTTTTATCGACTTTAAGAAGGCGTATGATTTTATTGATAGGTATTCACTCTGGTTTAAATTGCTTCAATTAGGAGTTGATGGAAAACTTTTTTCCGTTATTCGTTCAATGTATGACGAGGTAAAATTATGCGTTAGTCATTTGAATTCATATTCTGATTATTTCAGCAGCGAGATCGGTTTATTCCAAGGGGAAATAACTTCCCCGATGATGTTTTCCCTTTTTCTAAATGATATTGAAAATGCTTTTCACCATTCTAATACTATTGCGGTGACCATTGATCAACTATCTATATATTTATTATTATTTGCTGACGATGCAGTAATGTTTGCGGAATCAAAGGAGGCACTGCAGGAGAACCTGAATTGCTTAAAGAGTTATTGTGACAAATGGAGTCTGACTGTAAATGTTGAAAAAACAAAGGTTATGATTTTTAGGAAAAAGGGTGTTCTGAAAGAAGATTATACATGGACATACCAAGGTGAAAACATTGAAATGGTAGAAAGTTTTAGCTATCTTGGGTTGGTGTTCTCCTGCAGGGGCTCATTTGTACAAGCAACATACGAATTAAAGGGCAAAGCGTTGCGATCAATGAACGCCTTGTTTAATGTCACAAATCAATTGGACGTGCCTATCAATATCATGCTTGATTTATTTGATTCTCATGTCCAGTCTGTTTTGAATTATAGTTGTGAGGTCTGGGGACATTTATCTGCTGAAAACCTAGAATTAGTGCATAAAAAATTCTGTAAATGGATACTAAATGTTAAAACCAGCACTTCGACTCTGGCTATATACGCTGAACTTGGACGTTATCCTCTACAAATATCTAGATATATACGTATTGTTAAGTACTGGCTAAAATTATACCAGGAAAAGTCACATAATTGTATCCTCAGAACGTTGACATTGGATCAAAGATCTCGAGCAGAAAGGGATGTAAATATTGTTAACTGGTCATCCAAAGTTCGCGATATCCTGCAAAATGCAGGATTTCGCGAGATTTGGTTGTATCCGGAGTCTGTAAATGCTAATGTATTTGTACCTCTGCTACGGCAAAGATTAAGGGATATGTATATATGTACATGGCAGGAAAGTATCAAATATTACTCATCACTTTCACTTTTTAGACAGTTTAAAATAATATTTGAACGGTCTAGCTATTTGGACATTTTAACTTTTCCAAAGTATAGAAACATTATATCTAAGCTAAGGTTGACATCCCATAAATTAAGAATTGAAACTGGTCGTCATGAAAACATTGAAAGGAACCAAAGAATTTGTACCTTATGTAATTTGAATGATTTGGAGGATGAGTTCCATTTTGTATTAGTTTGTCCGTTCTATGAAACATTAAGAAAACAATTCATACCGCGCTATTACGCACAACGTCCGAGTATGTACAAGTTCATAGAACTCTTAAACACAGAAAGAAAAAAATATTTATGTAATCTTGCGTCATTTTGCCTCAAAGCTTTTGAGATGAGAAAACTCTCTATTTGAAAATAAAAAGCATCCTTATTAGACGGGCGTTAACAGTCCCACTTTCTTTCTTGATATAATTAATTTCATATTGAAATTAATATATATATATATATATATATATATGTAAGTATGTGTATGGGTATGTGTATATATATATATAATTATAATTATATAGTTACTTGTGTATATATGTGTATTTATACATATGCATATAAACTTGATTTAAATTTATTTAAACTTATTTAATTTAAACTTAGTTAAGTACTATTTCTCAACTATTTCATTGTCTTAACCATTTCTGTATGTATATTTGTGAATATCAACCATGGGCTGTATATGCTTAAGTTGAAAATAAAATTTCTGTTCTGTTCTGTTCTGTTGTCCTCCCCTATTAATATAGGCGAATCTTTGATTGCCGGATCTGTTTTCTGGCAAATAAGTCAGACAAGAAATAAAATGACAACTGGACGCTTGTTAATGAGAATCGAAATGTTTAATTCACAATACTCGCATTTGGTACGGTTTCGAATATGGAAACTTATACACAATATTGACTGGAAAGATGATGAAGTTCAATTATGTTGTTGTCTATATGTTTTCCCTTTTCCACTTGCAGACGCTTTCTGACGCAGCTACAAAAGAAGAATTTGGAAACATTGTGACATAATACAAAACTGTCTCAATGGTTTCAACCTTATTCAATAATAAGTGTACTTCCGTTTATAGAGTTTCCAAATGTTTACCTACAAGTTTTCAAATTGGCTACTGCTGATGTGTTGCATGTGGAAAATGGTTAATAAGAATACTCTTCCTCTCAGTGGCATAATACAACTTAGTTGTAAAGGATGTGCATGTAATGTAATTCAAAAAAATATATCACCATTCGCATACGCGCAATAAGATCATGATGTAACCGTCTTACTACATGCATCTAGGCTTACAAGCCTCACAAGAACGGTTATGACCAAACACTAACTATAAACGTACGTTTTTTATTGTAAATTCTATTTATGTCAATATATCCGAAGGTCGGTTTTGGCGTGACGTGAAACATGTATTAACAAAACCCGTCATGATCAAGTTCTCCATTGTCAAATGTTTTCATCTCTAGTCCATAATAGATCTTTAAGTTTTTGATATATGTTTCTGTATTATATGTAGACGTTTTGAATGTCGTCTACTGCGGATTTATCATATGTTGGAAAGGGGGGTTAAATAAAAAATAAAAAGATGAGTGCTTGTTAGCTGATTGTGTAATGATCTTATCAAGTTAACCCCTTTCCAACAAACATCAAGCAGACGACTTGTAAAACACTTTGTCAATCATTATTTTCAGCCCTGTATCCATTTGCCACAATGCTCTTTCTGACCCTTATGTTCCCGTCTGCCACTTGATTCAATAGTACATAGTGCTAAAGAGTGGAATTACACTTGTTTTCCCCCCTCTGGTCTTTTCTTAAAAGAACCTTCTTTTCGTCTTAGTCCCTCGTTTGTGCGGCTCACGATGGTGTCTTCTCAAACAAATGTTTTACCTGCAGCGGAGTAAAAGGCTTTGACATATCATCTGATGATGTTTTCCTTACCGAGTCTAGTTCCTCCTTAATCTTCACTCCACCACCGAATAACGGAAAAAAGTCGTGTTAAGGTTAGTCCAACATTCCCTATGCCGATGGAATCATCCCTTAGCTTCCGAAGTCACATTCTGTTTTGTATTAGCCTTTTTAAATAGGTTGTAAACAGTTAAGTAGCTAGGACCATGATGCGACCATTGTACAGGACAGTGATCTATGAATTGATTGATTGATTGATTGGGGTTTAACGCCATTTTTAACAATATCTCAATTATATCACGGCGGCCAGTTCTCCTACTCATGCATTTCCTGGGTTTCTCACACCAGTACTCCACACAACAACCTTTCCAAGCAACTGGCTGCTTTTCCACATAGACTAAGCCCATTGGTGGAAGACGAATGACGCCATCTATGAATTGAAAATGAAATGTAAATATAGTTCAGAACGGCAGTTATTTTAAAAATCATTCATTTTAAGTCACTCTTTTACACGTTGTTTAATGATGCACAGTTAATAAAAATGCGCTTGTTTTTCAGGAATTATCTTTATACATATAATATTGTCACGCTGATTAACCAACCTACTTTTGAGATATACCACTCTTTAATACGGATTAAGATAAAGTGGCGGTTTATTACAACACATGTCAACCCTTTACCCAGACTTTCTGTAGATGACTTTCAACTGTATTTCACTTAGATCATAGTATTGTATTGTTAAGTTACCAATACTCACGATTTTATTCACCCTGACACGATAACATATATTTTACCGAATCTATTAGCGCGTAGGATGGAACCCATTAATACGTTTTTTAAAGTGTTTGGTATGCCGGGAAACTATTTTGCCCTTTTACCACATACAGATGCTGTCGACGCCTCTACAGCAGATGACTTATGAAAACATTGTGACAACATGTAAAATTTCTCATGTTTCAACTTTATTCAATATTGATTCATTCATTAGGGCTTAACGCGGTTTTCAACTATTGTTCAGTATATCACGCGTGCCGGTTCACGTACTTAAGCTACCAGTTCTACTTACAACATACATCAAAAGTAGCTGGCTGCTTTTTCAAATTGACTGTTAGTCCATTGGTGAAACACGAGTGACGTTTCGTCAAACTTCGAAAATGTTGGCGGAGCTGGTATTCGAACTCATAACCCTTGGATTTACAGCCTGTGTCGCTACCGACTGAGTTATCGGGGCTCAATAATTAAGCTTCTATTTATTGTAATATCACGAAGTTTTGCGTAGATATTTTATATGTCGTCTGCTGCATACATGTATATCAAGTATACATATTCATTGAGCGGGGCGGGGCGATCACGCACCGGTTTATGATGCAACTTGGATCTGTTTACGATAGTCGACGTATCAGATGGCAATTTTAAGATACACAAGCTTTTCCCATGATGTTTTATTTTACTGTATGCATATCTAAACGAAGTCCACTATGCACAGGTACAAAATATTACCTATAAATGAGGCGTGTTAGGGGATATTGATGCCAATTCGAACAGTATAGTGTATGTACACCAGCAACCTGTTGCAACCTGTTATACAGTCATAAATGGCAAAAACACAACATTAACAGAAAAGCTGATTCCTTATTTAATGCAAAAATAACTTTGATGTCAAATCAACAATACCCAAAGTCACTAGACACTACTAAAAGATGAGGATATTATGAGCTTGTGCATGTCACAAGTTAAAAGTTGGCTTTTGTGCAAAGTTTAGATCCAGATCAGGGATGCACACAGCTCATATATAACTTACAAGATTGTTAGACGAAACTGTCAACTTTTATAGATTCTGATTAAACTGACCAGGTTCACAAGACAATCTGAACATACACTTAAAATAGCTTGTTCCTTTTCTCATACACTCGCTCTGAACTAGTGTGCAGCGGTTGTTTTGTGCATGTTTTATTTGTTCTTGCCTGCGCAGGATTCAATTAATCGCATTACAGTAAGAAAAGCTTAACGCAGTTTGTACACTATTCAGTCATATCACGGCGGCCAGTTCAGATACTCATGTGTTTCCTAGCTTTCTTCGGGACAGGTCCTATGTTCGAGGCTTATGATACAGGCATATATTGGTAAACGTAAATAAATATAAACCAGAAACAGGACCTATATTTTGCTCCGATACAATTAGTTTAAACATGCAGACTATTGGAATATATTTGAAATCTCTACTCCGAATTAAATGATTTCATAAAAGATTCCGTTTATTTTTAAAATGAGCATTTCATCATATGCTTTTAACAATGCTCAATGTTGATTAATTGGGATAAAACGTCGTTTTCAACAATTGTTCAGTCAAATTACTGCGGCCAATTCACATATCTCGACACTGCAAACAATCATGATTAAGGGCACCCAACGTTATGGCAATTGCTAAATGTATATATAGAGATCAGCACGCACATTCATGCTATCCAATGTTGTTGTACATAGTTCGAAGGAATTTCTAGATTTGCCTGCGTGAATACGCATAGTGGTTTCGATCTACACTTCACTGCCTACGCTAAAAACAAATTATATTACCTTTGATCATATATACTTTATGTTGTCGTTTTACATTGTTCTAATATCTTTTGTGTTTTTTAGGGGACATAGATAAATTTATTTTACATATTTCTATTGAAAATAGTAAAATGCAAGTTTTCAGCCGAATCTTATAAAATGTATGTATATATGTATGAAATTTGCTTGCCAAAAAACGATGTTATTTAAACGACGAAACAAACTGTCAGATTACCAGCTGGTTAATCGGGTCAATAAAAACAATGCCCTGTGATCTATATGCACGTCACCGTCTTTCAATCAGCCTGACAACCAACACAAAATATATCACACGTTTTTCATCTGTCACGTGCTTTATAAAGTGCTACACCCTTTACACGCAAACATTAATATTTATATTGAAACGAAATCTGTTTTGCGATTCATTTGTCTTCAATGTAGTGTCGTATAAAAAGTGATTTTTGTTTGATTTGGTAAATGAATATAAATTCGTTAATGGATTTATCATAATCGTGTTGATCTTAATAGTATGTGAATGTAAAAATAGGATTATCATTCTCAAAGGTAAGGCTTTATTTCTCAAATATGCTGTAGAACAATGAATTTGATTATAAATGTTTGCAATATGCACATGCAGATTTCATCGCAATAGAGCTCAGACAACTCGATGTTCAAAGTATTCAAGTAAGGTATTTTAGCGACTGTTCCAGTGTTTCTTTGTTTTGGTCTTAGTTTCAGCATATAAAACATACTCGTATATATACATGATCAGTCAAGTTTGCACATATATGCGCATACAAATCCAGGTCTACAGTGTACATGGTACATTTAGTAACAGTGATTTATCTGATCTGACTCAATTGTCATTATTTGATTTAGCCATTGGTTTGCTAATATCCGAGGAAACATGTAATGACCTGAAAATTAGCAGTATACATGTAGATTTGAGTAGGGGGTCATATTTTAAGAGACGTAGAAGTCTCTCCGTTTTCAGTGTTCTCTCTTCCGTCCATAATTACATCATAAATCGACTTCCTGTAGATGCGTTTACAGACTTCTGGTTCGGATTAATGGAAATGGGTTACAATATGAAATATAGTAAATGAAATATAGTAACACAAGTTAAAAGCCAATGAAAAGAGGGAACGTCATCTAAAATATTTAATCTCGAGGAGCTTGAGAAAGAACGTAACTATTATTGAAATTAAATTGCAATATATATTTTTTTTTTTATTAACACTCGCCATGCAGAATAATCAATCTGTCGAGCGATTATTTTGAAAAGTAAACAATCGCTCGTGATGCATATGCCTGCAAAATTTACTATTTGGGAAGCAGAGTAAATAATATAGAATAGTTAACATAATGTATAATCGGAAAACAAATTAAAACACACCCACTCGCATTTTTCCGCGGGGGCTTCGCGGGGGCTCCGCGAAAGAAATATAGGCCACTCCCATTTAACATTTTCTGCGGGGGGAACCCTGCAATCCACCTCAAGCGGGCATATCTCTGAAATACCTGTAAAACGCCGGGTTAAGCCGGGGGAGCGACTTAACGCCGGCGGTTCATCATTTTATCGATACCCCCCTCAACCCGGGGGTGAGGGTTTTTGGGAAAACCCCCTTGAGCTGTACTGTACGTTATTATCATACACATGAACTATTATTTCAATGTACGTTATTATACTTTACATGAGATATTATTTCCATGTACGTTATTATCATAAACATGAACTATTATTTCAATGTACGTTATTATACTTTACATATTATTTCCATGTACGTTATTATCATAAACATGAACTATTATTTCAATGTACGTTATTATACTTTACATGAGATATTATTTCCATGTACGTTATTATCATAAACATGAACTATTATTCCAGGCATTTTATTATCATTAACACTTACTTTTATTTCCATGTACGTTATTATCATTAACAAGAACTATTATTCCATGTACGTTATTATCATTAACATGAACTATTATTTCCATGTACGTTATCATCATTAACAGGAACTATTATTTCCATGTACGTTTGTATACTTTACATGAACTATTATTTCCATGTACGTTATTATCATTTACACTAACTATTATTCCATGTACGTTATTATCATTATCACTTATTATTATTTCCATGTACGTCTTTATAATTTACATGAATTTTTATTCCATGTAAGTTTTTATCATTTACATGAACTATCATTCCCACGTACGTTTTTATCATTTACATGAATTATTATCACAGGCATGTTAACCTCGTCCAATGGAATTCTCGGTCTGTTGCTGACGTTGTTGAACAATCCGATGTGTCTGGCAAAGATCAGAGAGGAAATAGACGCGGTGGTAGACGGCGATAGGCTGCCAGAGTTTCAGGACAGGCTGAGTACGCCGTACTTGGAGGCTGCCGTTCTAGAGGGACTTCGATATTTTTCTCACTTTCCCTTGATGCCACATAGGTACACGTATACTAATTTAGCCACGTCTTCAGGGTCCTGATGATCTATCATAATAGTTCTAAATCAGTTAAGGTACATTGGCGTGAACCAATGGGGCAGAATATACATGTATTCAAAATCGTCTGCTACAGATGCATTGGATGTGTCTCCAAGTGGGAAAGGGTAAACTACCGCACTCTGGTATGATTATTAAACCTTTATATTGGATAATGTTTGCCATGTACATGTATGATTATTAAACCTTTATCTTGGATAATGTTTGCCATGTACATGTATGATTATTAAACCTTTATCTTGGATAATGTTTGCCATGTACATGTATGATTATTAAACCGTTATCTTGGATAATGTTTGCCATGTACATGTATGATTATTAAACCTTTATCTTGGATAATGTTTGCCATGTACATGTATGATTATTAAACCGTTATCTTGGATAATGTGTGCCATGTACATGTATGCTTATTAAACCTTTATCATGGATAATGTTTGCCATGTACATGTATGATTATTAAACCGTTATCTTAGCTAATGTTTGCCATGTACATGTATGATTATTAAACCTTTATCTTGGATAATGTTTGCTATGTACATGTATGTTTATTAAACCTTTATCTTAGATAATGTTTGCCATGTACATGTATGTTTATTAAACCTTTGCTAATGTGTGCCATGTACATGTTAATTTATTGCAGTTGCAAAAAAGATGTAGAATTTGAAGGATATCTTATACCGAAAGGAGCCCAGGTTTGTCATTCAATTACTTACATCGTCTCTTCAGTGGAAAGTTTAGAGCTTCTGTCTTGATAACGGGAGCCCAGGTTTGTCATTCAATTACTAACACAGTCTCTGCGGTGCAATGTTTAGAACTTCTGTCTTGATAGCCGGATCCCAGGTTTGTCATTCAATTACTTACACCGTCACTGCGGTGCAATGTTTAGAGCTTCTGTCTTGATAGCGGGAGCCTAGGTTTGTCATTCAATTACTAACACCGTCACTGCGGTGCAATGTTTAGAGCTTCTGTCTTGATAGCGGGAGCCCAGGTTTGTCATTCAATTACTTACACAGTCACTGCGGTGCAATGTTTAGAGCTTCTGTCTTGATAGCGGGAGCCTAGGTTTGTCATTCAATTACTAACACCGTCACTGCGGTGCAATGTTTAGAGCTTCTGTCTTGATAGCGGGAGCCCAGGTTTGCCATTCAATTACTTACACCGTCACTGTGGTGCAATGTTTAGAGATTCTGTCTTAATAGCGGGAGCCCAGGTTTGTCATTCAATTACTTACATCGTCACTGCGGTGCGATGTTTAGAGATTCTGTCTTAATAGCGGGAGCCCAGGTTTGTCATTCAATTACTAACACCGTCACTGCGGTGCGATGTTTAGAGATTCTGTCTTGATAGCGGGATCCCAGGTTTGTCATTTAATTACTTACACCGTCACTGCGGTGCGATGTTTAGAGCTTCTGTCTTTATAGCGGGAGCCCAGGTTTGCCATTCAATTACTTACACCGTCACTGTGGAGCAATGTTTAGAGCTTCTGTCTTGATAGCGGGAGCCCAGGTTTGCCATTCAATTACTTACACAGTCACTGCGGTGCGATGTTTAGAGCTTCTGTCTTGATAGCGGGAGCCCAGGTTTGTCATTCAATTACTTACACCATATCTGCGGTGCGATGTTTAGAGCTTCTGTCTTGATAGCGGGAGCCCAAGTTTGTCATTCAATTACTTACACCGTCACTGCGGTGCAATGTTTAGAGCTTCTGTCTTGATAGCGGGAGCCCATGTTTGTCATTCAATTACTTACACTGTCACTGTGGTGTAATGTTTAGAGCTTCTGTCTTGATAGCGGGAGACCGAGGTTCGATCCCCGATCGGTTAACACCAAATACTTTAACAATGGTAGTAATGTATTCTCTCATTAGGGCTTAGGGCTGCGGTAATATCATTACGACTGATCAATCGGTGTCAGTATACATTACACCAAAAGGAGTGAACAATGACCCAGGAAACTCCGCGATATAGCTGAAATGCTGCTGAATACGGCGTAAAAAACACTTCAAACATTCAAGTAATCAATTACAAACATGCTCGTTAAAGTGCAATGGTTTCGCTATAACTCGAAGTCTAAAGTTACCTCGAAGTTTTCGAAATACATCCGTAACATGAATCGGTTCGAGATAAATGATATATCGAGCTATCGTGATTTCTTTTTAGACGTAACTTTATTGTGCTGGAAAGGTAGTTTATCAATTTGATCTGAATTTAGGTAATTCTAGATAAGAAATAGTCCATGTAAACAGGTAACTCTCTGACTACATATCCTTTAACCCTCTCCTTAAAAAGAACAAAGCAAAACAACAACAACAACAACAACAACCACAACCACCACCACCACCACCACCGCTGCCACCACACCACACCACACCACACCACACCACCACCACCACCACCACCACCATCATCAAGCTAAATTGTCTATGTTAGATAGTGACCAGTTATCTGGGAAGGATGTTGTGTTGGGTACAGGTGATAGAAAGCTAGAAAACACACCTGTTAGGTGAACCGGCCGTCGCCGTAATAAAGCTAGATAACACACGTAAGGCGAACTAGCCGTCGCCTTAATAAAGCTAGACAACAGACGTTAGGTGAACTGGCCGTCGCCGTAATAAAGCTAGACAACACACGTTAGATGAACTGGCCGTCGCCGTGATAAAGCTGAAATACTGTTAGAAACGTCGTTAAACTAAGATAAATCGAATTATTTCAGGTGTTTGCCAATACCTGGTATATACACCACAATCCCGAACTTTGGTCTGACCCCTGGTCATTTAAACCGGAACGTTTTCTGGACGACTCGGGCCAGTTACTGGACGCCAAACATCCAACTCGAATGAAGTAAGTACGGATCACTGTTATGTGTATGTTATGACTATATTAAAGCTCTGTAATAACCTGTTTATCAGAATTCTCTCACTTACACGAGTGTTGATTAATGCATTCAAAAGTCGTTGCTATAAATGTTAATATAATACTAACACACTACACAATTTGAAATAATACTTGTTGTTTGTATGTTTATATGTTTTCTCAAAATACCATGTACGGTGTTTAAATTCACCTCGATCCTCAATTGATTGATTTGGGCTTAACGCCATTTTTCAACAATTTTCAACAATGTTCAGTCATATCACGGCGGCCATTGCACATAATCATGTATTTCCTGTCTTTCCCACACCACGCAACAGACTTTCCAAGCAAATGACTGCTTAGAATATTTACCCACTAGTTGAAGACGAATGTCGCTTGTCAAAGAGACTTTTGGCAAACGTCGGAAAGAATGTTGGCTGATTTGGTATTCGAATTCACAACCCCTGACAGCCGGCGTCGCTACCGACTGAGCTACAAGGGTTCGGCTGGATCCTCTAGCATGAATGTGCAGGCAGATATTTCCCCCACACGTGAAATAATAACGACAACGTTTTCTTTCTTTGAGCATCGCTCAAATAATTACGAATGTAGGAAAATCAAAGTACTGCCGGTAACCGATGAAGTTACAAAAGTGGCGTGTCTAACTTTGGTCTGAGTAACATATTCAGGTATCCATGGTCATTTATTTATCCCAATCGTGTATAAACCATTTCACACATCGAACAAATATGCAGTAGACGACTTTCAAAACATCTTAGCAAAAATGTAGAAAATCTCTATACATTTAATAATAATTATTTACTAGATCTGAACAAATTGTGACAACATGAGGAATTGCTCATCATGAGCAATTTCTCCTTTTGGCTGAATGTTTTCAAAAGGCGTATTCTGCAGAGGCACATGTGTCTATATGTGGGAAAGGGTTAAATAACAATATTCATCATTCTCTGTCTCGTTATTATCTGTTCCATAGCGGATTGATGTTTGGAGTTGGACCGAGGAATTGTCTGGGAGAAAGTCTGGCAAAGTCACGAATTATTCTGTACCTTGCAACGTTGATTCAGAAATTCGACATCGTCATGACGTCAGACACTCCAGCCAATCCAGACTCGTATAAAGCTGGCCTCATTCTGGAACCGCCTCATTATAAATGCAAGTTCATCCGAAGGTCATCAGCATCATAAAAGTGCTATTAATATATGAGATACTTGGTACTAAGCAGTTAAGCATTTGCAATCAGTGTATATACCAGATCAGACAGCGCATAAGCGCAATCTGATCAGGCACTGCAATGTTCGCCAATTTGTCACATAATGTTTTCCATTTTAATTCTTTAACGTTGATGCCCATGTAGGTATTCTTCAACACATTTGATAATTACGCTAAGGTTGTTTCTCGCTGTTCAAATATGCTGTGTAGCCAATGTACATGTACATTCAAATGTAGACTATTGAATACGTAAAACAAATAGGTGTTAGTCTTTAATGACATAATAGAAGGTGACATCAACATTTCACTGGTGTTTAGTTTTAACAAATGAGCTTTTCCGCGAGAAAACCAACATTGTTGACTCTGCGTAAAGTATCGACCCGTATCAGCCTAAGCATGCCACACAGGCTAACCCGGACAGACACTTTTCGCCTCGTTACTCTACACCTCTTTCCTCATGAGACGGAATGTTTCGGCGCATATCCGTTTGCGCGGACTGCGCAGGCTGATCTGGGTCGATACATAACGAAGATGCCATAATGTTGGTTTTCTCGCGGTACGGCTCAAATTTAATACTTTTCCTAATTCAAGTCCCAAAACAATAACATTCTTAAATCGTTCTCTGTGCTCAGAAATATAATGGGTCTAATTCCCCCAGGCTTACTTAGCGCTAAGTAATACTTCAATTACATCATTTTTGTTTCCCTCATATTTTGTAAATACATGAATGATGGAATATATTTTAAAAATATATGATAAGTTAACAAAAATATTTGATTTGCTGACAAACAATCCTTTTAAGAAGAGAAATATTTTGGCATTTTTATAAGAGAAACAAAAATGATGAAATATGTGTTTATTAATTAACGTTAAGTAAGGTTGGTAGAATTTGACCCTGTATGCTCCAAAAAAGACATCTGCTTGGCCAATTACGAGAATGAGCTTGTTTCTGAGCAAAACAGATACTTGCAAACAAATTCTGAGATCGAGGTAAACTTATAAACTTTTGGAGCCAGCAGATTATATATTAAAAATGCTTGTTATAGTAAATAGAATAAAAAACGCAAAACATTAAAAGATCGAATTTCTTTTGTATTATTTGATAGATTTATGCACAGTTCAATGAAATAAAGTAATGAAACCACGAATAAGCTATAATAAATAGCTTAAACAGTTTAGATTAGAATTGTAAACCCGGAAATTGAGATTATAAGTATGACTTTTCTATTGATTCGTTGATTGATTGCATATAACGCCGTTTTCAACAGTATTTCAGTTAAAGCCTAGCGATCAATACACATAACGTGTGCTACCTGACTCGTACCATTACTCCAAGCAGCATTCCCCCCCAGATAATAGGCTACCTTTCCACATAGACTGTTTAGCCCATAGGTGGAAGACAAAAGACTCTAGTCATAATTACTTGTGTTAATTATCAGAAAGAATGAATGACCGAGCCGGCGTTTTTACTCACGACCCCTGGATTGATAGCCGTCGGCGTTACCAACAATTCTTGTTGTAAGTGAATTAGTATGCGTACCATTCAAAAGGATAACAATCACACTATGATGGCCAATAGAGCGATTCGGGCCCTTATTGGCATCACCGTGTTTCCAAGTCAGCTGACATTATTTCCAGTCGCATATAATATCAGCTTTATTGAGAGCGTACAGTTCTTAACCCTTTTCCTCATACGACAATACGAATTTGAACATATTTCGTCAACAAATAGAAAATCTCTATAATTGGATGGATAACATTTTGTCAAAAGAAGAAATTGCGCGTTTTGAGCAATTTCTTCTATTGTCACTATGTTTTTAAAAAGTCGTCTGCTGCAGAGGCGTTAGGAAGCTCTATCTGAGGGAAATGGTTAAATGCATGCGAACTATTCAACAAAACACACTTCACATAGCCAGAAGAGCGATCAAGACCATCAATCGCATCCTGTTTCCTTTTCAATGACGCAGCTTCCTTATACAACAAATCTGCAGCAGACGACTTTGAACATATATACTCAAAAACATGGAAAATCCCAATAAATGAAGGTTTAATTACTGAAAAGAGTTTAAAATATTGTGGAATCGTTTTGAGTAATTTCTTCTTTCGTCAGATTGTTTTCAAAATTCGTCTGCTGCAAAGGCCCAATAAACCGTCTTTATAAGGGAAAGGGGGGGGGGGGGGGGGGGGGTTAGTTGAATACAAACACTTGAACTATTAATCTGGTACAGTGTCATTAACTACCACCTTCCTGGTCGATTGATGGCTGTTTATAAACAGAAGCCTTGTTGGTGTAGTGGTAGAGTGTCCGCCTCGGGTGTGGAAGGTCGCGTGTTCGATTCCCAACCGGGTCATTCCAATGACTCTAAAAATGGTACTAATGGCTGCCCTCCTTAGCGCTCAGGCTTGCAGGAAGCGGCGTCAGACATCAAAATAATAATTCTAAACAACGTTCCTTACTGACATGTGGAGTTTTATTTATTACCTATATGATATAATATCGTTGTTTTAAAATATCCGAGGACAAACAATGATATCTAGAAATGTACAGAGTAGGTAACATTGTGGTAAAATGAGGGATGTCTAACCCTGAGCAATTCTTTATTCGTACTCAATTATCGATACAACCACTGGGCCATACTTCACATACTAAACATGATGTAAATGAACATAGTATCATTAATACAAGAGTGACATAACGTCTGGATAGTAAAGGGTTGTAAATCAAAAAATCAATCTATTTTACTTGGGCGTTCCTCTTTCCAGATATAGACGGCCTTTAATAATTCGAACTGGATGAATTCTAGAGAGAAAAACAACAACCGTGCGGAATATAGGAACAAGCTAGAAAATTATCTCAACTTACTAAGAAGAATTGCTCTACAACTGTCTATATATTTCATTTTTATGCGGGGGATTCAGCTATGCTGAATACCTCCGTATATTGTCATGACCAGCTTCCAGGAAGTGTAAAATTTTAAATGTTTTGTGCTGCCCTCTGTTTTTTCAAAATGGACATTTCTTCTTGATTGTCCAGGGATCAGTTAAATACGTTTCACAACAAGCTAAACAGTATGCACAAAGTAAACGTACACAATGTAATGTTTTAATCCATGAAGTTGTATGCATAATTTAGAAATTTAAGTTAGACATAAGGATCTTAAATGTTTCTTTTAAATATATGGAAAACGAGTAGCTTTAAAGCGGGTAGCTAAAAAAAAAACCTTTGAAAAAATCCCTGCAATGAAAAATACGGAAATACGGCTGTCGTGCATCGTCAACATTTTCCCTTGTTAACAATCTACAGGCTACATTTTGCATCGGATCTTCATGAAAGTTTATCAGAACATCCATCTCAATCAAATCTTGAACAATTTTGAAACTGGGCCATTTGAGGTAAACAAAATAGGTCACTAGGTCAAATTGAAGGAGCCCGGCCGGGTAGCTCAATTGGTAGCGTATCTGACTCGTGATCTGGAGGTCACGGGTTCGATACCCGGTTGCGGCGACATTCTTTCGGGCGATGTTTTCCATTGCCTCTCACCTCTGATCTATGTGAGAAAGTAGTCAGTGGCTTCGAAAGAATGTTGTGTAAGTACTGGTTTGAGAAAGCCAGGAAAACATGGGTAGGTGCACTGACCGCCGTGATATGACCAAAGCTGTTGAAAGCGGCGTTAAACTCCAAACAAACAAATTGAAGGAAAATCTTGTTAACACTCTAGAGGCCACATGTTCAACTCGAGCATGTTGAAACTTTAGCAGAATGTTTGTCTTGATGATGTAAGTCAAGTACGAACATGAGTCATGTCGGATCAAAAAGTAGGTCGCTAGGTCAAATTGAAGGAAAAGCTTGTTAACACTCTAGAGGTAGGTCAAGTTCGAACATGGGTCATGATAGGTCAAAAAGTAGGTCACTAGGTCAAATTGAAGCAATTTCTGCTTCAGCAGTTTAAAATGCTGTCAAAATGTTTGTATTAATGATATCTAGGTCAAGTTCGAATATGAGTCACATTGGGTTAGAAACTAGGTCACTAGGCCAAATTGAAGGAAAATATTGTTAACTCTTTAGAAGCATCTTTTTTGGCTACAGTAGCTTGAAATTTGATCAGAATTCTAGCTAAATGATATCTAGGTCAAGTTTGAATATGGGTCATGCCGGGTTAAAAACTAGGTCACTAGGCCAAATTGAAGGAAAATCTTGTTAACACTCTGGATACTGTATTTTTAGGTTGAGCATGTTGACATTTTATCATAATGTTTGTCTTAATAATATCTAGGTCAAGTTCTAACATGCTTTATGTTTGGTGATAAAAATAGGTCACTAGGTCAAATTGAAGGAAACTCTTGTTAACTCTAGAGCTAACATCCCCTGCATTTCAGTACTTTCAGTACTTTATAAGTATAAAAAATCCTATATTTGGGAAGACGATACATTTCAGGTGTAAATCGAGTGCTGGAGGAATACACGGGGTGTTGTATCACCCTTATCTTACCGACCAGTAATTGACAGCTTGATTAAGGAAGTCAAGCGATCCGAATGTCCACACAATTCGTTTGATAACGATCCCATTTTTGGTGACAAGTTGCAAGTTCGAAGAAAGAATGTTAACTTTTGGCCTCGTGAAATCCGACTACAGATCATCAATGGAGAAGAAAATGCTTACAGGAATGTGCCTTATGTCTGCACATAGAGATATGAATATCAACATTTATGTTTTCAAAAGTATTCTGCTGCAGATTTATATTGTTTTCAAAAGCATACTTATGAATTCAAAATGTAGCCTACCTAGTATCACTTAAACCTTGCGAGTTGGTTGCGGCGGATTTCTAGGCATTTTCAGCCAAACCCTTCGGAACTCCTAGCGGGCATCGAGCTACCTTAAACTCGGACTTAAAACAGCATCGCAAACTGATAGCAAATTAATTGGTAAATGCCTGGCAGATGTTCGGCCGGGAATCACACACATCGGGAAAGCGCCGCGCCAAATTCGCCGCTCAGAGCTCGGCCGGAATCGGGGGACAGCAGGCTGTCCGATCGCGCTATATTGATGATATCTAGTCCATGTTCGAATATGGGTCATAGCAGGTTAACAAAAAAGGGTCACTTGGCTAAATGAAAGAAAATCTTGATAACACTCTGGAGGTTGCATTTTGAATCTTTATCAGAAAAATGTCTTGATGAGTTTTGCATTGTTCAAACACTTTTTCCCAGTGTAGTACATGGTTTAGATTATTATTTCTATTTGATGGAAGTTGAATTAACATTGACATATTTCTCAATATAGTGAAGCAGAAACATAAAAATATATTATCTTTCAATTTCTTAACAATAAATACATAAACAAAAGCTGCAATTGATATTTCTTTTCTCATTTTCCCTTCTTCTCCAATCTTCCTGAAGCATCAGGCCGTCAGCGCTTCAGTTCTTCGATTAAATAAATTTGTTTAATCATGTTGTGTAAATTTCTCTATCAGATACAGGGATACTTATATGTTTATAGGAATAAAAGGCTGATCTGAATATACACTTCCAATATCATAATCACGGTTCGTTTTCCTGAAGCGCAATTCATTCATAGCTTATTTGATAAACAGACACAGAATTTACAGGATTACTTGATCCAATAAAATAACTGATGTAAAGTTTGTTATCCTTTTTACAATATATTATTGCATATGAACTGTGCATCCCCCATATTTGTTCGTGAAATATCTCTATGGTTGTACAGTGTGGGGAGATGATATGCATATAATTTGACCCCCGTCCAGCTATATAGATGTAACCTCTCGTATCTACTGCGAGACCGCGTGGAGACACCAGTACGTCATGTTTATAAACATGTTGTACAGTACCGTTAAGATCCATACTTGTCACACTGTGCTTGGCTTCATCTGATACGTATAGTGTTTTCTGATCCGGACTTAGTACAATGCTACATGGCTCTTCAAACAATGTGTGTCCCTTTTCATCTGTTGAGATTACTTTTAATAGGTACCCATCTAAATCAAGGATTTTAACGGCGCCAGGATTCAGATAAGAGACAATCAATTTGTTGTTAGTATAAACAATACCACAACACCACCACTAATGTTTACTTCCTTCACTACAGACAATGTCTTACCAACCTGTATGAATACAAGTTTATTGTCACATAAAACGACAATCTGATCTGGTTCTACACGCGTTACATCCCATGGCCGTTTAGTTAGTTTAATACAGGATATTACTTTGTTAATATTAACATCAATTATCTTAACACTATACGTAAGACAATCAACCAAAGCTAGCATGTTGTTGTCTAACATTACTCCACCTTTAATCCAACCGTTTTCAATTGTATCTGTAGAATGAAGGGTATTGACTAAACCATTATATTTCAAAGATACCCGAATTGAACAAGATTGGTTTACACAAATTGGCCACTTTTCACTGTCAGCAAACACAACATCACATGTTGTCGACTCCGATTCAGTCGAGTTTATATCATTAACAAACTTCGCGTAGATTTGACCCATGTTAACCTATTTTATCAATGCCCTTTTCTTAATATTTTGCAGAAGTTGACTGATATCGACTGTTACCTCATCAGGGATCTAAACCCTCCAATGTTATCGAATAATGCCGCAATATCGTTGATAAAATCCTATTTACACTCGTTGTGTTCAATGGTAGCACAATGAGAACAGCAGCGTTTCTCATATATTTGTAATGGTATCAACAAAGTTTCTCCGTTTATTTAGTACACACACTTCTGTTTTTGTCAAGCAGTCTCTCTTTAATAAGTGTTGATGTTACGTAAATACAGTCGTTGTGAGTGCTTTAGTTAAAGTGTCATATATATTTCAAACTGTACATAAAACCTGCGTTTTCCTCTTTATCTTCACCTTAACATGGAGCACAGCGAATACCAGTACTCAAGTCTGTGGTTGTCTATTTGTCTCCTCTCAGATACCTTCATGATACCTTGCATGATATCGCCCGGCCATACTTAAAGAAACGAAAATGGACAACTATCAAATTAAATATAATCAAGTTATTTAAGGATATGGAAGCCTTTTGTAAAACAAGCGTCTTTTTTTTTTTATATTTTGCAATTAAATCTTCAATGTCAGTAAAAAGGTATATTGTGTTATTAGAAACATTAGAATACAATTATTTCTTTTGTTTTTGTGTAAGTACCTAGTAAGTTACCTTAGTATTTGTGAATGTATCACGAATTGGTTTTAATTCTATTCAAAAATGAACTTGGATATAACATACTCTACGGGAAAGTATAGAAATATATACAGCCCACTAAAAGCATCATAACACAGCTACTTTTATCAAAATACAACATCGGTTATGAGACATGAGCTAAATTGTCATCGATTGTATATGGAATATATATTTTGAAATTAAAAGTTTAATTTGAGAATGAGTATGCATTGTGGTTTTCCCTGACAATACACATCTTGTTCAGTTACTCTTACGAATTGTAATTCGCGGGTAGATATCTCTCCGGAAATAATATCCGTATCCAAGATTCGTGGTATGTAACTCTCGAGCTATCATTTATTAAGAAAATAGAATCGTATGAAAAGAAGTAAAATGATGCTTTTTTATTTTAAACCTTTCAATGCTGAATTTATAAAATTTATTTGTTTCCGGTAGGGGTCACCACCAATTCTAGGAACATTTAATTACAACTGTTGAGCTCAGCATCCGAAAGTAAAAAGGCTGGTCAGACTACGCGGATGTGTAAGCTGGCCTAGCTCTAAAGTGATGCTATAGGCGTCACACACTGGTTCCACCGGTCAAACCGTTTAAAGATTTATACTTCTTTAAATACATGGTTTTGACTATAAAAGAAGTTTAGGACATGTATAAAGATTTACTTGTTGTATCGAAATAGATATTTACGCCGTATGCAACATTATTTCAGTTATAACACAACGTTTCCTGGGTAATTCACACGTACTACTGGTTTTAGTTATCCTGGCAGAGATTCATAAGACTGGCCATGCAAACAGGGGACGTCACTACTACCCATTCAAAGTATTTGGTATGACCCTACCATGGATCGAACCCCGGTTTCCCACTCCAAGGCAGAAGCTATTAACATTACCATTTGGAGACTACTGATTGTTTATAACAATTGATAGGAGTTTTAACATATTTTTCAATAGTATGATCAGTTATATCAGTTCATTTAACCACATTTTTATCTCGGGCTATTTCGCACCAGTACTCCACCCACACAATTGCCTGTCCAATCAACGTCCCATATATACTTTATGAAACGATTTGTGATAGACAAATGAGACTTATCTAACAATTAATTTCATCTGAAAGAATGAATGTCCTAGCAGGGTTTTGTTCTATTAATCCTTGACTCGACTGGCCTCATCGATACCAACAACAACCAGGGTGGATCAAATACAATATCCCCAACCACATCACGTGACATCGACTTACGGGGGTATTCACACATCGACAAAGCGGGAGGGGTATCGCTTTAGATATTTTCCTTGTGCAGTTCAATTTTTCTTATTTTGTGAGAATCATGATTGATGAATTGCCTTTATTCATGTATAATATTGATTTGCATACTTTGTCCATCTCTGAAGCAAAATAATTGGATGGGGGTTATTTACTATTAATACTGAGTTTGAACTTGATCTTAAACACAATTTCTATCGACTTTCTATGTACACAAAGACAATATAAAGACAATTGAACTTACACTTTCTTATTTTGTAGATATCTTATCCACAGTCCTTTCAGTCTTTTTAATTTCACATATTCAACAGTCTAACATTCTGTTAACCAAGTTTTTAACGTATCAAATTTAAAGTTTCAAAGCGTATACGTGAACATAACACAATATCATCGTTTATGTACACAGTAAAGATTGACGTCATGTGAGCTATCTTATCAGTATGTCAATACACCTTGAAGTTTGGGGAATGTATGTCAGCATGTGAACATGTGCATCTGCGGTTTTGTATTCGTCGTGCTGTGACCCCCCGTATCTTTGAAAATTATGCAAGTTTACAGGCATGTGTGTCGGCAAGTAAAGATGTGCAACTCATGTCGAAAATTCGGAGATATGGTCCTTACCTTATTAAGAATTTGGTTATATAGCGTGGACAACTTTGTTATACCAAGAATGACAATGACAATGACAATATTAATTATAAGTATTAAGGATTCCGGCCCATCGTACACAATATTAGATTAACTAACATGATTAAGCTGATCAAAACGTCCAAGTTTTCTTTAACATATAGATGAAAAATGAAATCGAAATAATTTTTTTATTTCATCATACTTTGGGCAATGAATAAAACATGAAATTCACGTTCAACAATATTTTGTTTTGAAAACAATACATGAACATGTTTGGTACTCGATAAGAACTATTTAGACAATTAGTCTTGATGCCAAATTTGTGATTCGAGAACCGAATTTAAATGGAATGTCAGTTAACATATATATTCTGCCTCTGGGGAGTCGTGCTTAAGACCCAACAATGCAGAAGAGTTAACCGTCTTTATTGAAGTAGGTAAAAGACTGAAATACAGCAAAAGAATATACATGTAAAAGAAATAGAAAATGCACATCATGTCAAATTGTAATGTTTTGTACATTTACAGTATTAATTACACTTTAAGAAACCTAAACTTGCTTCAGTAATGATTTACGAGACATTCCACAAACTATAAAGACTGTTATACTCATTTTACATGTGAATTGAATGAAAATCAACAATGTATCCGTAGTACGAGACGATCCAAGTACGAATAGACCTTTCATGGGAAAAATCAATACAATACATGTACTTATACACTACACCAATGTTTTATACAGTAAACATAATTATCTATATACAGAGCTCTTTGGCTAGGAATTTAAGTAAACCTTGTATTGTAACGTCAACAAAGGAACATTGATAGGTGTGGCCACGACACTTAGTAATCAAAGCGCCGATGGCACAGTATTGGCGATCGTGTAGAAAATCCTGCAAAATAACAAGCAGTATCTCGATGTAGGCCTTGCGATTTTCAATATATATAGGCATATACGATAATACTCGACCTCCAACTCAATTCGGCTGCACTTTCAGCATTGATTGCTAATTGACGCTAGAACGTACAGACGTGTCTAACTTGTAAACTACATGACATCGAGTCCTCAAGCCCTTTGTAAACCAGTCTTATCATCTAGACGCTTTCATATATTGCAACAACTGCAAAAGAAAGCGTTTGTAATATTGAAATTTAAGAACAATCGATAACCAGTCTTGCGAGCTGTTTATAGAACCTTTTGGAATTTCCATTTTGGCGAGGTGTTTTGAGATTACTTTGCGTGGCAGATAGAACGCGCAATGATATATAGTATCTGCTTAATCATGAAGAAAGATAATATTTACATAATTTAACATAATGTAACTGTATGTAGATATTATCCCAATTAATATCAAATCTTAGTATCAATCCGGTACCAAAGTAGCACTGACATGATTATTATTAATCGTGTCTCTGCATCACTGATGGAACTATATATGTGGCGGTTTAACGGATGTAGGTAAATTGGTTTGCAGTAAGAAATAATAAGTCAACGGGCTGTTCAAAACTGACTATGTTAATGTTTTCGTTGTTGTTGTTTCTGTAAGCATTGTGGAAATTGTCAAACCAATTGCCACAACAAATGATCGGATTTCTGCAAAATAAGCCGTTAGGCATTTGCAATCAGTGTATATTTAGATCAACCAGCAATTGAGCGCAATCTGATCAGGCTCTGCATAGTTCGCTAAAAATTTCACATAACGTTTTTCACTTGAATCCTTTAACATGGATGCCCGCGTGGGTATTCCTCAACATATTTGTAGCCAATGTACATTCAAATGTAGGTTTTAGTCTTTATTGACAAAATAGCACGTGACATCAACATTTCAAAGATGAGTGGGAACACAATTATTTAATTTCTAAATATATAAAAAGGTTGGTTCAGTTCACAGGTGTTTAATTTTAACAAATGAGCCATCCCGCGAGAAAACCAACATTGAGAACTCTGCGTAAAGTATCGACCAGGATCAGCCTAAGCATGCCACACAGGCTAACCCGGACATACAATTTTCGCCTCCTGTAGATTTTCTGTATCAGGAATCATTACTCTATATCTCTTTCCCTGCGAGACGAAATGTGTCGGCACGGACCAGTCTGTGCGGACTATGCAGGCTGATATGGATCGATATATTACGTAGATGCCATTATGCTGGTTTTCTCGTGGGACGGCTTAAATGAAATACTTTTACCGATTCCAGGCCCAAAACAATAACATTTTTAAACCCGTTTTCTGTGCTCAGAAATATACTGGGTCCAATTCCCCCAGGCTTACTTAGTGCTAAGTAATACTTAAATTGCATCACTTTTGTTTCCCTTTATATTTTGTAAATACATGAATGATGGAATATATTTTAAAAGTATATGATAATTTAACAAAAAATAATTGATTTGCTGACAAACAATCCTTTTAAGAAAAAAAATACTTTGGCATTTTTATAAGGAAACAAAAATGAAGAAATATGCGTTTAAGTATTTCTAAAAGAATTACTTAATGTTAAGTAAGGTTGGTGGAATTTGACATTGTTTGCTCCAATTAAGACATCTGCTTGGCCAATTTCGAGAATGATTTTGTTTCTGACCAAAACAGATACTTGCACACAAATTCTGAGATCGAGGTAAGCTTTTAACATTTTGGAGCCAGCATATATATATTTACCCTTTCCCTCATATAGACGCTTTTTGATGCTTCTGCCGCAGACGGGTTTTTGAAAACAGTGTGACAAAAGGAGAAATTGCTCAAAACGAGCAATTTCTCCTTTTGCCACAATGTTTTCCACTTTGAGTCATAGGTTATCCATTAAATTATAGAGATTTTCCATTTTTTGACAAAATATGTTCAAAGTCGTCTGCTGCAGATTTGTTGCATGAGGGAAAGGGTTAATACCAGTTATAGTAAATATAACGAAAAACGCAAACATTTAAAGATCGGATTTCTTTTGTATTATTTGATAGTTTTATATGCCATGCACAGTTCAATGAAATTAATTAATAAAACCACGAATAAACTATAATATATAGCTTAAACATTTTAGATTAGAATTGTAAACCCGGGAAATGAGATTATTAGTTCGACTTTTCGATTGATAGATTGATTGATTGGATTTTAACGACGTTTTCAACAGTATGTAAGTTAAAGCCTGGCGGCCAATACAGATAACGTTTGCTACCTGACTCGTACCATTACTCCACGCAGCATTCTAGAATACCAGACAACTGGCTACTTTTCCACATAGACTGTTTAACCGGTGTGTTCCCCGAACGCCTACTCGACTTAAAATGTATAAGGGGATTAGTGGGCCTTGTAAAGGGTAAATTATAAATTATTTTTTGAAGTTTGAAAATGACTTTGGAAAACTTTATTATAAACTTATGATTTTGATAAAAAAAAAATCAATAGCTTTATCACATAAATATAAATATGCACATTGAGACAGTTCACAATGAACCCATCATGTTGTGTTAACCCTGTGATTTGCTGTCTCATATTTGATATTTTACAGCATTTTGCCTCTGTGAACGTTGTCATGTAAATACAGTTCCCACATAGGCATCTGGAATTTAAAAGGAAATACAATATGGATTATTTATATATTTTTTGTTTAGTAGACTTTTATGAAGGAATCGAACAATTACAATTATATAGAGGGTGTCATTAAGTCATCAATGTTGAAAAAAAGGAGATGCTACACAAAATCATAAATTTCTCCGTTTGAAATGTTCAATCATTCAATGTTTAAAACTATAATCAGTCATTACAACTTCATGAACACAGACTTGTTTTACACCGTCGCGTACACGATTTCAAATGTGTTCGGATCGAGAATCATACGGGAAAGGAACATATTACTACATTTTTCTTGCTGGCAGTAGGCAAAACTAGCCTTAGGGACAGAAATATATTTTACACATTAACATTATGATTAACGCCTTTTATGATGTCTCGATATAACATATATGAAAGACCTTACATTAAATAAGAAATCCTTCGGCCGGCCTTTTTTATTTGTGTTTACAGTCGTCGTCATTAATTGTAATTTAAAACACAGCAGCAGCACATACTCGTTGTCTAATAACTTTACACATAAAATCTAATAATTTTTGTATAAATCCTTCACTTATAATATGCATCAGAAAATAAAAATCTTACACTATTGAAACGTCTGGAATTTCATCCCCGATGTCTACATCGAACTAAGACGCGCTTTCTCCGGCGCTTCTTGGATCTTCAGAGGCAAATTGTTTAAATGGTTCATACAAATAGTGTATTATAGGTCCAGATTCGTTAATTTATATGTTTGATTGATCACTATCTACCAAAAAATCCATGTTTTCCTGTCGTTTACATTCACCTTCTTTACAAACTAATCTCGAGACGACCTATGACGTCATAATTCAAAGGGAGGTTACTCTAGTGCAGCCAAATTCAAGGGAAGTAAGCCATGTGGTATTTGTTTGGGACTAGAAATTTGTAATTCGATAAATGTGAATAAAAACATAATTCGTCTATTTTTGGTTATTAAAACAGTTTATTTTGGTTTAAATTGTCATATATTTTTATAAAATCTGTAAATAAAAACCTCCGGATATCACCTTTAAATAAATCCGTGATTATTTATTTTGTTATAAACATGTAGCACAAACACATTCTCATTCAAACATACTGACTATTTGTCATAATTCTTTTTTCTTTATTTAAGTTGAAGTATAATGTTTTGGTTTTAAGGGCAATCATGAAGCTGTAGAAATCATTTCCCATATTCAACTATGGCCACAAACAGCTTAATGTTAAATTCAGACAAAGGAGTTTTCGCAAGGCAGATTATGAATAATAATTTTAAGCGGTGTATAGAAAAAATAAGGGTCCTACTTGAAATGGAAAATATATTGCCCAAAAAACAGCGAAACACTTATAAATGCAGACAAGAATCAAACTTATGTCTACCGGATAAACACTTTAACATGTTTCCTCTTTAGATAGTGTTCCTCTTGAAAATGTTGTGGGGGAAAAAAGCCTTTGGTTTTCACATGCATTGTCCCCTTTTCAACAATATGTTCCTATCAGATTGCTCAGACTTTTTCTTCAATTTTCTTTATATTAATTTAGAAGTGTTTAAATGCACACTTAATACATATAAAAGATATATATTTTTTTCTAATAAAAACAAAATCATGTACATTTAATTTTTCATAATTATAATCAAATGATAACAAAGTCAATTAGGACCACATTCATTAAATCTTTCACTTACAATTTCTCCTTTATTAGTCCCCATTATCCCACAATTTGATCAGGTAAAGGTTATATCCAGGAGCCGTTTGGGGGAACAAAACGTTTAGCCCCTGGGTGGTAGATAAATGACGCTAGTAACAATGACATTTATCAGTCGTCTGAAAGAATGAATGCCCGAGCCGCCGTTTTAACTCACGACCCCCGGATTGATAGCCGTCGGCGTAACAAACAATTCTCGATGTAAGTCAATTAGCATGGAAACTGTTCAAAAGGAACAAAATCACACTCTGATGGCCAAAGAGCGATTCGGGCTCTTATTGGCATCATCGTGTTTCCATGTCAGCTGAGACTATTTCCAGTATAGGACTTTTGAAACCTCGCATATAATATCTGCCTTATTGAGAGGATACAGTACTTAAAAGCATGCGAGCTATTCAACAAAACACACTTCACATAGCCAGTATAGTGATCCAGACCATCAATTGCATCCTGTTTCCTTTTCAATGACGCAGCTTCTGTCAATTTTGTAATTTTTAACCCTTTTCCTCATAGGCAAAAATATGGAAAATCCCCCATAAATGAAGGTATAATTACTGAAAAAAGTTGAAAACATTGTGGCATCGTTTGAACAATTTCTTCTTCTGTCACGTTGTTTTCAAAATTCGTCTGCTGCAAAGGCGCCAGACTGAAAGCGTCTATATGTAGGAAAGGGTTAAAAACAAATCGGAAAGATCAATAAAAACAAAGGTCAAAACTAAGCTGGAAACTACAATATTCAACATGCAACTGAATTCGATAACAAACAAAGAAGCATATCAGATTTTTGTGAATAAAACGTTCGATGAACCATACATTCATAACTATTGGAATGAACTACTTTATCACAACACCAACTGGTCGACTATTTATGAATTCATTAACAATCTTTATATACGACAACAGAATAAAACAATTCAAATACCGACTAATACATAAAATCTTCACATCAGAAAAACACGTTTTAAGTGGAAAATGATAGATTCTCCTAACTGTCACGTTTGTAATATACCTGAAACGTATGAACATGTCTTTGTACAATGTCCATTAGTTGCAGACAGTTGGTTACAATTACATAAAATATTGGCAATATGATGAATAGACAAAACCGTTTGTTCCATGCAGACAGTAACTGAAGGGTATAAACTACGCCAGATTAAATATCATCAACTTAACATTATACTATCACTATTTTGTTTTTGTATATACAAAGCATATTTCCTTACTGAAAACAGAACAAACTTCTACAATATATATTTACTGTTCAAACAAGATTTCTCTTATCTTTGGAAGATAGTAAACAGGAAAAGTAAATTAGACGCCATGCTTACAATTTTCCACGATAATTTCGAATAATATTAAACAATAAACTTTCAAGTTTAATTTACATTGGGCTTAACGTTAAAACCAACATAAAATGATAACACTTACTCATGTCAAACACAGATATACATAAACATTCGAACGCACGCATGCACATACACATACCTTTTAAACTCTGCAGCAGCATTATTCTTTTTTTCCCAATTGGAATTGCTGGTAACAATATCCTGTGTTTCATATTGTCTTTTAAAATGGTTTACAGTTGCTGTAAATTGTGTTACCTATGTAAATAATGTACAAGAATAATTTTGATGCAAAGAATCAAAGACGCCGCGCAAGTTTTTTGTAGCATGACTTAAAGGAAGCAGATGCAGTTCAGTACATTTGAATAACCTGTGCAAGCAGAAAGGATGTAAATATTTCGAACAAGAAGGCCAAATGTCCCTTTATTTTAATCAAGAAGGCCAAGATTTTCCACGCGGCGTCAATGATAACAAATAATGATTAACGGGCTGTCAAGTGATTGTTGGAAAACAAGGGTTAAATACAAACACTTGAACTATTATGTTTACACAATGTCATTAGCTTCCTACTTCCTGGTCGGTTAATGGTTATTTCTAAACAACCACCTTGGTGGTGTAGTGGTAGAGCGTCCGCCTCGGGTGTTGGAGGTCGCGTGTTTGATCCCCGGCGGGGTCATTTCAATGACTCTAAAAATGGTTCTAATGGTCCTTCGCGCTCAGGCTTGCGGGGTTAGCAGTGCGACTGGCTGGTGTCAGGATAAATGGACCAGTGGAACTGGTAACTTACCCAGGAAATGCCGCGATATAACTGAACAATTGTTGAAAGCGGCGTAAAAAAACCAAACAATATTTCTAAACAACGTTCCTTACTGACTTGTGGAGTTTTATGTATTACCTGCTTGATATAATATCAATGTTGTAAAATATCCGAGAACAAAAATGATATCTAGAAATGTAACATTGTGGTAATATAAGGGATGCCTACCCCTGAGCAATTTCTTCTTCTTAAATTTGTTTTTTAAAAGTCACCTACTTCATAAGACATTAGAGTTAACGTTAATGGACTCAAGTTTCGATAATACTGCCCTTTTTTATATTCTGCAATTTCATATTCCTTGATATATTTTACAAACAGATAAATAAGTTTGCCAATATTCCTGGAAAAATTGCGTCGATAAATAATTGGTAAAAAAAGAAGTCACGTGACAAATGCGCATTGAGAGGTCAACTTTGAACGGTTATTAGTCATCTTCCCGAAGTGAAACGGAAAAATACGAATATTTACGGGCGTTGTCGATTTCAGTTTATTTATTTTTTATTTGTACTTTAAAACCATATTTACGCCATTACACTCTCGTCGGTTTTGTTGTTTATATATATTATTTGACTAGACATTACAATATACATGTTATAAATAGATAACGACATTTACGAACATTTCCGGAATATAGCGACGAAGAAGATAGTGTATAACTAAACCAACTACTAATCAGAGAGCGCGACCGCTATGTTGGACTAAGTGTGAATTAAAGGGAATTATATTTAGAAAAGCGGCGAAGGAAAGGGTGGAGATGTTAAGCTTTGATAAACAATGGAACGCCGTCGATTACAAATACAATCCAGACACTGACGCGTGATAGCAGCTCGCACGGTGATTGGCTATGGTACAAATTGTTTAGAGATAAATGTGTTGATAGCTTTCTTGCCTGAAGTGACATACAAGAAGACATCGTTTTCTTACACGACTTTTGACACTTAACCATGACTAAATACTTTTATTCAATATATTAACTTTTGATTCACCGCAATGGAATAAATATTTTTTTTTCATCATAAAAAACATTTATGTAGCATTGCGGTTTCCTCGGATCTAAACACCACATTTCACTCAGTAGGAAATGATAACATAACACAGAAGAAAACGGGCATTTATTTTATCAATGCCAGATAGATAAAATGTTGTATCATTTTTAACATATCTGGGAAGGACAAAAAAGCGCCAAAGACTCTCATGTGGTTTTCTTGTATTAATTCGTTCACTATGTACTGTTAATTGTTATCAATAATTTTTTTTTTTCATGTTCAATATAGCCATGATCAAACACTTTCTCCCAGTCTTGCCCATGGTTTAGAAAATTATTTTCTTTCAAACAAACTTTTCCAACATCATATCCAGTTCAGTTTATTGCATTGGTATATCATTTAAAATTTCTATTTAATCAGCATGAACCTTTGTCATACTTTTTGTTTCTCATGTTCTTTGGGTCTTGTTCGAAACTGTCCAATATGCTTAAACTAGGTCATTTGTCAAAGCATTCTAATGGTTCATGGGGACTAGTTGACCATGGTGCATTTTTCATACAAAAGCTACATAACCCTGTGCTCCATTAATACACATTTTCCCAATCAGCACGCTATTAAAAATGGTCTACTAATGGTTCAAAATGCTCTTATCTTTCTGAACTCTTACTCCACTATTTTCCACTCTGTCCGTAAAAGTGGTGGACCCTATCAATCCATAACTGATACATGATGAATTAATGCTTTCACTGTGTAGGAGTAACACATGCTTATGGAGTGCAGCATATCGCTTTTTGCAAAACTTCTTATTTTGCATTCATCCACATTGTTCTGTAACTAGTTGTAATTAATAGTGCATGCCTTTTAATGTGTTCACTATGATAGTTGCTGAATCCAATTGCATACATATTTTCTTGTTTACCAAAATACTACGCTTAATTACATTTATCAGTTTCGACCACAACTGTGGTCATCCTTAAACAAGAAATGATGTATTCAATATACTAGTGTTTTTGCAGTCCTGTAACCTAATTTTTTTTTAGATCACTTGAGCCAAAGGATCTAGATGATCTATTGGACTCACTTACTGTACGAAGCTCTCCTCAAAAACCTCTGGCTACAAGATGATAACACTTGGCATGGATGTTCCTTGCATGACACTTCTTTTACAGTTGTTCACATCATTTCATTCAGTGCACAACTTGTTGCCATGTCGACATAAAAGAAAAACTATTAAATTCTTCTTGTTAAAAACGACTGGCCCAGCCGGATTTCAAAATCATTTCTCTGAATCTCTCTGAACCTCCAACAAGTTTGCTCGAGTTAGTGTTATTTGTAAAACACACATAAACTACCTGATGGAAGTTGATTTAACATTGACATATTGCTCAATAATCATAAACTTCAAAATGTTTCTGCCTAAACCTGCTGTCAAATTTTCCTGTGTTCTTAAATTTGTATACATGTGACCTCTTGCACTCAGAGGTGAGCGATAAAGGGCCAACAAGGCAAAATATTTATTTTTTTGTTTTTGGAGTTTTGCACCGTTTTCAAAATTATTTCAGTTATATCATGGCGACACTTCACTTATTCATGATTCCTGGGTATACCAACCAGTGCTATGATAGGAAACGTGCCTTCCACATAGGCACACCACCATGACCGTTCTGCGGCGAATTAAAGTGAAGAATATATAGATAACTAACTAATGTGAATTTTGAATTTGATATTAATTAATTGGAACATATTGATAACAAATTTAGGATTAGAAAATTCACGATGTTTCAAACTGTTTACGAAAATGGTACTTGATTTGTCCCGATGTAACACATTTTCCTCTCATAGTTTCAAAGTAACGACGTTTAAAATATTATATCATTAGTGTAATTGGAAATCGGCTGCGTCCTCTTATAGAAACGAATCCACAAAATCAAATAACGGTTACTCAAACTATCTGATGTTTCAACGTCATCAGCTTACATAGATGTTAATCAAATATTGTGCAGTTTTCTGTTAAACATTTCCCAATTACAACGTTTATCATGCAGTAGGATATGATGACAGAACCTACGTCTGAAAATATATTCAGTCATACGTCTGAAATAATGCTTTTGTGAATGACTTATTTATAGTGACCTGACAGGTCTGACAGTTAAAACTTATGCAAGGAAGGTAATAGTCCAGAGAAAGTGTGCATTGTGTCTGGTTACACGATTCCAATATAACTGACTTTTCGCCATATCGAAATACCATCTGAAAGTAAACTTTCGTTTCAATACTTATTTTGCTTTATATCTAGTTTAAACTGATTTATTTTACATCGATTGCGAAACAAGCTTTAATCTTATATTAATCACGCTCTATGTCAGCTTCCTGGAGACTTAACCAGTACTCGCGCCGTTAATGTAGAAAAATCCCAAAGTCAGAACCCGCTCATCACGGGACTCGAACCCGAGACCTTTGGTACGAGAGGCCGACACCCTACCTCTGCATCACAGTCTTCCACAATTGCTTTATATCCTTTAGCATGTAAATGTGAACAAATCATTTTCCACATTTGTATTAAGAACGTTAATGTTGTTTTTAGCAGATGACCTCTGCAACATCACCATCAGGCACATATTCGTTATACAGTATAATTGTTAGCCCTTGTGCAGGTACAGAAATACTAACTGGAGGGTGTGTTTGAGACAAACACATATGTACAATAATACAATATTCCAGGAGCACTTTATCACAATGCTTATAAACATTTTTTGAACATTCACGAATTTAAATCAAATAATTGTACACTCTTTATTCTGAGTATTTCAAAGTCAAGGATCATAGCTTTGCTAAGTTTTGACTTCCGCCAATACAAAACCTTAAGTGCACAATTACACATGCCTGTAAACATTCAGGACTTGAATATAATATGGTGGACATACATTTCCCTCGCTTTATAACTTATTAGATTGTCATAACTCATAGCTGTTACTCGGCTTCCAAGAAGACAAAACATTGCACATGCTTGAACAGATACATGTCAAGTTTCATGAATACTTTTGGACATATGTGCTTACAATGGGTCATAATTCTCCTGAAACTTGACTTGGAAGCCATTGATGAAATGGAAGAACGTCGGCCTCTCGTACCAAAGGTTCCAGGTTCAAATACCATGATGAGCGGATTCTGCCTTTGAGATTTCCCCACACAAACGACGTGGGTAGTGTTTAAGTCTAAGAATAAGTCGAGTGTGATTAATATAAGCTTGTTTCGTAACATAAATAAATAAATCTAAACTGAACTTGACTTCACTGAATACATAAGTCCAGTTGCATAACTTAACATGCTAACTATAATTCCTGTAAACTTTCAAAATTCTTTTTGGAGATATATGGAACAAAACTTTTCCACGCAATTTAATCTAAATTATTACTAAGTCAAACACAATTACTCAGTTATACCTTAGCTTGGTGAATTCTCAGCCCAATATCTACGTCCTTACATGCTGAAACACATTCCTGTCAATGCGGCAAATACTTTCCAAATTTCTACATTCTTTAAGCTTATTCTAACTAAGTCAAGGGTAACAACTTATACTGGAACGTGTTACGAACGAAATTGGTCTTTGGACCGGGAAGATAGGACCGTGTTGATAAAACGATCTTATTTTCAGTCGTAAGTGCCGTCCTTGCTAATCACCGGTCTTAGTTAAGTTCATTTCCGACCATATTGATAAAACGGAAGAAGTGCACATCTTCACATGCGGGCAAACATTCATGTAAAGTTTTATGATACTCAAATTTGTTTTGAGAAAAATGCGATACAATTTGTCGACTATTTTATCTGATGCTTGCAAATTAATTCAAGAGCCATAACTCTACTGAAATAAGACTATTGTCACCCCAGGTGCACAAATTCACATGCTCTCTACAATGTCTGTCAAAACATGACTCAGCTTAAACTTGGTTGCGCAGAATACAAAACGACACGTGTACAGTTTCATATTCCTGTTAAGATTCACGACCTTTACTTAAACACTTCTGGAGACATGTACGACACAAACTTTTCCACGCTCTATAAACTCATGCTGATAAAGTCAATGGTCGTAAATCTGCGTTAACTTTGTTTCAGCGAATGCAAACACCAGGTACACATCTAACACTCGGACAAACATGTCTGTAAGGTACATTATTGTAACTAATACTTTTGAATATGTGCAAAGACAAATTGTCCACACTCAATAAGCTTACGACGTCCCATATTTTCAAATAATCCTTCTCAATTGAATGACCGTTACGCAAACACTTTAAGAGATTTACACATTATATGAGATCATTTTACATAATCAAGGTCAGGCGCGTATCCAGGCATACGTACGTACGCCAATGCGTACATTTCGTCAGAAAAATTGAAAAAGCAAAAGGTTCAAATATGTATAAAAATTGAAGTCTGAGTGGGGTAAGGGCTATGAAGAATGAAGAATGGGTATCAGCCTGCCACTTCGTGCAGTTTGGCTAGAACTACCTCGGTGGTGTAATGGTTATGATATCCGCCTCGAGAGCGGGCGACCAGTGTTTAATCTACGGTCGGGTCATACCAAAGACTTGAACGTGGTAGTAGTTATTTTTCTCTATGGTGCGAAGTGTTGCAGACGGCTGAACTGGAGTAAGGATAAGTTTCAAATCAGCACTGATAATTTACACAGGAAACGCCGTGAAATTACTGAAATGCTGTGTCGGGCAAGTATCATTTCCTCTAAAACAGTTGTAAATGTCATCTGTTTCATCGAAAGAGTAATATGTGACAGATAGATATACATGTTGAAATTGTTATTAAACTGCCGCCGTTAGTTACATGTTTGATACAAAGATTTACGTCTGAAAGTAAGCCAACATGCATGTAAATCTTTTATATATATAGTTTAGTTTATTTATTCAACGAACCATGTGGCAACAAGTTACACGTTACACAAATACAAACATTAAACATACAAGAAATTACACGTGAAACATGGCAGTATGTCAATTTTTAAAACAAACATATCAGATCTAGCAGCACTTGCACGCTATCAGAGCACAAAATGAGGGGCATAATTAATGTTATTAAATCAGTATCAGAACTCCGAACCATTTGGTGTGCTTTCTCAAAAGACTAAGGTCCGAAATAATATGAAGAGTTTTCATACCATACGCCTACTTACTATCAACGAGCTATATCATCGTAACTAACCGTGCATACGTGACATAAGTGCATCCTGCAAGGTACGTATTATATCCTGTGATTGTTCCTTTGCTGCAATTTTCGATTTAAAACCACATTAACTAATAGGGAAGACCAAGATATTTCTATACATAAACGTCCAGTCATTGTTTGCTCTATTTCGCCTGATATTCAATTAGTAGATCATTTGACGAGAGCCTAACCCATTTAGCTCAATTGGTAGCGACGCAGGCTGTCAATATAAGGGTTGCGAGTTAGAACTCTTGCTCTTTCTAAATTCTTTCCGACGTTTGACAAAAGTCACTATGACTCGCGTCATTCGTTTTCCACCAATGGGCATATAATTTATGTGGAAAACCAGCCAGTTGCTTTGAAAGTATGGTGTTGGAACGCAGAAAACACATGAATAGGTGCACTAGCCGTCTTGATATGACTGCAAAATGATTGAAAACGGCGTTAAACCCTTATCAATAAATACATCATAGGGTGAGAACATATCTGAAATCACGGATGATTAACTCAGTAGGATGAGGGTTAATTATTTGCCTGATATAAACGCTTGCAGACAGCATATGCATGCATTATATAACTTTTAAAAACATTTTTGAAAAGGGAGAATTACCTCAAGCCAAGCTATTTCTCCTGTAACCTCAATATTTTCCCAAAACTGTATTAACATTTTAATAATTCGACATTTCAACCTTTTCTATGGATGTTTGCAATCAAATCAGTCAAACTGGAAGCAGACATCGAGCATGTTAATAATAATTAAGTTTAAACTTAATTAAGGGCAAAATGTTTTAAACTCTGATTTCATAATTACTTCAGTAAGCGTATCAGAATCATTAGTGTTTAAATAATTTTGAAGTGAACGGATTCAGTATGGTAAAAATAAATATCGATTAAAATCATGAATACAAAATTTTTCTATCGGAAAAAGATTTTCGGCAAAATCGAAACGTCAAATGTACAATTTCGCTTTATGTAAAACATTCCTGTTAAGTTAAATAGATATAACTAAATACTTATGTAAATTTGCGCCACAAATAGTCCACTCTATAAGCTCCTTCTGACTAATTCAAGGGCCATAACCTTTCTAAAATATGGTTTCTGATGAAACAAAACCAAATGTGCACAATTGCAGAAGCTGAGCATTCCTGTACAGTTTCATAATTGTAGCTCAAATACTTTTGGAGATACTTTAAACACTCGTTAAGCTAAGTCTAACTGAATCAGGATCCACAGCTTTGTTGAAACTGGATTTAGCGAACGCAATTTATGAATAATGCTAACTTTGAATTTGTTATGCTGATTGTTATATTGCTATATAATTATGTATTTGTATGTATGTAAATATTGCTTTAGAGGGCACCAAGGAAGATTAGTTTATACTAATTGGGTTACCCTCTGTAAATAAAGACTTTCATTCATTCATTCATTCATTCATTCATTCATTCATTCAAAACACCAGTTGCACACTTTGGCAGATTAACAAACATTTCTGCTAAGTACCATGCTCTTTACGCTAATACATTAACAAACCAAAACAATCCCAGGTACACAATTCACTCACAAATATAACTGCAAAATGTCATGGCTATGACTCAAACAGTTTTGGGGCTATATGCGACACAGCTCATTTGACGGACATACAGACAGTCAACACTTATTACGACAATGACATAATACCTCTACAAACTGCATGTGGAAGAGTGAAGGGCAAAACCGAATAACCTTCAAGATAAAACTAAGTGGACATCTGATAACTCGTAATGCGACGTTACTCATTGTCGCTAGAGGGCGCTCTCATAAACAGTGACACCGTGATGTATTCTGCATTATATCTTATACTTGGGTGACAGCGTTGATGCAATACGTGTTACATATATGATATCTGAGGTTGGTAATACGCATTGGACTATGTAGAAGATATCAACAGGATACAAAAATGTAAGTTCGATTTGTTGTTTTGTTTAATTATACTCTCTTTGTTTCACCGTTTAATACCCACAATGCCAATAGAATATTAAGGTTGATTATGTCACTCGAGAAGTCCAAATATCAAGAACTTCTGAAATTGATAAATACGGTGGCAAATGAAAAAGCTGGTCCTCATGTTTTGAAACATCATATTATTATTGATGATATTTGTATTATATGTCTAATGCATGAGATGATCCGAATTTGAGGTTGTATGTTCCGGAAAGTTTGAAACGTCTTGTGTTAGTACAATGGTTTAATACTAATGATAATGTGGTTGCTAAAACTACATTTGAATCAATTCAACTTAAGTAGTATTGGTTGAATTTGTTTAAAAAAGTGATTGATTATGTTTCGTCTTGTGTTACCTGTCAAACTAGATCTTTATAGAAAGTTAAACCCCAATTGCACGAAATTGATATTCCTTCATAAACAATGGCTAAGTTAAGCCTCGATTTATCAATACCCTATCCTACATCATATTCTAACAATATATTTAGTTGCGTTTGTGGATTGGTTAACAAGATGGCCAGGAGGCTATGTAACCGCGAATAAATCTGCTGATACTTAAGTTTTATATTGGTTAAACATATATTTCCTAGGTATGGGAGTCCATTTCAAATTGTTCCTGATAATGGAACAGAAAATGTGAATCAGGTTATAACGGATGTATTACAAAGTTTGAACATTGATCATATATGTTCTTCTTTAGCACATCCGCAGAGTCGAGAGATTTCAGAGAACTTTACATTATATATTAAGTAAGAAAGTACAAGACAACCCAATAATATGGGATCAATGCTTGAATCAGAGTCCTGCTACAATTCGATTTAGTGTGTATGAGTCTTCTAAATTTAGTCCGTTTTATTTACTATATACAAGAGAAATGTAGTTTTATCTTTGGATAGTTTGCTCAAACCTGGATTTCTCTTTCAAGGTGAAGAATTTCATTAAATTGCCTTGCAAGAGCTGCATAAAAGTTTCCTCATGGTTCGGAATAATATTAGGAAGGATAAGGCAACTTGTGTTGAGCTAATTGCAACAACGTAGTTCTTGCAGATCAAAAACATAGAAATTTTGTTCAAATTAATTTCTGATATGCTGTAATGAACTTCAAGTTCTACCTTTTAAATCAACATACTGAAAGTACTGAAGGTAGAATTGTGATCGGTTAAAAGGGTAAGATGAGATGCAGAAGTAAATATAGAAATATTTATCTAAAAAAAAAAAACCCACCATGACAGACAACTAATGATGCATCAGGCCAGGTCGAAATATTTCCAAGATCATAAAATTCTTATAGGTCCCGTTGAAATTGTTTAATCCCAATCTCCGAATGTATCATTCGGTCCACATAATACTTTTCAAATTATCATATTGCCCTATAGCTCTACGCAAATCCCACCAGGAACATTCACGACAGTACAGTGTCTTCCTATTATTTGACTGTACTGACACAAACTAAGTGATAGCTATGTAGCATAATTTTTTTATGTGTAACTGCTCGTATCGGAGAAAATGTAATCAAGAGCGTGAATGAAACTGCTAGCTTTAAAATTGTGTCACATTGCCCCTTTTCTTATACCACCTGAATGCAGTATTTAACAACCAATCAATTTGATTATATTTGTAGAAACTATCCAATGATAACATTATACCATATTATATGCGAATCGGTCAAGCTAATTCCGAAGAGAGAAATCTTAAAAATTGGGCACATTTCACCCTTCTTTTGCCGCAGTAAGTTTTCTGTAGAAAATAAAAATACCGCACAATTTCTTCATTTGCCACAATATTGCCAATAGTCGTTTGCTGCAGAGGTGTCACAAAGGGTCTGGATGTTGGTAAGGGTTGATATATCAGGTTCATTGTTCTGAATAATTCAGAAAAGCATATAAACCGTTGTGGCAAAAGGAGATATTGCTCTTTATGTCTCCTTTTGCCACAATGTTTCAAAAGTCGTCTGCAGCAAATGCATCTGCAAGTGGAAAAAGAAGCTATTCATCTATTAGAAGCAAATCTACTTTGTCAGAAGGAATATTACTATTTCTGTTACTAGAGGGAACAAATGGTTACAATTTACAAAGGGTAATTTGTTCAGGCGGAAGATGTGGCGTAGTGATATCCTTATCCTTTATTACACTTTACATTCAGACTTGTAATTTTATTTGGTTACCTAAAAAAAGTGATATTTATGGTATGATAACAAAAGTGTTTTCAGTCATTTACATCACGTGACTTCAAAATCACGCGGCATGCGTATATGAACAAGGCGGACCTATAAACGAAAATTACTGAAATGTTAACAGCTTTGTTACTGTCTTAAACCTCATAGAATTATTGATATCCCCTTTTCATTATTTTCATTTCCACGTGCAAAGTAGCGGCCTTATTTTGCGCAGATTTATTATGTCTTTAATTATGCAACGTATAAATTCACAAGTTATGAATCATGTGCGTTTTAAGATAGGATGTACGAAAGAAATATGGCGGTACAAATTACACATTCGGACCATGAAACAAGTAAACGTTACACTTATACATATTTATATCATTATCTTATCCTGACCATCTTATGGGATTGATTGATTGGCTGTAAGGCTGTTTTCAACAATTTTCAGTCATATCACGGCGGTCAGTTCACACATATTCATATGTTTCCTGGTTTTCTCACACCAGTATTCCACACACTATAGACTTTCAAAGCACCTGACTGCATTTAAACTTACGGGAGATGTTATGCTTGGTCTGTCAAAGAACAAAACGTATAGCTTCACTAATTAAATAAGCATCTGCAATAGACTTGTGGCAGTTATACAAATGCGTGGTGTTTTAGACAAACCAACATTAGCCTAATTGTTACATGTTAAGATAAACAAAGATTAAATTTCATTCAAATGGACAGTCATTGCCATAATTTTAATAAAACAGTATGCGACTCATTGGCGATCAGTGTAGAACCAGAGCAGACTGTGTGAATGAGCATACTAGTCTGGATACCATAATATCTAATTCTTTAATGATGGTTTTCCCAGAGCGTCAGTCATGTTAAGGCGGAATCACTGAGCACTGTTTAATGGGGGAGTGACAAGGTCTGATCTCTAGGATTAGTCTGACCTTTGTACTCGCAAAAGGGTGGATACGGTATGGAAATTACCAAGAAATTCATGCGATGTTTGTTTGTTTCTTTGTTTACCCTTTCCACGATTTTGACGCATTTGACACTTACCTTTGTTGTTATGACATGGGAAAAAGAGATTTGTTCATAATGAACAGATTCTCATTTTGCAACAATACGTTCAATGCTTAATATATCTAAAGGTGCTACCTATTTACGAAAAAAACGCAAGATAATTATAAACAAAAATTAAAGAGCACACTTTGTCCATAAAAAAAGATTTATAAGTAACTGACTAGACGATAATAATGCTAATGTAATGTTTCTTGCATTATCAAAACATATTTTAAATTCGTATTGCTATCGTCTATTATTACGAACAGAAAATAATAAAGTAAAGACTTCAAAATAAATCAAGGCCAAGATGATCCTTAATCGATAACCTGCATTATTGTAAAGAAGCAAATAGATCAGCCCTTTTCTGATGCCACCTGGCGACTGCCTTTTTCAACGATTCAATATGACTGGAACACATTATGTAAGGGATCACATTTCTGCTTAACTATTTCCCTATTAGAGACGGTTTCTAACGGCTTTGCAGCAGACGATTTAGGAAAAGATTGTCGCCAAAAGAACAATTGCTCCTAATGAGAAAGTTATCCTTTTGCCACAATGTTTGATAAATAATTGTACTTTGCATCAGTGAGTCAATAGCTCATGTATAGGAATTTGGGGTCTTTCATGTTCATACTACTTTTTTGCGGGAAAGGACGTCGCTCCATTGACGTTACGCCAAGATGAAGTGTTACGGAAATGACGTCACTTCCTTCTTTGGCTACTATAAAGTTAATTTTTTTTCGTATAATTTCATTTATAAAGAAGGTCCATATGTTTGTCTCGATGAGACGTCTGATGCTGATTTGTCGGAAATTGTTATCTTATATTATAGTTGAAGGGTCCGATCATTGAACGTTGATCCATTACATAAGTTTTGTAATTATCTTTTCCATTGTTTTTTTAACACCATACTTGAGCGTTTACTTTTATTTTCCGCGTGTGTATGAAGTGGAATAGTCAAAGGCCCCGATTCATAATATGGCATGTATTAACACTTCACTTCATCTGGCGTCAGATTCACTGTTTTAAATCTACAACGGTAGACGGGGATGCACCACCTGACACATCCACATGCTCCTTCTTTGTTATGGTACAGATAGGCGACGGGTATGTAATCGAGTTGTGTAATGGCAAGAAGCATAATTCAAAACCCTTAGCAACCTGTACGCAACGTTTTGATATTTCAAAACCTCCATCTTCCGTTGTAGACTGAAAACAGTGAGATTGCGCATACAAATGATGTGTCAAAGCCTCCGCCTTCCGTTGTAGATTGAAAAGATTGGGATTGCCAATATATCATGATATGTTTGTTACTTTCATAAGTGCTTTAAGTGGTCTGAATCTTCATATTGCATTGTTGCTTTGTGACTTGACTTTGAAATCTGAACTTTACATATCGTTTTATTGAGACCGTTGATGGTCAAAGTTTGGGAAGAAAAAATACTTTTGTCAAATCATCTGAGAGAAAGAATGGCCGATCTAGTATGTATGGTATTGGGTATGATGATGTTCATGATGATGTGTATTATGTGTATAACGAGGAATAGCAATGCGTGTATGATGATAGGTATTGTGTGTTTGACGATGAATAGCATTGTCTGTATGATATTTGGTATGATGATGTTCATGATGATGTGTATGATGTGTATGACGATGTATAGTAATTAGTGTATGACGATGTATAGTAATTAGTGTATGACGATATATATTACGTGTTTGATGATAAATATCATTGTATGTATACTTTTGGGTATGATAATGTTCATGATGATGTGCATGATGTGTATGATGATGAATAGCATTGAGTGTATGATGATGAATAGCATTGTGTGTATGACGATAGGTAGTGTGTGTTTGACATCATACACTACTTGAATTATACATTATCTGTTGTGAAAATCAACTCACCGCAGATACCCGAATACATCATTCGGACCATCGCAATAAAAATAGATAGACACAGTTTTCTCGTTTGATCAAGTCTAGCTGTATTCACTTTCCAACGAATTTTCAAGAAGATACCTATTTTCCAGTATAGTGGTCTAAATGTTTAAAGAGATCACACACCGTTCGCTCCTACATTAATTAAACAGTTCAGGTTTACCTTCTAAATATGACCGGCGCTCTGCGAACTCTTACCTTAAGGCATTTGCAACTTGTGTAGATCCAGACAAGCATACACACCGCGCAGTCTGATACGGTTCTATTTGGTCGCAAATTTGTCGCATTATGTTTCAATAACCTTCTGACGCGTCAAATTACGTCTGTATTTGGAAATCAGGTTAATCTCGATCGCCATTTATTTTACAATCAATTACTTAATTTAACTGGGACTAAGATTGAGTGAGAATAAAAACGTATGCTTATTTCTGCTTGGTGTATGGTGTTGCTTATAGACACAGTGGACACGCGATAAGTCAATTACTTGATATCTCGTATATGACGTTTTGTTCAAACCATTTCCATGAATGGATCAATTCATCAAAACAGTGTAACAGCAGTTCTGATAACTCATACAAGCACTCGGATCTGCCGCTGCACTGCTTTCTTGACGCGATTTTATCACTTGCTCGCTTTTGCCAATAAATAGTATTTATTTACTACGAAGCAATTTGTGTGTCCCTTTCGAGTCCCTGTTATCGCGAGTTTATTGTAGGAAACGGTCGAAAATCATTTTGTCTATATTTCTGAACATTCATTGAAATATGGATGTTGTGTACATGTTTATTTAATTGTTACTTCTGACATTGAAGTCCGTCATTTGTGATATTCATACCCCACAGCAGGGTATTACAATGCCTCAGAAAAATGAAGCCCGAATTTCAAGTGATTGGAATTATTGGGTTTGGTATATATGTTGCTGTTTTTATAAGAATGTAACGAGCAACTGCCGATATAATAAATACTTTTTTATTTGTCGGTATCTCAGCTCGCCATATGAATACTTGACCATCCAAATCATTTCCGATAGAGTTGTTCACATTATAGTACAATGAACATTTTTTAAAACAATTTCAACCTATTGGGTTTAAATTATGCTTTTTGTAACTAGTACGTGGATGATGATGGATATGTTGTTCATGAAGATGTATATGATGTGTATGACGATGAATAGTAATGCGTGTATGACGATCGGTATTGTGTGTTTGACGATGAATAGCATTGTGTGCATGATATTGGGTATGACACTGTTCATGATGATGTGTTTGATGTGTATGACGATGCATAGCAATGCCTGTATGACTATAGGTATTGTGTGTTTGACGACGTATAGCATTGTGTGTATGATATTGGGTATGCTGTTCATGATGATGTTTATGATGTGTATGCCGGTATGTATTGTGTGTTTGACGATAAATAGCATTGTGCGTATGATATGGGAGATGATGATGTGTATGATGTGTTTCACGATGAATAGCATTGTGTGTTTGACGATGCATATCAATGTGTGTTTGACGATGAATAGCATTGTGTGTATGGTATTGGGTATGATAATGTTGATGATGATGTGTATGATTTGTCTGATGATGTATAGCAATTCGTGTATTACAATAGGTGTTGTGTGTTTTACGTTGAATAGTACTGTGTGTATACTATTGGGTATAGTGATGTTCATGATGATGTGTATGATGTGTATGCCGAGGAATAGCTATGCGTGTATGATGATATAGTATTGTGTGTATGGCAATGGATAGCATTGTTTGTATGATATTGGGTATGATGATTTTCCTGGTGATGTGTATGATGTGTTTCACGATGAATAGCATTGTGTGTATGACGATAGGTATTGTGTGTTGGACCGTTATATGTGTATTGTATGTAGCATCATCCTGGACGGCAGCCAGCTTCGACTCGGATCTTTTGTTCTCTGCGGAGGCCTCATACTGTTTCCTTACTTTACCATTTGTGATTTGGATATGGCATTTAATCCCCAATATCTATATGTATCTGCACTTTAAGGAGTTTTTTAACACCAACAACCACTTATTTTGAATCATTAATACATCTTTATTGGTATGTCCAGTGTTACAAAACTGCTTCTATTCCACGCATGCGCACTAACTATATACAAATATATAGAAATATGATTCATTTCCCGATTCTTACATTAGAATTGTAGCAACTACAGCAATAATTGCATTTAAATTAATTAATGTTCAGTATTTTTATGCCCAGATGTTTTAGCTGCAGATTTGCCGTTTATGGGAAATATATAAATTTGTTAGCAAAAATAGACAATTTAATTTTGTGATGGAGTAAAATGCACTTAAAGTAAAGAATAAATTGTTCAATAAAAGCATTTTATATTTTTCCCCACGTTTTTTTTTAAAACAGCAATGCTTCTTAAGTCATCTGCTTCCAATAAAGATTTTTTTGTTTTAATATAAGATACATGTTTTTTAACCCTTTCCGACATGTCACAATTTATCTATATACAAAATTGAAGACAATGTGATGAAATGGGAAATTGATCATTATTATCAAAATGTGTCTGCTGCATAGGCGTCACAAAGCATCTTTATATTGAAAAGGGTAAACCCTTTACCACTTACAGACTCCTTCTGCTTTATCGGAAGCAGGCAACATATAAACAAATAGTGAGCAAAAATAACAGAAATTTCTCATGATAAATTTCTTCTTTTTCCACTAAGAAGTGCATTTGATCTCAGGATTACACTTTCCTGTACTGAGATTTGTCTTGCTTTTCTCAAGACTAAATTCTTTAGTAATTTGCTTCAAAGTCCTTGTATGTAAGTCTATTTGATAAACTCTGTTCACAGTTAACTTTAGATATAACAATATATACAACCATTAAAGTTAATGGCCCGATCAGACTGGGCCGAATACCATTCCGTTTGCTTTCCAAATAAAAATGTAGGTATTCGGGGAGCGAACGGATTATATTTGGGAAGCATTCGGTGCGTTCTAGGAGCATACTGGCTGTTCGGCTCCCAACATATGCATACGGAACGGCATTTGGTAGCTACACACATTTATTGTGCATGTTCAAATACTTTTCATCGACCGTCCGAATAATCCGAACGTGGCGTCCATGCGTATTTGGGATGTATTCGAAAAGCAATCTAGGAGCATACGGCATGTACGGAAAACGTTCGGACTGAACGAATGCTTTCCGAATGCTTTCAGAACATGTTGAATTGACCTACAATTGACTAAACTCTTTCCGCGTGCTTTCAGAACGTTTTCGGGTTACTCTGTCATCCGGTCGAATGCTTTAAGAACCGTTCATATAACGGAACATTTACAAACACACTGTAAATTTCGTTTTTACGAAATAAGTTTTTCGTTTAAACGAAATGATTATTTCGTAAATACGAAATAAATCGGCTAATTTGCATATTTAACAAAAATATCAAATTATTATTTCGTTTTAACGAAATAAAACGGCTAATTTGCATACTAAAAGCATATGTTGAATGTCACTTTCAGAGAATCTGTACATATCCATTTGTTGATAAAATAAATTTGATGTTGTTGTACACCTTCTCCTGTTTCTTTACCAAAACTTAAATATACTTGGACTTGAATTGAATTAAATTGAAATAAATTTGACACTTGGTCATATATATAAGACTCCTCGCCCTAATCTGATGTTGTTGCATACCATGTCCTGTTTCTTTACCAAAGTGAAATACCTTCGGTCCAACACCACCACGCAAAGAGGCAGAAATCTCGCTGGAGGTTCTTGCCAGACCGTCCACGTCCGGCAGGATAGGCAATGGGACCAAGTGGATGGGGTTGGGGAAAGTAAATATCTAACATGTAACTTATAACAATGATGTAGAATCATTTCCTATCATGATAAAATATACATAATTGAATTGAAATATAATTGAAAAAGAAATAACACATAAATAAATAACTATTTGTTACGATAGTCAGCAGGTAATGTTAGGAGGGCTCTTCAGAAAACCTTCAAGATTTTGATTTGTTTTCAACAGCACAACAGTTATCCCATCTCCTCTCAGATCATCCAAGCATAAGAGTTGTAGTACGCTTTCAGTATATTCCTCTGTTCCTTCGCATTTAGGGCTGTCACGGTTGACGCCGAAGTGGCGAGTCATGTCTGGAAGGTCTCTTCCATCTCTCCACTTGCCGGTGATGACATTGTGGATCTCGTTCTCTCTGTCCATGACCTCATTCTGGATTGCAGGATACCGTGTGCGCATTAGATCGTTCAGGCTCCGAACAGCCTGTATGCTCATAGAACACACCGAATGCTTCCCGAATATAATCCGTTCGCGCCCCGAACACCCAAATTCCTATTCGGAAAGCAAACGGAATGGGATTCGGCCCAATATGATCACCCCAAAATGTTTTTTTTTTATCTAAAATTCACAGTATGTTCCGTATGTTTTCAGAACACCCAAAGGACATAGAACATGACGAACCCTTTCCGATCACTTTCAAAATGCATGCGGAAAGAGTTCGGTTCATTCTAGGTCGAATCGCCATGTTCTGTTAGCATTCGGAAAGCATACGGAAAGCGTTCAGAAAGAAAACATTTCGAAATCAACATGCGGGAAGTATTCAGTTTCTTTTGAAAGCATTCTGAAACCATACTGAAAACGTTCGGAAAGCAAACGGAAAGCCTTCGGTCATACATTGGGAAAAAACCCACATTCGGAGGGACATTCGGACAGTTTCAAAAATCACACCACTTTCGTGTACGGAAATCAAACGGAAGCGCATTCGGGCCAGTGTGATCGCCCCTTAAGATGTAACCATTAATGTTATACTTTTACTTAGTTTTAGATCAACTTCAAGCCGAATGCTCTAGCACATATATTGTGATTCCACATTGTGCGTCAAGTGTTCGTCAAACGATCAAATGTTCTTCTCAGAATGTGCTGTTACCATTTTAACCAAACACTACAATAATGTTGACCCTTATCAAAACTTGTTCACAGATTTAAATTCTATATATCACTTTGGAAAGTGCGAGATCAGAAAAGGGTGAAAATGGCAAGACTTTAACATTCTTCTCCAAGTTAATTTGATAGAACTGTACTTTGGGTGACCCTCTGCAATATTGTTCAAGCCATATTGATTGATTAAAAAAAAAAGCAGCCAGGCGGGCTCAGGAAATTTGCAAAATGACACAACTTCAATATTTTATCTGATAAAAGTGTTTGTATTTTTTTAAATTCCTTCTAAGTGAGATCTTTACACAATTGGTAGAAGCCATGGTGATTCGCTAGAAGACAAAGCAATCTGGCGGCATTAGAAATGCGGTAAACTGAACCTTATGCATCAAATGGCATCTCCTATCTACTCAATTGTTCAAGCCATCTTGATCGGTTGAAACCCATGGTATTCATTGAAGACGCCATATATATTGGCTGAAAGACATAGCAATCTGGCGGCTTCAGAAATTCGCCGAATACACCCAACCAAATACAATGAGACTTCAAAGAAGTGTACTTTTGGAGGTCCTCTTTCAACATTGTTGAACTATCTAAATTATATCTCTAACATCAGAGAGGGAAATCACATGCTTAATCCTTAAAAACTCTTTTCCTCTAGATCCGCTTGTGGAAATTCCTAGATATTTTAGGTAGAAATGTTGCTTAAGTGACTCTTTCTAAAAACTGTTAATACCATATTGATTGGGTGAAAACATAGTGACCTGGCGACATCGGAAAAGGGCCCAAATTACGCAACTTTATAATTCCATTATTATGAAAGTTCTTGTCACGTTTTTAAGATAATTTAGCAGAATTATACCCTCAATGGCCTTCTACATAAATCGTTCAAGTCGCATTTATTTGGTGAAAAACATAACCGACAGAGGACATAGAAAAAAAGGGTAAAATTAACTTTTAGCTTCAAAACCGTCTTGGTTAACCTGTTTATTATGTTACTATATAACCTGTCTGATATCAAGATGTCTTACCCTTTCCAACATACAACAAATCTGCAGCAGACGAAGTTGAAAACAACTTCATAAGTTGTCGTCTGCAGAGGCGTAAGGCACCGTCGGTATTAGTGAAAGCGGTAAGCAGAAATGTGATCCCTACAAAATTTATTCCAGCCATTGACTGGTTGAAATAGATTGTCGCCAGGTGGCATCAAAAAAGGCTGAATGAACACATTTTACACAATATTATCAGTTTCACATTTACTTCTATACCATCATGAAGGTCATCGATTAAGTGTCATTTTGACTCTTATGTTTAAACATAATTACTTTATTGTTGTTTGTTCGTAAAACTAGACGACAACAACACGAAATCCAAACATTTTATGATCATGAAATAAACATGACATGAACGTTATTACCGTCTAGTCAATTACTTCTAAATCAATTTTTTATGGCCAAAGTATGCTCTTGAAATTGTGTTTACAATCATTGTACGTGTTTGTGTTAATAGGTAGCACCTCTAGACATTAATTTATACGACTTACACGTAGGTAACAGGTTAAATGTCAAATTACGCTAAATACATCCGCTGACTTGCTGATCTACAGTACTATAGTCCCTAACAAAACCTTTTTTTGCGTAGAAATGAGTGTATACCATCACCAGTATGTATTGAATATATAACATTGAGTTTAAATGCATTGTGAATGTGTATAGGATGCACTAAAAATGATTGATTTTTATTACTTTTAATATTTTGACCTTGTTTGAAAGTGAAAGTAGAGAATGCTAAACACCGGTTTGTCCGGGCCCGATTTGGTCCAAAATGACGCTAACGCTTTTCGCCTGGTGACTTCTTTCTTGCAAAATGCATGACCCCACATTTTCTTTGGATTGTTTTAAAGCTAAGCGGTAACTCTTTTCAATGATGTATGGTGTTCTGCATGAGAAATCTTAGACAATGTGACAATTGAGGACTGAAACTGGTCGATTTATTTGGAAACAAAGAAGGAATTTAGTTGGTGTATTGTAACCTGAATCACAACATTCATATAACTTGTAATGTTTGCCTATGGGACGTAGATTAGTCATATCTACGTCCATGTCGTAGGTCATCAATCATTTTCCAGTGTGTTACCTTTGAACGTAAAAACCCATATACTTATGTTTTTTCTCGTATAAATGGGTCGTTTGCTTTAAATGTGATTCCTTATCCTTAAATAGTTTGTATACACTAATGATAAGTTGTCAATTGACATTTGTGTTGTTTGGAAATATCCTTCTTTGTTTCTTTCAGTAAGTCTTGTTCGCCACGAATGTATCTTGGAGACAAATAGACAGAAATGACTTTGAATACTGGTATTCTCTGTGACCAATGTGAAGGCGAAGATACAGAAAATGCAGGTTTTTATACAGTTTATAACGAATAGCTATTTGACCCTTGAACTAAATCACACTGAATGGCTAGATTATCGAGACATCATCATTTATTAGCGGGAGACAGCATGCCAAAACAGAATTTTACTTCGTTAGAAGACAGTTTGTGTACTAACGGGAAACCTTTTGAATTATAATGTAAAACCCAGGATGAATTATGCTGTTATGTTTGTGCTACGATCAAACACAAACAGTGTTTAGGAGAGTATGGTTTATTAACGATATTGCGACAGAGTTCGGCACAAGAAAGAGCATATAACCCAGATAAAGGTAAACGACGATAGAGCATATAACCCAGATAGGGGTAAACGCCGATATTATTTAACTACTTAAACAAACAAAGGAAGCTGCATTGAAAACACGGATGAAATGGGGCAAAGCTCAACGAAGTATGTTCTTGACGTTGCGAAACCAATTTGTTCACCCTCTTCATGTGACAAAACGTATGAAATGGGGCAAAGCTCAACGAAGTATGTTCTTGACGTTGCGAAACCAATTTGTTCACCCTCTTCATGTGACAAAACGTATGAAATGGGGAAAAGCTCAACGAAGTATGTTCCTGATAGGAAAAAAGTTGCGAATCCAATTTTTTCACCCTCTTTACTTCCTTCGGTTTTTTTACCTCCCACACTTGGTTGTTCACGTCTTGTATCATTGGCATATATTGGTGAAGTCAATACCCAACTTTCTACAGACACAAGTGATAAAGGCGGAGTGATTGGTGGAGTAATGCTGGACGACAACATGCTATCTGTGGTTGACTTTCTTACTAACAGTGTTAAGATAATTGACGTTAAAAGTAATGAGGTATTATCCTGTTTAAAACTACCAAAAAGGCCATGGAATGTAACGTGCTTAGATCAAGAAAATATTGTCGTTGTATGTGACAGGCAACTCGTATTCGTAACGGTTGGTCAGACATTGTCTCTAGAGAAGAAAGTGGACACAAGTGATGAATGTCACGGTATTGCTTATACTAATAACACATTGATTGTCTCTTTTCTGAATCCTGGCTCCGTAAAAATCCTTGATTTAGAAAAATATACATGGAAAACGATCTCAACAAATGACTTGTTTGAAGAGCCATGTAATATTGCACTTAGTCCGGACCAGAAAACAATATATGTAGCAGATGAAAGCAAGAACAGTGTGACAAGTATGGATCTTATAGGTACTGTACAGCATGTATATACACATGCCCTTATGCTGTCTCCAACCAGCCTGGCGGTAGATAACGAAGGTCGTATCTATATAGCTGCACAAATGTCAGGCAACATACATATCATCTCACCACACTGTACACAAATACAGGTAGTATCCCTTTTATTAAAGAGGGCATTTATTATATGTTTACACAGGAATGATAACATTCTTTACATCAGAAATATTTCTCTTTTTTCTATGTCATATGACGTTTCTGCTTATCAAATACTTAGTATATAACAGAGATAATACTTAATCTTAGAACTGACTACAAAGGAGATGCGCGTCAGGAAAATCCAGATCAGCCTGTTAATTTTTCAAATATCTAAGTGTCCTTTAATCAGATTGAGTGATTTATATAACATGTGATAATACTTTAACTGACTACAAATGAGATGCGTGTCAGGAAAACGAACCGTGATTGATATTCGGCAAGTGTAGATCCAGATCAGCCTGTTCATTTTTCAACATCTAATTGTCCTTTAATCAGATTGAGTGATTTATATAACATATGGTAATACTTTAACTGACTACAAATGAGATGCGTGTCAGGAAAACGAACCGTGATTGATATTCGGCAAGTGTAGATCCAGATCAGCCTGTTAATTTTTCAACATCTAAGTGTCCTTTAATCAGATTGAGTGATTTATATAACATATGGTAATACTTTAACTGACTACAAATGAGATGCGTGTCAGGAAAACGAACCGTGATTGATATTCGGCAAGTGTAGAACCAGATCAGCCTGTTCATTTTTCAACATCTAAGTGTCCTTTAATCAGATTGAGTGATTTATATAACATATGGTAATACTTTAACTGACTACAAATGAGATGCGTGTCAGGTTAACACGCTTCGCTTCACTCACAGCCAAAAAACAACCACAAGGAATGTGCGGCAAGTGTAGGTCCTGATACATTTGTGACTTCCTTCAAGCAGACAAGTGTCCATGTATATGATGGAGCTATTTCCACAGCATAGATACTACTATATCATATAACTGACTACAAATGAGATGCGCGTCAGGTATATGAACCATAATTAGAATTTAAGTCTTAAAAGGCTTCCAGAACATTCTGAAAAGAAAGTGTCAAATTGGACCTCATAGCAATATAGGTAGGCATTTGTTTGACTTCAGGTTTGTCAATTACGCTAAGGTTTATTTTCCTGGGTCGTCGTTTAAACATTCTTCTGTCTACGAATATTCGCTATCAGGTCAAACCATGCAATTTCTTTCAGAGACTTCTCCAGTCGGTAGGTCGGACGTTTGATTGTTTCAACCTTGACAGGATCACAACTCGTTTAGAGTCCAGCTTAGATATATTGTTATATGCTCGGTTATTTAAATCCCACTATCTTATAAAGAGAAACAGAGTCGTTCACAGGAATCACAGGTGGATTTGGCCTACACTGCGGCAATATTCCTTGTCTTTGGGTTTGTTCCATTGAGTGGAGCGAATCGTGTTTATATATATATTATTTTCTCTATTGTATTAATTGCTCAACCAGATAAAGGAACACTCATTTGTTTAAAGGATGAACAAGGTTTGTTTTCGCAGACTGTCGCTGACATTTTGGTTTTCCTACGTTGTTTGCTCCATAAGATTGCATTCCGTCATAACTGCATTATAGATATCGATGAAGAATAACGTCATCAGAGAATCGGGGGTATCCGACAATGGTTGCATTGCGTTGTCGGCTCCATAAGATTGCATTCCGCCATAATTTCACTATATACATTGATGAAGAATAACGTCATCAGATATCCGGGGGTATCCGACAATGGTTGCCTTGCGTTGTCGGCTCCATAAGATTGCATTCCGCCATAATTTCACTATATACATTGATGAAGAATAACGTCATCAGAGAACCGGGGGTATCCGACAATGGTTTTCTTTGAGAACGACATTTGTGTAGTCTGATAATGATCAACAGTGTTAGTTTCACATATATCAATAAGAAGCAACGAGTGCTATATTAACTCTTAAACTGGATTAAACCAATAGTGAAAATAATAACGGTAAAGATTAACACAAATAGTGCAACTATTTATCTAATTGACAGACGATGAGTAACCTCGCTTGACATGAAGATATTTGATAAATGATATCCATTATAATAAATCTGAAGAAATATCAATATTATGTGTTGAATAAAACGCTGCAAGTCAGGAAAAGGAAACGATACAGTTTAGCTGTCATTTCGCTCTTGGGATGCAGACGAAATCGACATACTCAAGTATAAATATAAGCTATTTACTTAAGTTGCTCGCGTTACTATGTCTCTAATATATTATAGATGTGAAGATAAATATATTTGTATGCGTTGATTGAATAAAACAAAAATCGTTGCAAGAAAATGCCAATGAAACAGTTTAGGAGTCGTTTTGGTCTTTTGATGTGAAAAAAGGAAACATTCATTTTCAAATTAAAGTTAATCACTGAACTATATTGTAATTGCTCATTTAATCGGTCCCTGATACAGGCGATTATTGACGCTTCTGCAGCAGACAATTTCGAAAACATTGTAAGAAAAAGAAATTAACGTGAGCGATTACTTCTTTACCCACAATGTCTCAAAATTTACGTCAGATCGTATTTTCACTTAGGTTTTTACCTCATTTGTTTTCAATACAGGCGTTTTGTTATCCCTCTACTGCCTGCAGATGTATTTGTACGCATCTGGATTAGAATACGTTTACCAAATTGTTTTGTAACTTTACTGAATAATTGTACTTTTAATTACATTGATGTTCCATATCTTTGCCAAGCTGTCTGTTATAAATATGTTGTGTGCTAAGGTTCACATATCCCCCTGTTTAGAAAATGATATGGTTATCATAGCATTTTAGTAAAGATCTTAAGACGTTTAATAAATTGTTCTCTCCAAGTCTTGCGACAAAAAAAACATAGGTGATTCACCGAAAGCAAATTATTACATATATTACAAATGACTCTTAAATACTGAAATATATTCATCAATGGATATGAAACGATTTACAATCGTCGAATATTATCAAATTTCAGATGCTCAAGTCATATGCTTAAATGTTGAAAAATCTAAATATCTTATTAATGACCATAACTATCGTTTGTGTGAGTTCTTCCTTAGACAAAATATACATATGGTGAAATATGAATTCTATTTCCAGGTGGTATTTCCTGCCTTAAACGAAATATACATATAGTGGATTCAATTTCCAGGTTGTATTCCTGCGTATAATAGGCTCAGGACTCTATACTTCAATGATGAATGGAAACCATCATATCAAACAATAGACCTTGTTCACATAATATTTGTCTTAGCTTAGTCGCCGGATATACACGAAAAGTATACATATGGTGAAATATGAATTCCATTTCCAGGTGGTATTTCCTGCCTTAAGCGAAATATACATATGGTGGATTCAATTTCCAGGTTGTATTTCCTACGTATGATAGGCACAGGACTTTATACTTCAATGCTAAATGAAAACCATCAAATCCAACAAAAGAACTAATCAATGAAATTGTGTCTGGACCCAGACCTGTGTGTATAAAAACTCTTGCGAAACATTTGTTAAAGTCTTTTAAAATCAGAAAGATGAAATATACGGAAAATAGTATAGTTAAGCCATATATGTTTTTAATTCTTGTGATATTATATTAAATTTCAAGTATATGTATTTGTTTATGTGTTGTAAATTGTCCATGTTTAGCCAGAAGCCTTGGCAACATTACTATTTGCTGACTACATGTATTTTCTGTATTGCTTAAGCTAAACACATACTTATCCTTTTTTAAATACAATGCATTTACAAACAGCCTTAAAAACTAATTTAACAACAAATTAGAAACGTTCAATTACTGAACGTCATTTTATTGTAAAGAGATCTTTTCGCTTTATATTGCGAAAGAGGGATGAACATAATCAACGAGTTCCTCTTTCGTCTGTTTTAAAATATGTTTTCTGCTTATAATCGCATACAGAACATTTTCCATGTTTGATCCTCTTCACTTGTATGTCACTCCTATGAACATTTTATATATATGTATATTTGTATAATGGACCAGATGCCTAAATAACTGAATAAACATATTGCTTTATGTGGCATTGTATTACCTCATTTGTGTTTTTAATACCTAATGAATGGGAAATTGGAAGTATTTCTTCCGATAAATATTTTGAGGAAACAGACGCAGTAACTTTCAAAAACATCGTGGAAAACAAAACAAAATGCTTTAAATGATATTTTTTTCCGTTTTTCCACAATTATTATTAATTTTACTGATAATACCATTACTGACAATGATTAATCTGATACCTTTTACTGTACACTCTTTAATATCGAATGACAATCTATATTGGCGTTAATGAGAATGAATGCATACTATTCGGAAACAGAGTATATGAATACTTTGGACAAAATAAATAAAACTCGATAGCTGGTGAGAGTCATCTTAGTTTGACTTTTCAGAACGGTAACAAATTAGAGATATATGTTTAAACATTTTAATTCTGTTTTGTCACACAAATCATATTCTTGACATCGCATCTTTGGTTTAAAATGACATTTTATTTAAGAACGATATTTTAATAAATTCCCATCATAGTAAAAATGTCCATGAATGTTACACTCTTAAATGGACGGACACGATATTTTAGTCCACATACATGCTGATAATGTCAGTTTTAAATTTCCACGAAAGAGAATGTTCCGGTGAAAATATTGCCAGCACTGTACACCAGTCTAACTCTTGAACCACGTGACTTCCAAATAAAGGGATACAACTCTCCACAAAATATATCTTCTTCACCACCTTCCATGTAAACAACCTGTGAATATATTCAAACACATTAGCATTGGCTGACAGTAGTTAAATCATCAATCAAACGTAAATTACGTTTTACAGACAAACAATATTTCGTTCACATCTATACATACGATACATAACATGTACGCAAAATTCAAATTTAAAATTGTACGCGAAGTTATTTCGCTTGACAGCAATTTAAGTGGTTCTAATAGTTGATTTGACTGATACATAGCTGCCATTTGATCGGTTGTGTGCTTCTGTTAGTTAACGCACGGTTTTAATGAAACTTGTTTAAATAATGTCTTCAGCCAACATGGCAGTTATATCACGGCTTTTCTGGGATAGAAAATTAATGCTTCAGGTGTTTTTTTTACCTGTGTATGTATCAGTCTCCACGCTACCCAAGCAACTTTAAACACTAAGGATGGATTTGAGGTATTACTGACTCTCCGTGATAGGATCATACAAAGGTATCTTTGCAAACAAATAATAGGGCTACGTTTCTAGGCTTTGGCTAAAAATGTGCCCTTAAAAATGTGCCCTTAAGCCTAATCAACATGTAGACGGAAAGCGAAGGTTTTAGCTAGACAGTGTTGATGCAGATGCATAAGAACATCAATTTGCTTGACATGGCGCATATATACAACTCAACATTGAACTGTGACGGTGCTAAACGTTTAGTTAAACTAAGCATTAGACACTGAACATCTGTTTATGACAGGGCTTAATGCTTGATTGAAACACTTATGGGAACACTAAACGAGTCTTTATTTATCCCGTATTGTTTTCAAGAGTCGTCTTGTGCCAAATGGCTTTGATTCCTTATTCCAAACAAAAAAGGGAAATCAAAACGAGTATTGGTATTTCATTGTACTTGAAATCTTCCCTGCCGCTGAGGTCACTAGCCGACTACATGTTGAAACAAGATGTGTTTGTGAAACACTGATGCCCCCGAATGGCAACATCTAGGTCAAAGGTCAAGGTCGCAAAGTCAAACATTTTGGTACTGACAGAAAGGTCATGTCACAAGGAATACACATGTGAAATATGGTAGCCGTACCTGTTATGGTTCAAAAGTAGTGGTCAAGGTTAATTTTTTTTTCGACAGACAGACAAAGAGACAGACAGACAGACAGACAGACAGGCCAAAAACTAGATGCCCACCGAATCGGTGATTCCGGGGGCATAAAATATTATACTCGTCGATCTCACAATTTGTAGCTAGAACGAAATGCTTCAGTCACGAATATGCAATAATTAGTTATTGTCGAAAACAGGTCATATTACATCAATTACGGAGATAAATTAACATATTACTCACTGCACTGAAAGACCACATTAAAACCATATCAAAGGGAATATGGATATCAATTATTGAAGAGAGTTAAAATGTTTGTGACAAAAGTAGAAATTACTCATTAAGAGCAAAAGTCAAGAGGTTTAATATCTAGTTAATACTTTCGAGATATCTCTCTCACTGAATGATATGCTCAGTCGTAATGCTATACCGTCAAGCCTGAGCGTCAATAACAGAGTCTACAGTTATCAAAGTCTCGTTATGAACTGATCACGGATCGAACCCTGGTTTGTCGCCCCGGAGACGTCGGACGCTCTAACCACTACACCACGGCTATGGTTGACATTTATGGTATGGGGTCAATGTTTGCTACGTATTCGTCCAGGTCATACAGTCTTTTTAAACAACCAACAAGAACTCAGCAAATTAACAGGTTACAAACAATAAATACAAGTTTTATCAATGATCGAATTTTGTGATCTGGATTAATGCTGATTAAAGAGGCAATCATTACCCCAAACACAATTGATTAAACATAGTCAAATTGTTGACTAATGGTTAAAGGGAGTTAATTACACTTGTTATGAAAACATATACATAAAAGGTTATACCCCTTGATTAAAAACATTGTCTCCTAATCTAGATAAAATGCATTCATCAAATGAATCTCGTTCTTAATACATTAAAACACATGGTTTAGGAATTTCTGTGTGACAGGTATCTAATAGATTGATATATTAAAGTTGATCGCCGTTTTCATAACTTTTCTAGTATATCACGTCGGCAAGTTCACCTTATGTGTGTATCACGGCTTTCTCACACTTCACACAGTATCCTTCCGGGGAAACTGGCAACCTTTCCATATAGACTATTTAGCTCAATTGCAGAAGGTGTGAATCATCGGCAATAGTGAATGACCGAGTCAGGATTCGAATTCACGACTCCTTTATTAATAGTCCTCGTCGATACCGATTAAGCTATCGCGCCTCGACGAAATAACAAACAATTTAAACATATGAAGTTCTGCATATTCTGCATAACTCCGAAATACCTATATCCACATTTTGATTAACATGTTACTATAAACGTCATTCACTTTTAAATATATAATCCAATGAGGATGCGTGGAGTCGTGTTATCAAAGGTTGCACTATTTTCATAACACAGCGGACTATCTTCGAGCTACGTTATCATGTGACAAAACCTACGACCTTACAATAGTCTCTGTATAGGCCATAACCGTTTACCCACCATCGGTACACGATAGCCCCAATGCTGTCGTATATTTTCTGTATGTTCAATACGCGATGAGCATGTGATAATGTACGATTGTGACGTTTGATAAAAGACACCTTGACAATCGTACAATTGGAATTTTATCGGTTGTACAATCTTCCACTTAAACATTTTGACAATCGTACGACGGACCTTTAACTTTTATAGAATTAAATTGGTCGTACGATAAAAACTACCTCTTGAATCTTAACAGGTATATAATCATCACGGGGAACAAATTTACAACTGGCGCTGTAACCTTGACCTTCAATGATATCCTCAAGGCGGAGCACCACAGTTTTTGCCGTTGATACCAATTTCAGGTTATGGGTCACAAAACAACTGTAATATGCTCATGGAACACATCTTTCATTAACATTTCTTTTCCCGAAATTATATTAATAAAGAGTTTTTCAGTAACCATCAGAATGACGATATACAATCCTTCTTTTAGAGCGAATAAATAATAGAAAACTTATCATATATGAGTATATTGACTTCCCCAATAGCCTTTGATCTCCAAAAATAGACAGTGAAAACTGTTAAATATTTCTATTTGTAGATTCGTCGAAATTCTAGGCGAGTCGGGATATCTTTTGCTTTCTCCCGAGGATTTCGCCATTGACGAAATAACTTACGGTAATTTTTCTGCACGTCACATGTAACCCTTTCCAATGTATTACGAATATGCATCAGATGACTTCGAAAACATCAAGACAGAAATCTAAAAAGTCTCCAAAAAGGAAGGTAGGACTATTGGAAAGAGTTGAAAACACTCAGCCTAAGGAAAAATAATCATGATGAATAAGTTCGCTTCACAAAGCGTCTGTATGTGGGAAAGGGTTTGATGGTTTGATATTCTCTGTACCCGAGATATTTTTTTATAACAATAATCTATCTTTTCTTTTTATTCAACGTTCATGAAAGGTTTAACTCACCTATGAAACACTTCAAACAACGGAAACCTATTCCATTAGGTGAACTTTCTATACTTGAACATTTTCAGTGCAAGGGATTTATTTTTATATATATTTCTGAATAACATGCAACTTTATTGTCAAACTTAAACCAGCTAATTTAAACAATGAACACATAACTTAAGCTTTCAAACAATGAAAAACGTACATCAATAGGGTGTTCTTTCCCCTATACGTGAGCATGTTTGTGCCAGGGAACCTGTGTTTTCCTTTTAATATATTTTCATGTTTTTATAATAAGGTATTATTTCGTGAAACTTAAACCATTGATTGAACAACTTCAAACTTCAAACTTTAAGCAACTAACTTTATTGTCAAACTTAAACCGTTCAAATGATAAATATAGGTGAATTGGCTTTACGTGAACATTTTCAGTGCAAGAGATTTTCTTTTTATTATACATTTTTATGTTTCTTATAACAATTAATTTATCGCCAAACTTAAAACATTGAACAATTTCAAACAATAAAAAACAATAAGGCGAATTTTCTATATATAAGATTGTCTGTATTTTATTTAATAATAACGCACTATACCGTCAAACTCAAACTATTGAAAAACTAACTTGGAATAGATCAAACCTCTTATGTTTTTGTCTACGAATTATTTGGACTTCAAGATAAGGAGAATGAATATAAGCAATATTAATGGCAGGATACTTATCTTTTTCGCAAATAGTTTTCATTTCTTTGAACATTAACTCCACTTTATTTTTAACAGGCAATGCTATAATCTGTTCACATTCGACAGCTATAAATTACGAAAAGGAAATGGTGTAATCATATTTGAGCTACGCCTAGCACTTTGAGGACTTAATGACACCCCAATTTGGCAGCATGTTAAGTCATATTGGCCTACAACTAGTTGGGATACACTTCCATCTTTTAAGCGAAATATTCATTTAGGTACATATAACATATTGACACACTGTGCAGATGCATTAAGACCAACACTCTCTAGACGTAGTTCTTTTATTTAAGCTGTGTCATGTGAAAATGGGTCAGACCTAAAATATCTAGAGGCAGCTCTTTCATTTAGTGGAAGACAATAGTGCAGTGGTAAGGCCGTATCATTCAAAAAATGGGTGTTGATGCATCTGCAAACAGTAAAGAGTCTACACTATCAGCCTACTCATAGTAGAGCGATACATGTAACCACGTAAGACACATTAGGACTGGACACCTGACAACCGGTCTATAATCATACAGTATGATCTAAACAGAGCTGGTTATGTTAGTGATATATACAACAAACATGTGATACATCGCAAAACCCATCTTTAAACATCAATTCAAATGCGGTTTCAATTTATAGATGTTATGCCTACATACAATAATTTATAGGATTGGTCATCGGCCTTTGTCTGCGGTGATTACTCCCCACTGAGTGGGGAAGAGCTGGATGTTCAGGGCCACCAACCGGTCATGTGATGGAATATGTTTCCATCAAGAGAACGGGTTGTGTTATGTGACGAGTGTCAGCCAATCACTGAACTCTGTATTTGTCTAAAAATAGAGACTGGGTCAGGTGGCTCAGATAATCCAATCATCTGCCTCCTTCTTCGGTGGACAGACTTTCTTTGTTTTAAATTTATTACTGTGTTGAGAAGAAATTCGGTTTTCTACTGCTATCTTATTTAATTTATGGCATTTTACGTTACTTTTGTGATTAGACCCGCCTTTGGTATTGTTTTCCGTTCACCGTTTGACTTACTTTATTTTTGCGACTTTAAAGAGATACAGTCTGCACCCAAACGTTTTGATATTGACGCAAATGCAAATTCTGGATGTATTTGTTGAATAATTTTGTTTAAAAAATAAAACAACTATTTTTTCTTCAAATATCAAATATTAAATGTAGAGGCGAAAATAAAGGCATATTTGTTCTTATGAAATCAATTCAAATTTAGTGCACGAGGGCACGAGGGCAATACTATTCCGAGAGATAAGACGTTTGATGCCTGAATGAACAAAATGTGATTTCTTGCGAGTACCCGCGTACTCGATCGGAAGAGTTCACGAGTACCCGAGTACTAATATCGGTACTCGTTTCAATCCCTGCTATCAATCTATCGTTATCTTGACTTTCTCTCTCTTTCTTTGTCTTTATGTCTGCCCGTCTGTCTGTCTCTGCCAAAACTCTATGACTCTTCTGACTCCCATCGTCTCTGTCTGTATCTCTCTTTCTCTTCCTTTGTCTCTTTTTCTGTTTCTCTCTGAATCTCTCTCTGACTCTGTCTTTGTCTCTTTGTCTGTCTGCCTCTCACTGCGGATCTCACCGTGTTTATCTATCTGTATGTCTGTCTGTCGATTGGATGCTCTATATCTCTGACCATCTGTCGGTCTGTCTAGCTCTCTGTCTCTCTCTCACACACTCACTCCATAAAACATTCTTGCAGAAGGCGGATTACGTCTGTCTGAATGACTTTTGTAAATCTTAAGGATTAACCGAGCCTCCACCTACGTCGTTACAAATTGAGCTGTCGCAGATCGAAAACGGTCTGAAACACTAAAGGCATTCGTCATGTTTATGTTCATGTTTACTTTTGATTTTCTCTCATCCACATCACACATTCATCCGATTATATATATTTTTGTGTACATACAGATTTAGATTTAATGAAATTATATGAAATTGTATGCATATAGATAGTTACAGACACTTCTAACGTCGTTAATTTAGCAACTGAATCGAACATTTGACATTTGCCTATTTCAGACGTTTTCTGTGTTAAAAACGATTTTGAGATAATACTGCACACATACGTTGCAGACGGATTTGTAAAAAATTGTGCAAAATTGAGAAATTACTCTACACAAAAGCATTTGAGATAGGGGAATGAAACCTTACAGTAATAGTTCTGAGCATGTTAAAATGTGCGGGTTTTTTTCGCCGAAACCCAGTTTTAGCAGAGTTATTGACGTTCAGTTTGTTAGAATAAGCTTATATATTTTGTGACATATGTGCGCACGCAGTTCTCCAAAATAGTTGTATTACAATCATAAAACTGCGCAGGAATTTTTTTTACAAGCATATGCATATCTGAAACTACAATTTTGAAGAAGCATACTGATTGGCTAAAAGGCATGATATCCTGGCGTCATCAGAATAATGGATAACTGAATTCTTAGCTAAAAATTACATCTCTTTTATCCAGAGGATCAACTACAATCAACATTCACAGGTATATTCATTTGGTTGTCCTCAAATATTTAAATTTAATGAAGTACTTTGGTTGCTGCTGCTTTTGATAGGGATTTGGGCCAAATTATACATTTTTAAAAATCTTCTCCTCCTGATCTGCTTGTTGGTTTAGAAGATAATTAGGTAGAATTATTCTTTCTGTGACCCTCGACATAAATGCTCAATCCATATTGATTGCTTGAAAAATAAAGCTGGGCATGGAACATAAGAAATGGTAAAAAATAAGTTTTTATCTTCAAATAGCATGGCTTCCTAAACCACTGGATTGATATCAACCAAACATGAATGTTTTTTTGTTCTTATTGTTCGAAGTTTCAATACCTAATCACAAATGTTAGTATTTTATTTTCACTTCTTGTAGTTTCATAACCACATTAATTAAAATGATCAATTAACCAGTTTCGCTATATACATCTATATAACAATCGACAAACACTCATGTCAGTGTCAATTGTTTTCAATTAGATTGGACCGAATAATGTATGCACATGCACATTAACTACTGAAAAATACTTTGGTTGACATGCAAAGGCTACAGAAACGTTTATGATGAATTCTGGACAAGGCTACACATGCTTGACCGTAAGCAGCACACTCATATGTATCTCAACAGTTGGACAACATGGTTGGTTCTTGTGTAGAATTGTCTCATGATGAATATTATGCTCATGACAGTTCACATTGAAATATTTATTAAACGGTCCTTTTTATTTATTCATAATGAGAAAATCCAATTCAAACATACTATATTATAGATGTGTATTCAACTAGCGCATGGTTACTTTATAACGCAATAAGTTAAAGGGCAGATGCACAACTTTATATCCTGATAAACATCTGCCGAAACAAGATTTCAGTGAAAGCAAAATCCCAGGTGCACAAATGCGCATGCTAACACACGGTCCTATTAATTCTCTTAACTGGACGAGATAGAGACATAATGCATACCCTTAAAGATCGAGCGTCATGCAAATGGGCCTGGCACGCTATCAACAATGTATATTATATAATATATATACAATGGCTCTAACTGCCCAGTCAGCCTGATTTGATCCATATATGCATGTTGGATCGATACAAAATAAACCGTTTCGGAGTAATCTGAGTACTGAAAGTCGGGTTTAAATGATCAACCCACAAGATATTCAAGGATGTTGAAGTTGCAACGAAAACATGGATAGTGGTGTATTGAGGGTGACGAAAAATGATAAGGGTCAACATTCTGTTAATTTTGTTTCATTAAGTAATTTTTAATAATAAAAGGACTAATAGTACTAGTGGGACGTGTTAGAATTCGTAACATAAGGTCAGGCAGGCAGTTGAATATGCATGTACGCAATATACGTTCGATAACTACGAATGCTTTCACTCAATAATGAGGAAAGTCTTTTCTGCCCTTAGGTTTTTTAATTGACTATGACAACAACATCAATACCAAATTATTATATATCCACTGCCAACATTATTTACTAATTTGTTAATAGGTCACCAAGAAACATTTGTGCCAGAATATTTTCAGATCTGACCTTAACATTTGGACTAGAAGAGATTAAAGTGTTCAATATTTTCACATTAAAGTTGACCATAATGCTCCTAAATCACTCACCTGATTTAATAGAAATCAAATAGTTTTCTATATCTTTACTCTGTACATAAACGTAAAATAAGAAAAGCCCCTATTCAACATGTTTTGATGCCGCCTTGGATCCATGTTTATCAACCAATCAATATGACTTGTAGAGGGTGTCTAAACGAACAATTACACCAACTGATATCGGAATCAGACACATGATAATATTAAGTACATGTTTTCCAAAAATTCCAAGGATGGTCTTGCTTATAGGTATTAATGAAAACCAACTTCTACTTGTAAATGCACTTAATCAAACTAATATATTACTATCGCAAATGAATATAAGTTATATTAATTAGGCAAATGTATTCTAAAACAAATTTGCCTTTTGAAAGCTTTCAGACGTTTATGCAGCTGACACCATTGAAAACAATGTTACAATGTGATAAACAGCTCATCCTAAGCAATTTCTTCTTTTGGTACAATGTATGAACTCTATTCAATCAAAACACTTTTATTTATAGAGGTTTATCAAAGGTTTCAACCAGACTAAAACTCATTCGCAGTTTATTTGTTGTATCTGGCGAAGTTTAACCAAACAATAGATTGATTGTCAAAAGCAAATTTGTATTATAGTCGATCCCTGGTCGGGTCATACCAAGTACTTTAAACTGGTAGTAATGGCTTCCATCTGTGGCTCTAATGTTTTCACGGACAGTTAAATGAATGATGCATCTCTGTCAGGATAAATAATACCGGAAGTACTTGTAAATTACCCAGGAAACGTTGTTTTATAACTTAAATAATGCCGATTACTGCGACAACATCGATATTAATACAACAAGTATTTCTATATACATGTCATAAAGTTCTTGAATAGCCAAAACCATGTATTTATAGAAGTACAAATCTTTAAATGTTTTGACCGATTGAACCTATTTGTGACGCCTGTGGCATCATTTTTTTAGAGCTAGGCCAGCCTACACATCAGCGCCGTCAGACCAGACTCTTTACTATTGGATGCTGAGTTCAACAGTTTTATCTTAATATTCCTAAACTTTCTGTTGACCCCTTTCGAATTCAAATATATTTTATAATTTCGGCATTGAAGGGATTGAAATAAGAAAACATCACTTTACTTCTTTCCATATGATTTTTCTATTTAAATGATAGATGGATATGGAGATTATTTCCCGAGAGATATTTACGCGCGTATAACAAATTCGTAAGAGTAACTGAATGACATAGTTATTGGCGCTGAAAATGACAAGGCATAACAATTCTCATATTAAACTTTCAATGGCAATATATATATAACATATACGGTCGATGACAATTTAGGTCATTTCTCATAACCGACGTTAATTTGGATAAAAATAGCTGTGTTGGGATGCTTTTAGTGCACTGTATTGTTCTATACTTTTCCGTAGAGAATGTTATATAATGGCACAATTTTAAATTAAATTCAAACAAATTCGTGATACATTCACAAAAGCTTGAGTATCTTACGAGGCACTTACACAACGTTCCAGATGAAATAATTTGTCTCTGATAAACAATATACCTATTTACTTATTATGAATATTTAATTGCAAAGTATAAATGAGACGTTTATTTTATAAAAAGCTTCCATATCCTAAAATACCTTGATAATATGTCGTTCGATAGTTTGACATTGTATTTGTCGATTTTTGTTTCTTTAAGTATATCAAAGAGGTATCATGCATGTATATGGGAGGAGAAATATAGACAGCCACATTCTTGAATACTGCTATTCTCTGTTACCCATGTGAAGGTGACAAATAAAAAAATAAAAACACAGGTTTCGTGTACAATTTACAATAAATACCAATGTGACACTCAAAAAGCTTGATTATCGAGACATCAAGACTGTTTAAAGGCAGACAACATGCCGAACACAGAAATTCACGTCGTAAGAAGCAAGTTTGAAGAAACTTTTTTAAATAACAGTAAAAATGCTGTTGTTTTGCTTGTGCTACCATTGAACACAACGAGTGTGAATTAGAGTATAATTGACTACAAATGAGATGCACGCGAGGATTAAGAGCCGCAATTAGTATAAAAGTTATCCTGTTCATCCTGAAAGCAGGGCAATGTCACTTTAACTGACAAAGCGATTTACACAATCGAAAAAATAACGCATCTGTAAACACGCTGCGCTTCACTCAATAGAAACAAAATAACAAATATAATTGCGCAAGTGTTGGTCCAGATCCACCTGTTATTTCTGTAAACAACTATGTTGCTCTTTATAAGATAGTGGGATTTATATAACCGATAATATAAAAAATATCTAAGTTCGGCTCTAAACGAGCTGTGATACAGTTCGGGGAAAAACAATCACACGTTGGACCTAACGACTGGTGAAACCTCTGATAACTAATGCTGGACATATGTACTCATGAGCGACGATCCAGAAAAACAAATGCATCGTTATTGTCAGACCTGAAGACAAACAAACGCCTCCTTATACTGCTATGAAGTCCAAACTTACCTTATATTCACAGAATATTCTATAAGCCTTTTATGACTTATTGATGACTAATTGGCGAACGGATCAGTTTCAAATGTGCGAATTAAAATGTTGACATAAATCTACACTTGTCGCAAAAGCTTTACGTTTAGTTTATTATAAATTATTGTCGAAAAAATGTAATATTATATAAATTACGAAGCTGTTTTTACATATTAATTACTGCACAAAAATGTACACACATGTTTCATGATAAACACTTTTCCACGTACAACATGATAAACATTTTTGCTAGTTCAGCGAATCTGCAGCAGACGACTTTGAAACCATCTTGGCAAAACTATGGAAAAACCTCGATAGATGAAAGTATAATTCAAAATGTTCAAGATTCGAGATATTTATTCACGTAATAAAGGCGTCCGGCCCGAAGATGTACAGGATCGCCTTAGTCTTCAATTTACGCATGTTATGTATTTCGAAACCCTAATTTCGCCAGATGAAGTTCATATATTTATAACATACACTTATCTGCATGTTTATCAAATGTATGATATACTTTTAGTCTATTGTGTTGTTCTCACTGAATGTTGCTGTTTGAATGGTGTTGTACACCATTTCCACAGTATTTCAATGATTTCGCGGCATTTCCTTGATAAAATACTAGAACTTCCTGTATGAGTTATCAATCGTTATGCTATCCCCGCAACTCTGAACGTCTATGAAAGAATATATTACTTCAACTTAGTCTTTGATATGACCTGACCAAGGATTTATGAGTTTTAATGATATCCTCGTACCCTGAGTGTGAAGGAAAGATTATATTACTTCAACTTAGTCTTTGGTATGACCCGATCACGGACCGAGCCCTAACCACTACACCATGGTTATGGTTGACTGATATAGTGTGCTTCGTATTCGTCCAGATTATGCAGTCTTGTTACAAAAACAACCCAAACTCGGCTATCTTGCTGAAGATATTTGACTTGGCAAATTTTTTTTAAACAAGTTTGATCGATGATCGAATTATGTGATCTTGGTTTTATTCGGATAAAAGGGGCTATTAATGTGCATTACAAAGCAAAATACTTAACGAACAATTGCTTGAACGTTGTCAACAAGTTGTCCAATGGTTAAAGGGAGTGAATAACACTTGTGTTAAAAAATTATGAAAACATATACAAGAAGGATTATACCCCTTGCTTGAAAACATAGTCTTCTAAACAAGTTAAACATTATGTCATCATATACATCTCGTTCTAAATGCATTGACACACGAACACATGGTAGTGTATGTGTGACAGGTATCGAACAGATTGTTCTATTGAAGTTAAATACCGTTTTTGTAACATTTCTAGTTATATCATGTCGGCAAGCCCTTATGTATGTATCCTGGCTCTCTCACACTCAATACAACATCCTTCCAATCTAACTGGCAACCTTTCCACAAAGACTATTTAACTCAACGGTAGAAGGTCTCAACTATTGGCAAGAGTTAATGACTGATTCAGTTTTCGAACTGACGACTGCATGATTAATAGTTCTCATCGATACCGATAGAGCTACCGCGCCTGGACGAAAACAACAACAATTTAAACATATAACATTTTGCATGTTTAACCCTGGAATACCTTTTCTGTACAGTTTAATGAATATTTTACTATAAACGTCATTATTTAACTATTACAATACATAACCCAATGAGGCTGCATGGTGTCTTGTTATCAATGGTTGCACTATTTTCATAACACAGCGGACTATCTTTGATCTACGATTATCATACGACGAAACCTACGATCGTTCGATAATCTCTGTTTTCCCCATTCTGTTTTACCCGCCATCCGTGGGCGATAGCTCAAATGCTGTCGTAGAATTTATGCATGTACAATACCCGGTGAGCATATGATAATGTACGAGTTTTTTTCAAATCTACAACGTTTGATAGAAATACTCTGACAATCGTACAACGGATGTACGATAATCGTTAAATTTAATTGGTTGTACAATCTTTCATATAAACACCCTGACAATCGTAGAATGTATTGGTCGTACGATAACAACGACCCCCTGAATCATACCAGGTATATAATCATCATGGGGAACAGATTTATAACTGGGGCTGTAACCTTGACCTTCAAAGGCAACCTCAAACTGGAGCACCACAACAAATCTTTCTTTAATATGTATATTCCGATATTATACAAAGACAGAATTTGTCAGCGACCATCATAACGACGATATACTTTGTTAGTTTTAGTCAATTTAATTATGACACCAGTCTTCCGTCATTCATGTATGGTATTTCATTATATTGAGACCTAATTGAAAACTGATCATGTATGTGTATATTGACTTCTCAAGCAGACAAGACACAGTGAAAACACTGTTAAAGATCTCTATATGTTGATTTTTAATTCGGCAAAAGTCTACTCGACTCAAGTTTTTTTCCATTTCCCACCAGGATTTCGCCATTGCAGAAATAACTACTAGTAAATGTTCTGCAGGTCATATGTAACCCTTGTCCATATATTACAAATCTGCGGCAGACAACTTTGAAAACATCTAGACAGAAATATGAAGACTACACTGTCTGACTACATTTGTAGCACATGCATGACAGTTAAAGTTCTCGACACACAACTGACTAAGAGTCATATCTTTGATTTATTTGTATAGCTGTTGTATAAATCACTGTGTCTGATAAAGGGAAACGCTGATCTATTTTCAGGATGCACATGTTGAACTTGATCTACACAGTTATGTATCATGTAATTGTATATGTTGTATAAATCGCTCTTTCTGATAAACAGAAAGTATCTTGTTTGCCCGATTACGAAAAACATGAGTATGACTGATATAAAGTATGTATGGCCGTACACTGTGGAAAGATAAAGTGTATATTATCTGACAACAGCTGTATTAACAGTAGACATGCACTGCCAGACTACTTGGACGCTTCAGTTGGTCACGTTTATATTCATGCTGTACAGTTCCGGTAATATTCGTATTCGTGTCATTGTGTTTACTCGTATCTGATACGTATAGTGTTTTCTGATCTTTACTTCAGCAATGTAATATGGAACGCTCAAAAGTTGTTGTCCACTTTTAACTGCCGAAATTGTTTTTAGGATGAGTCCATCTAAATCATTGACTTTAACGGAGCGAAAAATCAGAAAAGAGACAATCAATGTGTTGTCAGTATAATCAATACCATAACACTTACCACTTATGGCCACTTCAGTCACCAACGACAATGTCTTTCCAACCTTTATGAATACGAGTTTAACCTGGCATGCAACGACGATCAGATCTCGGTCTACTCGTGTAATATCCCATGGCAATGTTAGTAGTTTTATAGAGGATATCACTTTGTTATTAACACCCACAACAGTTATACTGCAGTTATAATGAACAACGAAGGCCAGCATGTTGCTGTCTCACAATACACCTCCTCTTATCCAGCTGTCATAATCATTCGTATCTGTATTTTTTGAGTTTTATTTAATGTTCACTATGTGAATAACAGGAATAACCCGAAATAAGCAGGTTCTGTTTTTTTGAATTTTCCACAGAAACGCCTCAGATTCTGGTTAAGTCTCTAGGGAGCAAACATCGTGCGTGATAAATTTAGGTTGAAAGCTTATTTCGCAATCCATGTTATATAAATATGTTTAAACTTAAAGGACGGATTCACTTTGTTTTGGGTCGATCATCGGTAATGTGTCTTAGTTAAAGGGACTCAGTCGCAGTTTGTTGGGTTTATCAAAATGGATACAAGGGATTGACTCACTTTATTTAGGTTGATCATCTGTATTGCACCTTATTTACATGGACTGTATTGCTCTGTTTGGTCTATAAGAAGTAATTTGCTTTGAATAAAGGGACCATCTGGCTTTTTGGTCTTTCATCGGAAATACATCTTCATGACAGGTATCGACTCACCTTTTGACTTTAATAAGTAACGCACTTTAATGAAACAGACAAACTCGCGCTTTTGGACAGTCACCAGAAATACACCTTTATGACAGGGTCCGACTCGCACTTTTTGACTTTCATTGGACCCTCTACCCTGTCATTAATGAGTCGCCTTTACACACGCCTTTCAAGTTAGAAACATTTAAAAACAAAGAGACTACTACCTTTTGTTAGACATGTGTCTTTTTTCCTTTCCCATATCTTGGTTTTTCAAATATTTGCTCCTACCATAAATACGCAATAAATTATATATTTGCACAATATTTAAACGTTAATAAATGGCAAACCATCGTGTGTGCACTGCGAGGTAATTTGGACTGATTCCAGACTGATGGAACAAGAGGAAACATCACGTTACATTGTTAGCGAAATTTACTTATGATTAGCTATTGTAGTGGCCTGATTGTCCTAGTCTGGAAATATACACATTTTCTTTAATAAAATTTCCTTCTTAACACTTGATTGGATATTGATCAAACATGACAGGATTGCTCCTTGTGTGGTTCTCATTTAAAGTTGTTCACATAGTTACTGTCTAATGCATAAACAGCTCACAGGAGCTCAGACAGAGTTTATGTCTTGCTTAAAGAATTGGCCCGAACAGAAAATAATTTAGCGCAAATGTTACTTGGGTTACACTCAAGAGTGTAAACAATGTTACGATCCGTTTAAAACATGGCCACTAGGGGCGGGGCTAGTTGTTCTTATATGTATGTATACTGTAAATACTTTTAAAAATCTTCTTTTCCTAAAGTTCTGGCGAGATTAAATAATAATTTATCACACATATTCTTTAGGTGACACCTTACAAAGAGTATTCAAATTTGTCCGACCCTACAAAAACATTCCCGACGGGATCTAGGCACTTCTTATGCGAATATATTTGAAAAATGTTCGGTCCTAAGTTGGCATACATGTTTTGTAGGTAACCCTCTTTAGAGACTTCAATTTATTATGATCCGTTCAAAAACACACGACCAACAGGGGGCGTCTCTCATTTTGTTTGACCAAGAACATTACCTTTTGACATACCTTTGTGGTTTTCATAGCTGAAACGAACCAAGTGTACAGATGTGCAAGTTGTATTCATTACATCATCTTAAACACGACCTTTTGACATACTAACTGGAATTCGAGTGAGCTAGTTAGAGCCTTCGTGTCCCTCTTCTGTATTCATAGTAGATGTGAGGTAAACACAATAACATATATAAGTAATGATAGATAGTATAGTGAACCTTGTTTAACTGTTATAAAACATGGTTTCTAAATTTAAGTAATAACAATTGTTAAATAATTTAAAGTATTGAATACATGTATTGCACGTACTGCGTGTACGTTCAATGTCCGTTTTAGATCTTAGGGGGAATAAATATATATCAAGAGATGAATATTTACATTTTGTTGTCAGATTACACCAAATACATCCGCGGTGATGCTGATCTACACCCTAATAGTATAAAAAGCATGTGTCTGCATAGAAATTAGCGTATTCCATCATCAGAGTGCTTTGAATATATGACATTGTGTTTAAATCCATTATAAATGTGTATAGGATGCACGGGAACAGATTGCTTTGATCACTTTTAGTAGTTTGACATTGTTTTAAAGGGAGAGTAGACAATGCTAAACACCGGTTTTGTCTGGGCCCGATTTGGTCCAACATGACGGTAACCGTTTTCGCCTGGTAAGTTCTGTCTTGCATAATGTGCATGACACTCCATTCTCTTTAGCTTATTTTAAAGTTAATAGATAACTCTTGAGAAACGCTTAAAAAGTGTGACAATTGAGGACTGAAACTCGTCGATTCATATGGAAACAAATGAGGATTGTTTTTGGTGTATTGTAATATAAATGTGTTCTTTATTTCTTTTTACACATTCACGTATGATATACTAATATGTCTGTACGACGATGATCTGTATTTGAGATCAAATCAATACACTTATGTTCTGTTCCGTTCTGCTAAGGAAGAGTGATGTCTTCATCTACGTCCATTTGATGAATTTCGACAACTAAGCTAGAAATAGTACCTGCCATTTGACCTTCCGCCATAATAGCCGTGATTGGAATAGAAACCTAAACGCCCGGCTTCCCGATTTAGCATCGTTCCCACTATGGTGAGCTTGATTGCATATTGTAAATTTGAATTAAATGAAAAATGAAATAACAAAAAAGAACGGTATCTTTGTTCAACTTTTAAAGTTTTGTATTGTCTTGCATTCACAGAAAATAGAAAATGAGAACAATTCATTTCCTGTTAAAATCACATGATTTCTAACGACGATAGTTACACGCACTGACGAACGTTGCACGAAAGAGCATTTTCAAACATTTTAGATTCAGATAAGCATGCCTTTCTGAGCTATTTTGGTATTGATCTACACTTATCGCAAATAATCACTTTAAATATATAGGAAGCTTCTTACGAAATTAAACAGTGGGTACATTTCACTGTTCTACCGGATGAACACAAATATAAACATAAGAACACAGCATATAGTCGCTCATGTAGTTGGTATATTTTTTAGTACAAAGAGGGCTAAATATTCATACGAATTACGCTTCCGAATTCAATCGCATGCTCCTACTCATTCTTATATAATAACGCTTTGTTCAGTTTTAAATGGGTGCGTGTTTAATAAAAAAGTTTCGCGACAGTAATTATGCTCTTTATGTAAAAGAGCAGTAGCAGCACAATTGCAAAACATAACGATGAATTATTTCGCTGTATGACTTTAATCTTTTATAGAAACGAAAGGTTAAGAAATCTCCCCATAGAGTATCTAAATTATCATTTCAGTGAATAAACCAAACAAAATTAACTGGGTCAGTGAGTGCATGACTGAATGCATGAACGAACGAACGAAAGATTGAACAAACGTATGAACGAATAAAAACACTAACGAATTAGTGAATGAATAATCCAAATAACAGAAATCCTTGCAATTGTTATATAATGCTTAAATCTTTGGAAAAATTGGCACATGCAAATCAACGAATATGGCCGTTGACACAATTATAAACAATTAACATCTCTAATAAATAATGAAGGATATATGTTAACTGGCAACCTATTTAAATTAGTTGCTCGAATAAAACAATTGGCAACGAGAATGATCGGCACAATATTGATCTCATCATATCGTGTATGTATCCGCGTATGTAGCGGCTTTTGATGAATAATCGTGAACAAATAATTTGGATGTATATTTTTCAAAATTTAAACAAATTTACAACACAGTGTGGTTAAACGAATGTTTTCTATATGTTGATGATTTCTGTATTTGCTACAGATCAAAACATATGCATACAATTGAAAGACAATTGCAACAAGTTTTGAATAATTTGCAAAAATGGTCAAACGAAAATGGCCTTAAATTCTCTAAAAGCAAGACCAAATTTATGCACTTTTGTCAACTTCGTAAACACCACCTAAATCCAAATTTAACACTAGATAGCACTCGTATTGAAGTTGTGCCTGAATTTAAATTCCTTGGTCTATTGTTTGACCCAAAACTGACTTTTGATCATAAGTTTTACATAGTAATGTTTGGCTTGTTTGCCTAAATCCTGTTTGACATTGGCTTACATGTTATTTTATATTAAATGTTAATTATCGCATACATTATGTTTGATTGTTTTGTCTATTAGACTGGTTATTTATGTTTCAATTTTAATTATTTCATCATTTACAGTAAGTAAGTTGTTAAGCGCCCAAAATGACCTTAGTTGTCGACGGGCCTTAACACACCATTCATTCTCTGGGCCTAATAACTTTCAATACATATGTGTCATTGTTATTGTAGTTCATTATATAACAAACCTTTCCACGCTATATAACCAGTTTATTATTAAGACAAGGACCATAACTCACATTGGCTTGGCGAATAAACAACATGAGTTGCACGTCTTTACTTGCTTACATACATTCCTGTAAATTTGAATAACCGTGTCTCAAATACAACCGAAGTACATCTACACATTCACAAGGTGTAGTGATATACTGAAATATGAGAGCTCACATGACGTCGATCTTTTATATGTGTGTATAAATAGATACAAATGTATTAATCGCTTTTTAATTTTGAAACTTTAAACTATAATACGTTATAAACTTGGTCTACAACATTTACATGGGAAATAGATCGTTGACTACCTGAAGATAAGAAGTCTGAACGGTCTATGGAGAAATCGCTTGGGTATAGATTAACTCTAAGTGGCGCATTCATCGTCCGTGATTAATATTATCTTAATCGATGTCAAATAAATATGTTACCACATGCAGACCCATTCTGATGTTTATAAAGAAGACGCATTTAAAAAGGAGAAACACACATAAAGGGCAAATTATAAGTGTCCCTTTATTAGATTTATACACTATTGACTATAAATTAGAGGCTGTCTACCGAATTAACCATTATGAATATGCAGGTTCAGATCAACCTATAAATTATGCGAACAATTTTGTGTACATTTATGTATAAGATAGATATATTTATACAGCATGGACGATTACATATATCTGAACTCGACACTCACCGCGAAACGCTCAAAGAAAAAATGATACAAGTGGCATACATGTCTTGATAATTTATAAGCTGCGGAGCAAACTAAAGACAAAAAAACACGGTTTTGATCTCCAGCCGGCGCATTCCAAAAATGCCCTCATTGGCGCTCAACATTGCGTGGTTATCATTTCGACTGACTGGCTGGTGTCAGGATAAATGGACAAGTAGTAGTGATATAACTGAAAAAATATTGAAAGCGGCGTAAAACATCAAACAATTAACTAAAGTATGACAATGTATACTATAGCGATTTTTTATTTACATTACATAGCATATATATCCGTGGATAGAACATGTTGATAACTGTTATAAAATTGCCATTGAGCAGGTCTCAAATCAACTCCTGTTAAAATATGCATGTGCATGACCCGTCTATTGTGTTACCCTTTTTCCCCACACAACACGTCTGCAGAAGAGGACTTCGAAAACATATAGGCAAAACTATGAACACTCCCTATAAATGAAAGTTGAATTATTAAATAAACATTGTGTCACAAGGAGGAGTTACTAATTATGTAAAAACTAAACAAACCAATACAGATTCGCGTCTATTTCAGAAATATGAGTAAGGATAGTTTTGTTTGTTAACCCTTTTACACATACAACAAGTCTGCAGTAAATGACTTCAAGAAACACCTAAGCAACACTATGAATGTTGAATTATTGTAAAAACGTTGAAAACATTGTGGCATAATTGGGAGTTACTAATTATGTCAAAACTAAACAAACCAATACGGAGTCGCTTCCATTTTAGAAGTATTAGTAATGATAGTTTATTTTGTTAACCCTTTCCCACATACAACAAATCTAAAGAAAACGTCTTTGAATACATCCAGACCAAAGTATCGACACTCTTTATAAATTAAAGTTTAACTATTGAAGTATTGAATAAACATAATGATTGATAATACCAATTATGTCAACACTAAACAAATCAATACAGAATTGATTTTGTAAATCCCTTTCCCACTTACAACAAATCTGAAATAGACGTCTTTGAATACATCCATACTTAAATATAGACACCATCTGTAAATTAAAGTTTAAATATTGAATAAACTCATGAGCAATGTTATAGTATTTTTATAAACTAATTAAAATATTTAAAGGACGATAACCTCGATAATAAATATTCAAACCATCTATCCTATCATGAATGAGTCGCCTTCAAATACGCACTTCCAGTCAGACACATTTAAAAAGAAAGAGGACACTACTCTAGCCCGGGGTTGTGTTTATCCTCTCACTCTTATTTGTTTTAAAGATACTTGCTCCTAACATAATCAAAACTCTGAAAGTGCTGACAGCCTGTGGGCTGCAGGAAGGTTGGAGAAGAAGGGAACATGTGAAAGGAAATAACAACTGTAGCTTATATTTATATGTTTATTGTTAAGAAATTGAAAGATCATATCAAAAATAGTAAATATTATGAAACTGGAAAAGGGAAAAAAAGCGAACCTTGTTGGCCCTATATCACTCACCTGAGTGCAAGAGCTCACAAGTATACATATTAAAGATATGAAGAATCAAAGGAAAATTTGATAGCAAGTTTAGGCAGAAACTTCAAAATGTTTCTGCCTTATTATATTGAGAAATATGTCAATGTTAAATCAACATTCATGAAGTAGTTTATGTTTGTTTTACATATTGCATCCACTCGAGCAAACTTGGTGAAGGTTCAGAGAGGTTCAGACAAGGAACATTTCAGAGAAACTATTTTGAAATCCAGCTGGGCAAGTAGTTTCTGACATGGAGAATTAAATAGTTGTTCTTTTTGTCGCCATTACAACCATTTGTGAATTGAATGGAACTATGTGAACAACTGTTAAAGTGGACCAATGTAAGGAACATACATGCCAAGTTTTACAGGACCACAACAAAACTTGTTTATTGAATACATAATTCCTTGTTTAAGGATGACCTCAGATGTGGTCGATACTGATAAGTGTAATTTAGAGTGGTATTGGGTAAACAATAAATATGTTTGCAATTGGATCGAGCAACTAACATAATTAAAACGTTGAAAGACATACACTATTACTTACAACTAGTTACAGAACAAGGTGAATGCATACAAAATAAGAAGTTTCACAAAGAGCACTATGCTGTACTCCATAAGCATGTGTAACTCCAACAATTTGGAAGCATTAATTATTGATAACAATTAACAGCACATACTGAACTAATTAATACAATAGAAGCACATGAGAGCACATAAGCAAACACTTGCAAAACAACATAACGAATCATTTAAACCCCTGCCAATAACAACTGCTGGAACACACTCGACGGTGGGTCAAACTAAGGTACTATTGTGTCAAATTATATTGAAAGCAGTTACTGTTTTCAGACAAGAATATTTTCCTATAGCACTATAGTACTAGAAGAAACCAGGCCTAACCCAGCAGTGTTGCCTTTTGAGGATTTGCACAAGCTTGAGCAAACTTGTTAAATAAATAAAGAATGAACATTTCAGCGAAATTTACAATGCACGAGTAGTTTCCGTAAAGACACTTTGCATTTCCTTTTTTTGCGATATTTCCCATAGCAACAATGTTATGCATTGAATGCAATTCAACTCTTGGCATACAATAGAAAGGGTATATCCAAGGAAAAAAAGGGATATATGGAAACAGCCCTGACAGCCATGTTTTCATAATTCTCAACAAATTAAGCAAACTGTGAAAAGGTTTCAAGAACAGTATCAATGGTTGTCCCTGTTTGTTGCCATGGCAGATTTGTATTGAATGGACATATTTTGGAAAACCTATATGGGGCCCATGCAAGGAACATCAGTGTTGTTTGAAGCCAAACGTTAACATTGGACAATGACAGATTGTGTCCACAATAGATCACCGTGAGCGGTCATGTCCAGGTGATCTGCACAGGTGCATACATAAACAATATACAAGCAATTCACCAAGGGTACCGTATATACTAGATTCATGGGAATATCAATATCATACAACTGTGACCACTAAAAAAAGGAAAGACATTGTTTAGATCAATACCTCTGCGTACTTTGTTTTTGCTTATGTAACAAAACAGACACTTATTTACAACACAGTGTGGTTAATAGATGAATATTTAAAGGTGCATTACTACGAGTAAGTGATAGTAATCCTTTGCGCAATAATACTGCATTTCTCTGCAGTCAATGCAAGCAGGCATCTGAAAACAGTATGGTAAGGGTTTAGATAGCTCGTAATAAGTAATCTGAAATATTCTGTCAATGTGAGCGTAATTAACATAATTACTTATAAGTGGGGAATGAATACTCTCCATTTGAAAGAGTTCAAGAAAATGCTTATTGAGCAAAGAGTTAAATACTTTGCTCCACAAGCATTTTCCTACCCCTACAAAGTTATTAGTTATGGGCGAAATAGGCCATTTTTTACAGTTTGGAAAATAATGCATAGAGAGTTCATATGGCTCATTATGAGTATTCTGAACTCTGCCTTTCCCGTTTTGTAATGACTTTCTGTTTTGGGTGCATTAAATGTTTATTTCTGGAACAAAGTGTTAAATATTATTCATGCGAAAAATGCAGTATATGGCTGTATGCACTATAAGGCTGATCGAAGACCAGATGTGCCATTACTATGCTTTGTGCAAGTGACCTTGTTTTGACACATATGACACATATGACAAATAGTTAACACTTTGTTCAATAAGCATTTTCTTGGACTCTTATAAATTTCTGAAATCAGTAATTCGGTGAATTTATCAGTAATAAGTGAATTGTGTTTCAATTTACTGACATAGTGGATAACATTGCAGGAACCAGCAGTCTGAACTCTTCCTACAATGCAATACAGCTCGTCCACTATTTTCAAATGCCTGCTTTATTGGGTGCAGGGAAATGCAGTGTTATGGAGCTAAGGGTTAGACAAATCCACTCGTGACTTCTTTGTTTACGATTCATTATTCGTCGCAATTTTTAAGGGAACATTCGCAAAATATGTTATTAATTGTAAAATATATTATGGAATATGAAGGTGCAGAATATATAAAATGAGGCATGACGACTTACAATGGCAAATTACTCCATTTAAACTGAATTGGACAATCCCCGTAAATAATCGAACAAATTCGTACTTTTTCGTTCCACTTTGCAAAAATGATAACAAGCTACCATATTTGAACTCTCGGCGCATTAATTTCTAAGCATTTGTTAAACTTATATTCGAGTACTCACGCCTTAAGTCTTTCACTTATGTAGTTTTGTTGAATTCATTACGAACTATTTTTCTCGCGCGGTCTCACCTTACAATGCGTTGTAGGGTGTTAACAGCAATTGGCAGGCTGCCGCCTCAGAAAAAATGGTATAACTACTATGACCAGGGGCTAAAGCCCCAGGCAAAAAAGGAACGTGCCGCATGAGCATGTGCAGACATCTCCACATATGTGATTTTTGCCGGTTCCAGTCCCAACAAGCCCAGGGAGAGACATATTTCCAATATTGGCACCAACTCTTCCTCCCTTTTTGTCAGCACAACCAATATCAGACCTACCAAATAACCACATTGTTACACTGATACGAATCAGTAAATTGATCCCCTTGTGTATTGGTTATTATGCTACACATTATTTAATCGAAGGGTTTCAGATTGGTTTTAAAGTCGGTTAAATGAGCTCTAGATCTCCTTCATCCTTTTCCGATCTTAAGTCTTGTTTTGAAATATCACACATTGCCTTAGAAAAACTACAGACTGCTAAAATGATAATCGTTTTCAGGGTCCGTTCGACGATTCTCCATACCCTGACATGAAATTAAGCCAGATAGGTTTAGTTCCCAAAAAGTTACCAGGGCAGTACAGACTTATCCACCATCAAAGCTATCCGAAAGGTCAGTCTGTAGATGCCTTTATTGATCCAATATTTTCATCAGTCAATTATTTTTCCTTTGACGACGCAGTATCTCAATTGATGTATTGCGATAAAGGAACATTAATGGCATAAACAGATATAGATAGTGCCTTTCGCCTCATTCCCATACAGCCATTCGATCATGAACTGCTATGTTTCACTTTTCCTAATACATAGTACATTGATTCATGTCTTCCCAATGGGTGCACCAAGCTCATGTGCGATATTTTAAACATTCCGTACAGCTATTGTTTTGTTCACCTTTAAACGTTCCCATATGGTTCACATTTTGGACAATGTTATGATATAAGGCCCTACATTAAATGTTCATGAACATTTAACAGATGTTTTACTATTCTTTTCTAATATTGGTATACCTATAAAAGAGGAAAAAACTGTCCATCCATGCAATATAATAATTTTCATTGGTCTGGAACTTCAATTGCTATAGAGGCTCGATTACCAGAAGACAAATTGGAAAAGTATTAGGAAAAACGTTTAATACAATCAAAAGAGCTACAGTCATTGCTTGGTCTTTTGAAATTTCTGCTTCCACGTAGTTGTCCCGGAACGTTGTTTTATCCATCGTCTGAACGACTTAACTTATACACTTATAGCAACCCAGATTACCATATTACTCTGATGTCGCAAATATATTTGTGCGTGCCTTATGTTCATGCCGCATTTCAATAGTAGACAACTGCTAGACAGACGTTGGGTTACGAGTGACATATTGCATTTGCACACAGACACGTCCGGGGTAATTTGATTCGGGGCTATTTTTTGCAATTGATTCAATGGCAAGTGGGCAATTAACATGACTCTTTTAAACATCACATTCAAAGAATCTTTTCTAATTGTATAAGCATTAGAAGTACGGGGGCAACACTTTAAAAATAGATGTTTAATCATATATTCTGATAACATGGCGGTGGTTCAAATAATTAATCGACAAACTACTAAGAAACGCTTGGTTTAAGCTCTAGTACGCCGTAGTACTTACTTATTACGCTGTATGATAATAGTATGTATGAATTTAAATATACTTATCCAGGCAAAGCATATCCCATGTAAAGGGAATATTTTGCCTGACCTTCTTTCAGTTTTTCAGATGGGACAGTTCAATCGATAAGGACCCCAGATACAAGTCAACTTGCTTCAGCAAATCTGAATTTGGAAGTTGGCCGGTTCTTTCTTTAGCATCGGCTTCTATCAATGCATACCGGAATGGATGGCCCTTAAACAAAATCAAATCTTTCACATAATATTTTACACATCAGAGTCGAATTTGCCAGTTTTGCAATTATTCACCTCTACGAGTGTTGTTTGATGGGCTGAGATTGGGTTTATATACCATTTGATGATTTAATTTTTCTGTTAACTTGATGGCCAGTTTTGTACCAACTGTCTCATGCGGTGGTGCAAACTTTTAGGGCACCATTATTAAACAAAACTGCCCAGTGCGGTAGGTAAACATGTATATCTATATGTTCATTTCTTTCCTGAAACAACTTCAACTGTCTGAAGCAGTGGGCTCATTGTCAACATTATCTATTCAAATCATCAAATAATTGCTGGTGTTATCTGAAATACTAGTCACGACTTTACGCTTGTTCTAGTCAAATTCACTTAAAGTTGTTTTGTTATGGATTTATGCAATCAAAGATTTTAATTCGGGTGTATTTTTCATGAATTATTAAAATGTTGTCATATGTAGTGTAACAACAGGCAGGGTAGTGCCTACATTTAAGACAAAAGTATAAAAGTGAAGCGCAGCTATAATTGTGTTCATGCATAATTAACCTTTTCTCACATACAAATAATCTGAAGGAAAAATTCGAAGTCATTACTTTAAAGGAAAGGATTGTTATTGGATAAGTTGAAACATTGTAGCAAAGGAGACATTGCTAATTATGAGCAATGTAATTTTTTGTCACAATGCTTTCAGATGTCATCTGCTATAGACCCGTTAAATTGCATCTGTAAGTGGGCAAAGCTTAAGTGATACCACGTTTGAGTGGAGATATAACTTCAGATATTGAATTATTTGCTGCTGGACCACGCAATATCGTGACTGTTGTTTATGGGTATTGCACATCCTGCGCCATACATTTGTGGTTAATAATGGCCCTGATGCGCATGCGCATGTCCATCAGTGTCTTATATATTCGTAAACGCAATTCGCTACCTTTTCGCAGAACTCTTCCCTATAATCAACAATCTTTATTAGTGTGTTTTAACCACCTTGCGCGAGAAAAATAGTTCATCATGGATTCAACAAAACTGCATTGAAAAGGTTAGGATCTCCTTCATAAATATCATTTTAATGTTGTTCGAACGTCAGTGAAAAACTTAAGGCGTGAGTACTCCAAAATAAGTTTAAGAAATGCTTTAGAAATTAATGCGCCGAGAGGTCAAATATGGACGCTTGTTAACATTATTAACATTCGCGAAGAGGAACGGAAAAAAAGAAAGAAGTTACGTGAAAAATACATTGGCGGATTAACCGGGGGCCGTAGGGCCCGTGCGTCGAAAAATTAATGTTAAACAAAGAAAAAGCGTGGCAAATGTAGTGGCGGATTTAGAGGGGGCCCATAGGCCCCGTGCCCGACTCCCCTCACCCCACGTAAGAAGTCACGTGAGTATACAGTGGCGGATAAACCGGGGGCGTAGGGCCCGTGCGTCAAATATCCAACCTTCCAGCAGCCCACAGGAAGTCAGCACTGCAGTGCTTTTATTACTTATAGTCATGGCCAAAGTAAACCTATCAATAATCTCTTGTTGACCTTACAATACAAGGATTACTTAAGTTCCTAGCCAAGGGTCTTTATATACATAAGTAGTCTTACTATATTAAACATTGGTGTCGTTTTTAAGTACATGTAATGCCAAAAAACAAATACCTTCACAGTTCCTAATTAATCCTTAAATCTTTTGAAAATGCTGGACGTCGAACATGGTCTACTTACATTAACAACTATTTTGTGTCGATGTTGGTTATTTGCAGATTGCATAGGAAGTTGGATATCCCAACCATTTTGTAAAATGTTTTAAACAACGCTTGATGTATTGTTCCAAACACAACTGGCACATGTAAATCAACGAACCTGGCCGTTGTTACAATTATAAGCATGTTAAATTACTATTACATACTAAAATACATCTGTTAACTGACATTAACTTTAAATTCGTTTCTCGAATCACAAATTTGGCATCGAGACTGGTAGTCACAATACTACTGATTGAATACAAAAGATATTCATGTATTGTTTTCAAAAGTTAAACAAAAATATTGCTGAACGTGAATTTCATGTCTTATTCATTGGCCACAGTATGATGAAATAAGAAAGTAATTTCTATTCAAATGGTAAACAAGCTACACCAACATTATTAACTGTTATGCATTGCTCCAAAACGACAATCCTGATGCCATTTCTCATCTATAAGTTAAAGAGGACTTGGACAATAATCTCAGCTTAATCATGTTAATTGATATTGGTATGATGGGCCTAAGTAATTACAATTAATGTTGTCATTGTCATTGTCATTCTTGGTATAACAAAGTTGTCCACGCTATATAACCAAATTATAAATAAGGTAAGGACCATAACTCAGCTTGGCTTGCCGCATATTAAATACGAGTTGCACATCCTAACTTGCCGACAAACATTCCTGTAAACTTGCATAACCGTGCCACAAATATGTTCGAAGATACGAGCGACACAATTTTCAGTTAATTCTAACTATGGCAAGTGGTAAAAGCACGACGAATACAAAACAGCGGGAGCACATTTTCACATGCTGACATATATTCTTCAAACGTCAAGGTGTATTGACATACTGATAAGATAGCGCACATAATCAATCGTTACCGTGTACATAACCGATACTGTTGTGTTTTGTTCGCGTATACGCGTCCAAACTTAAAACTTGATAAGTTAAAAACTTGGACTACAGAATTTTAGACTGGTGAATACGTAAAATTAAGAAGACTGAGAGGACTGTGGATTAGATATCTACAAAATAAGAAATTGTAAGTTCAAAATCACTTTTCATAGTAAATAAACCCTACTCATTTATCTTGTCTCAGAAATGGACATAGCATGCAAAACAATATTATACATGTATAAGGGAAACACATCAATAATGATTTTCACAAAAGGAGAAAAATCGAATTGCACCAGGAAAACATCGAAAGTGATACTCCTCCCTCTTTTTCGATGTGTAAATACTCGAAAGAGATATTTTTTAGTAAAAAAATCCATTATGTCTGTTATTGGTAACAAAAAAGCCTGTCGAGCAAGTGATTATGAGTTTGAAAATCGGCTCGCCAACCATTCTTTCAGATTAAAGTCCTTGCTCAATAAACCTATATATCTTATCCCAAATGGGCCCGTAAGGTTAATGCCGACAGTTGCATTGGAAGAATAATGTGTGGATGGAGTACTGGTGCTAGATAGCCAGAGTAATACGTGGTTAATTGAACTGGCCGACAAGAAGTAATTGGCCATACTATTCAAAACGGCTTTTAAAACTTCAATCAATTATTTTACACAATCAACCATCTCCATTATGTTAGAGCGTGATACCACTGTTAGAACGAAAGTGGAGTCATACAAATACTTAATACTTAGTAGAACTGGTATCCTTCCTTAGCTCTCAGGGTTCCGAGTCCATTACTACTGACGCATCGGTGTCATTTAAATAATTTGCAGTTGTGGGAAATTACCAAGAAAACGTCTTGCTATTACTGATATACTGTTGAAAACACTATAGTACACCAATATAAATACAAAACGTATAAATTTCCTTAAACATTTCCTATACATCTTTTATAGCCAATACCATGTAATACAATATGTAGACGACCTTAACCTTTAGACTGCTGGAACTGAATTTGTGAAGCATGTGGCATCAATATAGAACCAGACCAACCGTCACGTCAACACAAGGCTCTATACTATTGGATACTGATTTCAACATTTTATCTTGATTTTCCAAGAATTGGCTCAGGTCTCTTCCAAATGCAACGTTGGACAAGTCCATTTTAAAAATGCAGCAATGAAAGAATACACATTTAAGTATTCGTAGTATATTTAGATCGTCGTTACACGTGAAAATATACTCGTATTCATCAAAGTTTGAAAGGAATTAATAATACATGTCTTTGTTTATACAGACAACGCATTGATTGTCTATTTTTTGGCTCCTGGCTGCGTAAAATTTCTTGATTTAGACGGACACATATCAAAAATAATTACAGCAAATAAAAGATGACAACAGCTGTTTAAATCACCATGTTACATTACACTAAGAATATACCAGAAACCAATATACGCCGCGTTAGATTTAGGTAACAGCAGTGAACACGTATGGATATTGACGTTACTTTACAACATGTATATACACATGACGTGCTCGGTCTGGCAGCAGATACAATTTATATAGATGGACGTTCGACAATAAACTTATCTCACCACAGTAAATGTATTACAGGATGACAAGCCGTGGGTAAAGGCCATGAACTTTTCTATATTGTGATAGAAATAACTTTATACTTGTCACGAATATGGATGGGTTCTTGAAGTCTAAGTTTTCGATTTTCAAACAGACTGATCTTTACAATATATGTGCGAAATGTGTAGATCAAGATAAACCAGTACATCAAATCAGTCAGTCTCCCTTTATCATATAGGGTTATTTATACCACAGGGACAATAACATATCATTAAATACACTACTCCGGGAATAAAAACAGCCACAATGAATATGCGAAAAGTGTAGATTCAGATTAGCCTGTGTATCCTGCAAACAAATCAGTGTCTCTTTATCAAGTAGAGTGATTTGGTTCGGGAAAAACAACCACAATGAATATGCAAAAAGCGTCGATACAGATAAACCTGTGCATCCCGCAAACAAGTCAGTGTTTCTTTATCAAGTAGGTTGATTTATACAACAGAGACGGTATTATTATTAAACACACTGCGCTCTCCTCCAGAAAAGAACAACTACAATAAAAATGCGAAAAGTGTAGATCTAGATCAACCAGTGCATCCTGAAAACAAGTTAATGTCCCTTTATCAAGAAGGGTGATTTGTACCACAGGGACAATAACATATATCTGAGCACACTGCGCTCTTCTCCGGGAACAATCAAAGCACTTAAAGTTCTGCCAGCAAGAGCGTACTGCAGATCATGGAAAACATTAGGACAAGGATTTACAAATCAAATGTCTTTATCACATACGCTTCACAAGAAGACCTTGTTATGTCCATTAATTGAATAATATTTGAGTTGAATGCACAATATTGTATACACAGAATGGGGGTATATTGCAAACACTTTATTTTGACTGTCGGTATTTTACAGAGGTCGTTGCATAATTTTCACATTCATTGATGCCTTAATCACAATGCATGCTATATCAAAATCAAAAGAACACTGCATAACAATGAAAACTGTATTGAAACTCCAATAAAAATATCAAAGCAAAAAATAAACATTCTGTATCTACATTTTCTGGTTACTAAAAACAAAAAATGGCGGCATATAAATAAAACAATATTTACACTGTGATATGCATGCCGTGCTTTTCTTTCTTTAACATTGTCAATAAGTGTGAATATCCAATAAGCAGGTTGTTGAATGTGTTGATACGAAGGTACTTAGAGATCGATCGGTGGTGCTTTTCACTCTATAGTGATTTTCACGATGCACCATTTCAATCGATATATGTACCGTCCTAGCTATTTGACACCACGAAATTATAAACATAAGGGCCGTGTTGTGTATGTGTACAACATTAAACGAAGGTACAACTGTATAGCTTAGTCGAATATGTTATACTACAAAGATTAACATGAAACGCACGGGTTATATAGAAATATGTTACACTAAGAGACGTGGTTTCTAGTGGATACACTTTCATTCATGATTTCATTTGTTAAGACAATATACACAACATTCTCCCTCTTCAAATGTTAGGTTATCAATTCAAATTCAATTTTGAAATTGCAATCATAATACACCTGATAAAAGTATGCAGATACTTCTTTAGTTTCTGCATTAATCATTAAGTTCCAATGTCCACGATGACCCCAATTAACCTAATAATTATCATTTATAGCCGTACGAAATCTAACCCTCGTTGCAAATGTGATGTTTATGTGTTCAACATTAAATGAAGGAACAACCATGTAGCTTAGCAGAATAGTTAATACTGCAAAGGTTAACATGAAATACATGGGTTATATAGAAATATGATTCACTAGCTATGAGGCGTGGCTTTGAGTGGATACACTTTCATGCATGAGTTAATTTAGTTAAGACAATATACACAGCCCCTTTCAAATGTCATTAATTCAAAAAATTCAATTTTGAAATCGCAATCACAATTAGACCTGCGGAAAGTATGCAAATACTGCTTTAATGTGTTCAATGTGTGAATAGCACATGTAGAAAGTTTGCACATACTGCTTTAATTTGTCTGTCGCGCATGATCAAATTATGTTGACAGCATAAAAATACATTTTTATTTTTAATCATGTTATACATATATTTTAACATAACATTTCTTTCGAGTTCTTTCTGTTAGGTAAGTGATGTCGAATCAAATCCATTTGCCGGTTCGAACGGTACAACATGGGTATAAGCTGGAAACAGTCCATTCATTTTTTAAAAAAAATATTCCACAAATCATCGACTTTGATTGACATTATATACGATCTGCAACTACCCGAGATGGTGTTCAGCAACGGAGAGCTGATATATAGAAAGACACATGTGAAGTAATTCAATTTCGATATTGTAAAAAAAGCACTGAAAATGCTCACAGCAAGGGGCTAACTGCAGATTACCGATCCCAAAAGTCTAACTTCAGTGTCCACTAATATAAGAAATTTATAAGACAAAAATTAAAAAGATAATTATAGTATATTTTCATTTAAACAAAATAATCTGCCAGACCGAGAATCGAACCCTGGTCTTCCACGTGACAAGCGACTGTGCTAACCGATACACTAGTCGGCCTACTAGTATATGAAAAGGAAATGTTGTGTTTTTTGTAAAGTTTAGACCTTGAAGTTTCAGAAATCCGTTGATAGCATTTTTTTCCAGTACCCGTAAGGCCGCCATTTTCAATTCAAAATGGCCGCCTTTATTTCAAGATTTTTCATTTAAAGACCTAACATTTTATTGTTTTCTATAATATTATGTTATATTATTAATATTAATTGTATGTAATGGTTATTTAAAGTGTTCAGTTACAACATTTTTATTCTATAAAATATTTCTAACAGTATTTAAGTATAATTATACAAAAAGGGAGGCAATTATATCTTGTGAATTATGTCTGTATAATATCATATTTATCTTATTTCCTCATGCAAATTAAATGGAATTAAAAAGTGACTTGAACTGTAGTATACACAACTTATTAGTGGTTATAAATATACTTTAAAAACTTATAATGCTATTAAAAGATATTGTAATTAAAATATACAGTCGGTCAAATTATCGGTATTACTCAAGATGCCATATTAAGATATGAGGCAGAAAAAACATGTCAGTAGATTTATTATCATTGTTATATTATTTTAAGTTGCTTCCCCGTTATTAAACATCATCATTTGCTGTTTTATATTACAAAAATTACTCCCCTTTTCAAAATGATGTTTTTTAAAGTAAAACTTATTTTTATTAGAAAATACTTACCAGTCATTTAATCCATGCTATATAATCTCAATATCCTTAATTCATCCAGAAAAAAGATGGCGTCTAGCATATTTCTCACGCCTGACGAAGCGGGGTTGGGAGGCGGCAATCTGAAATGACTCGTTAGTATTTTCTAATAAAAATATGTTTTAATTTAAAAAACTTCATTTTTAAGTCAAAAATACATTACCAGTCATTTAATACCTGATGACTTTTCAGCATTGGTCGGGAGTATCGACCAACACTTCTAGTCCTATACAGATAGATGTAGCACCTTGTAGTGTATTTTTATATAATTTTACGAAGTAATAATGAACACAACAGCCTTATAAAAGTAAGAGAAGGGGTGATGTAATTAGCAGACAACTCACTGAGAGGCCACCAGTGGGCGCAGAGATTATAAGTTATCCGTTTGAAGGTTCATTGTTGGCAAAAGCCCAACTAGCCGAGAAAGCTCTAATCTCATGAGGACGTATCCGTAGAAACGAGAGATCCCGAATGGTGAGATCTTTGTAAGCTAATTTTATTGTACAGGCTATCCAGCGGGAAATAGACGCCGCTGAGATATCCTTACTACCTATAAGAGGAGGAAACAACCTCTTCCTACGGCCCCTTGTCCCCTCAACTCTCTTAAGGTAGTACCTAAGAGCTTTGACGGGACAAAGGAGTCTGTCGGAATCCGACGGACCACAGACTGGGAACCGTGATGGTTTTCGGAAGGACCGACGGTAACTGGTCCGTTGCAAACAAAAACCAGGTTGTCAAAATAGAGTGAAGGAGCCATCATATTTATTGAATCTGATACACCCCGTTTCCACAGAAAGCGCGTGTAGTTCACTCATACGACGAGCGGGGGTAAAGGCAAGCAGAAAAACGGTATTGTAAGTTATTTTTTTTAAAGAAACAGAAGCTAGTGGTTCGTAAGGAACCTTAGTAAAAGACCACAGAACGTAAGATAAAGTTCAGAGAGAAATGGATTGGAACCAATGCTCTCTCTCCCTTTGAACTTAAGCGTATTCGAAAGCATAGAACGATAACTAGATCTTTTTTTCCGAAGAGAAAAAGTAGAAAATCGGCAATCCTGATTATAGAGGGACACTCAGGATTGATCGACCTAGCTCGACACCAATCTGAGAAGACCGTCCACTTGGAATCAAAGACGATTCTAGTGGACTGCTTGGTTGGGATGAAGACACCGACCCGGTTGCTGAAACAGTATGTCGTCTTGAAGAGGAAGACGTATTGGTTGTGCCGAGAGGCAGGCCAAGAGGTCATTGAACCACGACCTCTGGGGCCAAAATGGTGCTATCAACAGTATTCTGCACTGTTGAGAGCGAAGAACCTTTTGTAGCACAATTTGGACCAGATTGAACGGGAGAAACGCTTACCCGAATAGACGGTTCTAATTGAGGGTCAGTGCGTCCACTGCCCAAGCTGCAGTATCGTACATCGGTGACACATAGAGTGGAAGCCGATGATTGACTCTGGTGGTGAAAACATCTACCAGGGGTGTCCCGATCCCCATGAAAACAGAATTCACTACACACTGATTGAGTGTCCATTCCGACGGAAGAATTTTGTTTTGGCGGGACAGACTGTCCGCTAAGACATTCAGGTGACCGGGGACGTGTTTTACTACGATTACTAACGACTTCGCCATGCACCAAAGGAGTAACTTCCATGTCTACAGAAAGAAAGAGAAGATGGGAGTGCGTTCCTCCTTGCCTGCGAATGTAGGACACAACAGTAGTGTTGTCCGTCGACATCAAAACAGTTGTGTTCGCATCGGAGGCAGAGAACTGTTTGAGAGCTAGCAGGACTGCTCTCAACTCTAAGTTGTGTATATGCAAACAACGTTACTCCGCCTCCACATGCCTCTAAATGAGCTCCCCAACCCACAGCACTGGCATCTGTAAAAGGTACATACCCGGAGGCGGTATGAGCAAGGGCACTCCTTGTAGATAGATTACCGGATCCAGCCACCAGAGAAGGTGTGACTTGAAGAAATCCGACAGAGCTATCTTCTTTTTCAGTTAGTCCACAGATGGAATAGAGAATCGACTCTGTCCGGAGGGACCCGAATCACCGCTAGGTCGGTGAGAAAGGTAATCCCTACGAACGTGAACCTCTTTGACGGAACTATGTCCGTCTTCTGCGTATATGGAATAAGACCCAATCGCAGAATGGTCCGCCAGGCTAGAGACAGATTGTGAATGAGAAGTAAACGCAGTAGCCAGTTGTCGAAGTATTGAAGAAGCTGGGGCCCTTCATACGAAGAAAGGCTCCCACAGCATTGATGATCTTCGTAAAAACTTGCGGGCGGACTTGAGGCCGAAGGGAAGTGCCCTGAATTGGAATACTTCCCCATTTACCACAAACCGAAGGTATTTCCTCGACGAGGAAGCGATCGAGATGTGGTAACAGGCGTCTGTAAGGTCTAATGAGACCGCCCAGTCGCATTTACGAATAGCCATACTGATGGAGTGAGCCGACTCCATCTTGAATTTATCGACCAGTATCAAAATATTTAGGGCTGATAAATCTATCACCAGTCCCCATCGACCGTTCTTCTTCGGAACGAGAAAAAGACGGCTGTAGAAACCCTGAGAATTGGGGTTGAGAACCCTCTCTATGGCCGTCTTTTTCAGAAGTGATGAAATCACTTCTGACATGCTGGATGGTGTGACGACAGTTCGATCGGTACGCTTGTCATGGGAGGAGGAGGAAACGAAGGGTATCAGATATCCTTCTCGTATCACAGATAAGATCCAACGATCCTCCGTGATACTTTCCCATTCCTCCACGAAAAATGAGAGGCATCTCCGGTCTTTGGATGGACATAGATAGGTGCGTATCCATAGGGCTGCGGCCTAGGGACCGTACTATATTTTGAAGTGTGCCTCGACAAAATGGCGGCTGTGTAGGTTTCTTTACTTAAGACACTGACTGGATTGTTTTGCTTCTAAGACGTTTTGAGCAATTAGTTAACCGACCAGGAATAATCACAGACACTTACGAATCTAGAAGAAGGGTTGAATAATATCAAATTTATAATGTACTTGGAGCTAAGACTATGGATTCAGATGAGTTGCGCTTGAACAAATTCAAAACAATGTCATCAACACAAGGAATCGAAAAAATTCCACCAACGCAGAACACGTGGTATCAACATATACTACGGGCACACATGCAAACAAGGATCTGGGCTCAAGATATGGAAGTTCACCCGGAGTTACCAAATCCACTAATTCTAGGGCGGAAAAAAAGCGGAGATAAGAAACTGATTCCTGTTCTAACTGAATGGCTTGTAACACAGGAAGCTGTGAAGGAATTACTGAAATGTAACTATGGCGTTCATAAGTGTACACGTAGATGCAAATGCAAACTTAGCAAATTGCCATGTACAGAGTTATGTTAATGTAAAGCAAGTGAGGAATGCTGTGATACAAATCAACATGTAACTGATATCTAAACCTAGGGGTAATAATTGATAAATACATGTAAATGATGAATGTCATGAACGTTAAAAACATTACTTACATGCTTCTTTCATTTGATTGAAATTTCAGCTTGTTATTATTGTTGTTCTATTCTATCAATTATATTCTGAAACTGTCTTGTACAATGATATTTAAGATGGATAATTAAGAGTTTAATACAATAACATACAAGAGTAATACAATTTCTTCTTTTTAAATTTAATTTCCAACAAACAGAATATACACACATGTTCAGTTTCACGCCCAAAGTCAAAATTCTCGTATCAAAATTCCCGTATTTTGACATTTGACCTCCAAATATGACCTTGACCTTTAAACTATCGACCTTGGATATAAATATGTACAAGAGGATAGCGTGTTTTACAATGTGTGCAAGTTTGGTCGACATCCAACCAGTTGTATTGGAGCAATAGCCCGGACAAGAAGTGACATATGTAGAAAATGGCGGCCATTTTGAAATTCAAGATGGCCGCCAATCCAGAGACAGAAAAAAATGCTACCAATTTCTCGCTCAAGACCCGATAAACTTTCAGATAAATACAACTTTTCCTTTTATAGGAAAAAAAATCACAGGATGACAATTCGCGTATACTATATAAGCCATTGAACCGTGTTAATTTAAGAAATCATTACAAATCGATAAACACGCTATCGAATTATTTATAATTTAAGCGTTTAATCTTTATAAAAAACAGCTATCATTTAAATAATTTGATTCTCTTTAGGAGCATATTGTATCACTTGGACAGGACTCTTATTCCGGCTTCTGGGGTTGTTATGGTTAATTTCGGGTGAGAATTTGATGTATTTACGCAGGAATCTAGAATGTAATACTCTAGTACATAGATGCCTGATTATCGTTACAGCTGAAAAGCGTCTTGTAAATTTCATCCGCAAGGAATTTTGGAAATTCCGACGCCTAGGCTAACTTACACATGTTATAATTTGTCAACTATTTATTTTATTATAATTTCAATAATTTGATATTTTGAGTATACATTTTTATCATTGGAACTCAATTATCTGAATTTTTCTTTGAGTCGGAATCAAAGATCTGCCTTAACTCCACTCGATTTACAATATTTAGGAATCACCTATGAACTTTACACGCGATCAAGTATGTTGAAAGCGTAGAAATACATTTTATTTTTCAATCATGTAATTCATGTATTTTAACATAACATTTTTTTCGAGTTCTTTCTTTTGGGTAAGTGATGTCGAATCAAATCCATTTTCTGGCTTCATATGCCAACAAGTTACCGCATTTTGATTTTTAGACAGGAACTATTTGGTGGTTCGAAAGGACCGACATGGTTTTAAGCTGGCAACAGTCCATTCATTTTTAAAAAAATATTCCACAGATCATCCACTTTCATTGACATTATATACGATCTACAACTAGCAAGACATCTCTATGAACCCGAAATGGTGTTCGGAGAGCTGATATAGAAAAACAGATGTGAAGTAATTCAATGCCGATATTGTAAAACACTAGTCTAGATTCCAGTTTAAAAATGATGAGTGTCTTCAGATTTCGCCTACTATAGCAATTGGCACTAACGAGCTTTCTAATAACACTGGTCTAGATTCCAGTCTCAAAACGATGTGTTCGTTCGGATTTCGCCTACAATAGCAATTGATTCTAACGAGCCTTTGTTAAAAGAAAAACACAATGAAAATGCAAGTCAGTGTCGTTTTATCAGACAAGTTTATTTATACAATTGAGACCATTGGATAATACAGCTTAAAGTACTACCTATTTACGAACAAAACTAAAATGATTGTTAACAAGATTAAAGAGCATACTCTGGCCAATGAAATATATTTTAAGAGTAATTGACCAGACGATGACAATGTTAATGTCATGTTTATTGAATTGGTATTCGTATTGTTGTCCTCTCTTATTTCGAAAAAATAATAATAAAGTAAAGACTTTCCGAAAATTAAAAAATATATGTGACCATCAATGATATTTTGGTCCAAATGAGGAACATTGACCAAAATGAGTTATGATCACTTATGGTAACCTATATATGTGTAGAGTTAAAGAATTGAAAAAAATTGTTATTTTCTGCGCAAATATTCATTCGTTTGTCTAATCACTATAACAACAATTGTATCAGATACTAACTGTTTATTACCAGTAACTGGAAAGAAATTGAACAGTTTAAAGTTTAATACAATCAAACTTAAATCCACATACTTTTTATATGAAATTGTATGAATCACTTGTGTAGACAATATTATTTGTGCCATGATGTATGCACTTTTATATTATGTGATTCAAACAGGTATGAATATCAGCCAATTATTGATTACAAATTAAGATAATTTTAACCTTTTCATTCGACAACTTACTGAGTTGCTATGTAATTACATGCTTAAAAAGGAATAACAAACATGAAATAGAAAAGGTGTAGATAAACGTTTGCCATGTGTTGACCCTTTGCCATATACAACAAATCTAAAGCAATTTTGAAAACTACTTGGTGGCAGCACTATGAAAATAAAATGAAAATAAAAGTATAGTAATTAAAATAAGTTTAAATTATTATGGCAAAAGGATAACTTGCTTATTATAAACAATTTTCTTTTTTTCAAAATGTTTTCACAAACGTCTGTAAGTGGGAAAGGCTTAAAATAGACATAAACTCAAAGGAACAAAGCCAAAAAGATCTAAATGATAGAATATATGCATAACAAGACAGTGATTCAAAACAGTGACCCTACAAATAATAGGCAAATATTCTACATATTTCAATTAAAACTCAACAAATGTTTGAAATTAAACATTTTCTTAAATGGTTCTTTGATGGTTTGGAGACAGCTGGTCTGTGGCAGGCACTGTTGCTGTTGTGACATAGAGGTCCCACTTCCTCATACAGGTGCCACTGTCTCTTTTCTGTTATACATGACACGTGCAGTACATCAGGGAACTCTTCTCCAACTATGGCCCCTGCTCTCAAAATATCGACAGCAACCTCAGCATCTGTGGCATAAGGGAGTACAAACACAACCCCTGGACGATAAGAAGACATTCTGAAAAAAAAAAAAGATAACCAGATAAGAAAAAAAATATCACTTTAACATTCGGACAAACATGTACAAGAAAATATATAAAGGGCTAAGTTTAGTTAACTGATACAATTTATACACGTATTTATTGCTTTAGTGCAGGTTAAAATATATTCAATAAAACCATTATGATATGTCTGTAGCATCAAATGTGTGACAAGATGTTCCTGTTTGAAACTGATATAATCTAATTACAAACCTGAAGTGTTGGTATTCGTTTAGACTGGCCTGAATATCGTCTTTAAAACAGAGACTTATCAAAGAAAACAACTGGGTTGCTTGGATTATCTTCCAGTTATGGGATGATATGCCCATTTCTGAAAGACTCTGTTACAGTCCTTCAATATCATCTGGGGTCTCCACTGTGGAGTGTCTCGATCTAATCTAAAATAAGATCCAATGCTTTAAAATAGTGATAACAATATTGGATACAAAATCTCTTTTCTCTTTCTTTCATTACAGTCAATACCTTTTACCCTTTCCCACATGTAGGCATTTTCAAACGCATCCACAGCAGACGACATTGAAAAACATTGTAGAGAAATGAATAATTACTCCTTTTGTTACATTGTTTTCAGCATACTTCAATAATTGGTCACCCATCTATTAAGAGTTTCCTTGACTAAATATTCTTAATCATTTTCTGCTGCATATTTGTTATGTGTGTGAACAGTTTAATATGATCAGATACAAGTAAAACAGTTATGGATGTAGACATAGAAAAAATCCCTATATAACATTAAATCTGTTTTTTCTAAAGTACAGCAAAAAGGTCAGGTGCTCTTATGTTGTTGTTTTTAAATACATGTGGTAATACTACCTACAATATTCAAATGTTGATAAATTAAGTTAAAAAATATAAGCAACACCTTTGTTGTGTATTTTAATTTTCAGTATAAAAAAATCAGACCTAAAACTCTCATTGCTTAATTTTACAGTTTGAATTTGAACTTATTTACTTCTTCACAGCATTAAATTATACTATCTCATCGTTTCAATGTGAAGCACCAATGTATTATATACTTTCCAAAGCCCAACATGCCACTTTCGGTTAAATTTGGTGTGCTCAGCTTCCATACAGTTGACCTCCACCTATTTGTCTAGGCCTACCATAGTGCTGCATTTTACTCTCCGTGATAAAAGAAAACAAATATTCAGTATAATAATGTTTGTCATTTCCACGTTGTTTCTAAAAGCCGTCCGCTGCAAACGCGATACACGGACTCTCTATGTGTGAAAGCATAAAGGAATAAACCACCAAACTGTAGCATTAAAACGTTAACTATACTTAATATGTTGCAAAAGTTATTAAATTATTCTACATACATAATATCATGTTTCACATTGTTAAATTACCCATATATTGTGGAAACATGTCTTAATTATATTTCATTATGTAACTCATACATAGTGAAGATATGACTTAATCATTTTTCACCATGTTATTATACTTCTATATTGTGAAGATAAGTCTTTATTATAGTTCACCACGTAAATATACCCGTATAGGGTGGAGATATGTCTTTCATGTTTCACCATGTATTTATACCTATATATTGTGGAGAAATATCTTAATCTTGTTTCATCATGTAAATTTACCCACATAATGGTGAGATAAGTCTAACAACAAGGAAGGAATAAGTTGGCTGTAGTGTGACCTTTTTGATAGGATAAAGTTGTCATGCAAAAACAACTATTAACGACTTATATAGCACCTATATATATATATTATATCGTAAAAGTCGATAGTGTGTGTTCGCTAATGAAAACTTTTAAACTCTTAACTAATACACATTATATACTCTTCTATACAGTTGATTCGACTAAGCTGTTTATACACAGAGTTCTACGGATTGAATAGTGGAGAATATATCAACAGGCTAAATAATTGTAAGTCTTGTTTTGTTTTAGTTTGGCTTAAGTACATCAATCACTCTTTATATATATATATCAGTTTTAAAAACTATAAACACATACCTTTTGGAAGCCTAGAAAGTTAATATACCATGCACTAAATGCGGTCGGACTATAAACCCATACATTTTCCTTTATCTATTTTATATCTATCTTATTTAACATATTTTGAAAGGAATTTTTGAAAGGAAAATCGAGCATGAACTATGATGCGTGACATGTCACGAATTAAGCAGTCAATTTTTTAAGTGTAAGACTGCATATCTACCCTTCGCTCGCTTTAACCTTGATGTATGTACAGCTATACGTCAGACTAAAACCGACCTTCGGGGTCATGCGATCAAGAAAATCAACATCGATATGATTCGTCCCGCAGCCAGATCAGGGTCTGCTATGTTCAACTTCTAGTCGTATAAGCAACATCATCGCCTCACCACATCGGTATTGACAAAACATCTAACCATATAAGTAACATATATTGATTACATGTCATTCGATTGTTGTTTAATTGTCATTATCCATTTTTGTTTCTTTAAGTATGTCCGTGAGGTATCATGCAGGTATCTGAGAGGAGACAGATAGACAGCCACACACTTGAATACTGGTATCCACTGTGACCCATTTAAAGGCTAATATAATGGGAAACGCAGGTTTTATCTACAGTTTAGAATAAATACCTATGTGACATTCAAAACGGCCTGATTATCGAGACACCAACACTTATTAAAGGCAGACAGCATGCCAAAACCAGAAGTTCACGTCTTAAGAAGAAAGTTAGAACAAAACGTTTTGAATAACATTAAAGAATATATGAGGAACGCTGCTGTTCTGCTTGTGCTACCACTGATCACAACGAGTGTAAATTGTAGTTTATCAACTATTTGCAACAAATTTCAATAACAATTTGAGCGTATAGATCCCTGATGAGCGTAACTGTCGATATCAACTATTGCAAAATACGAAACAAAGGACATTGAAGAAATAGGTTAACATGGGGCATATCTGGTCAAGGTTAGGTTCTGACAACAAGTGGACTGAACCTGCATCTATAACTAGGGTTATACTCGAGTCTGCTTCAACTAGGGTATCATTGAAATATAATGGTGAAGTCAATACTCGCCATTCTACAGATACAAATGAAAACGGCTGGATTAAAAGTGGAGTAATGTTAGACAACGACTTGCTATCTTTGGTTGATTGTCTTTCTTATAGTGTGAAGATAATTGATATTAACAGTAAGAAAGTGATATCCTGTATAAAACTTCCTTCACGGCCATGGAATATAACGCGTGTAAAACGAGATCAGATTGTCGTGTTATGTGACAATAAACTCGTATTCATAAATGTTGGTAAGACATTGTCTGTACTGAAAGAAATGGACATTATTGGTGACTGTTGTGGTATTGTTTATACTAACAACACACTGATTGTCTCTTTTCTGAATCATGGATCCATACAAACTCTTGATTTAGAAGGGCACATATTAAATATTATCTCAACAGATGAAAACGGACACAAATTGTTTGAAGAGCCATGTAACATTGCACTTAGTCCGGACCAGAAAACACTATATGTATCAGATCAAGGAAATCATAGTGTGACAAGTATGGATCTAAACGGTAATGTACAGCATGTGTATAAACATGACGAACTGATGTCTCCACGCAGTCTCGCGGTTGATAGAGATGGTGATGTTTATATAGCTGGACGGGGGTCAAACAATTTGCATATAATCACCCGATACTGTACAAATATAAATAGATTACACGAAGAAATATGGGGGATAAACAGTCCAGATGCAATAATATATTGTAAAACAGATCACAGTCTTTACATCAGTCATTTTCAAGGATTAAATAATCATGTAAATATAGTTTCTGCTTATCAGATAAAATGATGGTGATTTATACAACAGAGATAATACTACCTCTCATAACTGACTACAAATGAGCTGTGCTTCGGGAAAACGAACCGTTAATAATATTCGGCAAGTGTAGATTTTTCCAGATACATCTGTTCATCCTGCAAACATCTAAATGTCCTTTTGACAGATTAAGTGAATAATATAACAGAGTTAATAACATATCATATACTTGACTACACATGAGATGCGTGTCCGGAAAACCAACCGTATTCAGATTCACCTGTTCATCCTGCAAACAGATACGTATCTCTTTACATGCTAGATATATTTAGACAAATAATAGAATAACATATCTATGAACACGCTGCACTCCACCGAATGGAAACAAATTAGCATAAGGAATGTGCTGCAAGTGTAGGTCCAGATCAATCAGTGATTCCTGCAATATGATAGATCTATGTTCACAACATAGATAGTACTTTATCATATAATTGACTACAAATGAGATGAACGTCTGGAATGAGAGCCGTAATTAGTATTAAAGGCATCCTGTTCATCCTAATAACCGATCAGTGTCCCTTTATCTGACAAAGCGGTTTACACAATCGAAAGAATAACACGTATATAAACATGCTGCGCTCCACTTAATGGAAACACTATAACACATTAGATAACTGAACGTAAATTTATATTAAAACGAGATAAAAGCTTCAAGTTTCTCTTTTGTCTGTTTGAACTTTGTGTGTGCTGCTTATAATCGCATACATAACATGTTAAATATATGAACCCCCTTTACGGTTATGTCACTCATATGAACTGATTATGTATATGTAGATTTGTATAATGAGTCAGAAGCCTAAATTTCTGAACAAACATATTGCTTTGTGTTGTGTGTATAACCTCATATGCGCTTTTAAAAATGAATGAATGGGAATGTGGACGTTTTTTTTTGCGATAAATGTTTGTTGAAAACACATACAGTAAAATTTGAAGAAATCGTTGAAAACGGAATGATTGCTACGTTTTCCACATTGTTTTTTTAAATTTTAATGCATATGTTACCGTTACTGACAATGATTCTTCTAATAACTGTACACTCTTTTACATCGAATGGTTATCTATATGTCTGTTCATAAGAATGAATGAATAACATTCTGAAACAGAATATAGAACTACTTTGTGACAAAACAGAAATAAAATGTTAAAAAGTCACTGAAAGTGTTTTTGTTCTAGAAAGTCAAACAAAGATGCCTTTATGCTGCTATCGTATCTTATTCCTTATTTCCAAATCATATTCTTGACATCGCATATTTGGTTTCAAATGACATTTTTCTTAAAAACGATATGTTATTTTGTTTCCATCATAATGAAAATGTCCATAAGTGTCACACAAAGAAAGGGACGCAACTCCTCACAAAACATATCTTCTTCTCCATGTCAACAAACTGTGAAAATCATAAGTAATGTATTTTTGACAGGCCAAAACAATATTTTGGAACATTGACATGTATGCAAAATTCACAAAATTATTTCACGTTGCAGTAATCTAGTACGTGCTTCTAAAAGATCATTTGACTAATAAATAGCTTTAATTTATTTGAATGTGTGGCTACTGTTAGTTACCGCACGGTTGTACTGAAATGAAAATTGTCTTACACCACTGTAGCCATCATGGAAGTTATATCACGGCTTTTCTTGCATATAAAACAATTCAATACTTCTGATGTTGTTTACCTGTCATAGGTTTCAGTCTCCAAACAGCTAACATAATTTTTTAACATCAAGGACGGATTTGAGGTCTTACAGGATCATACAAATGTACATTTGCGAACAAATATTGAGGTACATTTCTGGTTTGTTGGTAAAAATATGCCCTTAACTCTGAATTACATGTAGACGGATAGTGATAGCTTTGGTAAGACTGTGTGGATGCAGATGAAATAGGATCTAAATTCACTAGACGCGCCTTACATATAACTCAAAATCTACATCGGTATTTTAATACCGCGTGTTTGATTGATACCATTATGGGAACACTAAATGTGTATTGGTTTCATTTCACTCTCAACTTTTTCAATAGACGTCTGCTGCCAAAAGGCGTCAGATATCAGGGCTTAATTCCCGATAACTTATTTTCTTTTCCCCACAACGATTTCAAAAGACGTCAGCTATCGTCTGTTTCAGGGAACAGGTTCAATATATCGATAACTTACCACGACACTGACTTTCTCTCGTCTCCTTACGTTAAAAATGCGTTCACACAATATACAGTTCGCAATTATTATCCGGGTAAGGGGAAGGGCTGACGGGATACATTGGACTCGAAATCTTCCCTGATTTTAACGTCACTAGTCAACTACATGCTGAACAAAATATAAACTCGTTGAATTCACAATGTGTAGATAGGAATAAGTGCTTCGGTCGCGAATTTGCTAGAACGATGTTTTGTCGAAAACAGGTCATATTATATAAACTACTAAGCTGTTTTAACATATTACTTTCGACTCGAAAATGTACACATATGTTTCATGATAAACACTTTCCCTCGTTCAACATTATAAACACTTTCACACATACAACATTATAAACACTTTCCCACATACAACATTATAAACACGTTCACACATACAACATGATAAACACTCACCCACGTACAACATTATAAACACTTTCCCACATACAACATTATAAACACGTTCACACATACAACATTATAAACACTTTCCCACGTACAACATTATAAACACTTTCACACGTACAACATTATAAACACTTTCCCACATACAACATTATAAACACGTTCACACATACAACATGATAAACACACACCCACGTACAACAGTATAAACACTTTCCCACATACAACATTATAAACACGTTCACACATACAACATTATAAACACTTTCACACGTACAACATTATAAACACTTTCCCACGTACAACATGATAAACACTTTCACACATACAACATTATAAACACTTTCACACATACAACATTATAAACACTTTCACACATACAACATGATAAACACTTTCCCACGTACAACATTATAAACACTTTCACACATACAACATGATAAACACTTTCACACGTACAACATTATAAACACTTTCCCACGTACAACATTATAAACACTTTCACACATACAACATGATAAACACTTTCACACATACAACATTACAAACACTTTCACACATAAAACATGATAAACACTTTCACACATACAACATTATAAACACTTTCACACATACAACATGATAAACACTTTCACACATACAACATTACAAACACTTTCACACATACAACATTATAAACACTTTCCCACGTACAACATGATAAACACTTCCACACATACAACATGATAAACACTTTCACACATACAACACTATAAACACTTTCCCACGTACAACATGATAAACACTTTCACACATACAACATTATAAACACTTTCACACATACAACATTATAAACACTTTCCCACGTACAACATGATAAACACTTTCACACATACAACATGATAAACACTTTCACACATACAACATTATAAACACTTTCCCACGTACAACATGATAAACACTTTCACACATACAACATGATAAACACTTTCACACATACAACATGATAAACACTTTCACACGTACAACATTACAAACACTTTCACACATACAACATGATAAACACTTTCACACGTACAACATTATAAACACTTTCACACATACAACATTATAAACACTTCCCCACGTACAACATTATAAACACTTTCACACATACAACATTATAAACACTTTCCCACGTACAACATTATAAACACTTTCACACATACAACATTATAAACACTTTCCCACGTACAACATTATAAACACTTTCACACATACAACATTATAAACACTTTCCCACGTTCAACATTATAAACACTTTCCCACGTACAACATTATAAACACTTTCCCACGTACAACATTATAAACACGTTCACACATACAACATGATAAAAACTCACCCTCGTACAACATTATAAACACTTTCACACATACAACATGATACACATTTTCTCTAGTACACCGAATCTGCAGCAGACGACTTTGAAACAATATGAGCAAAACTATGGAAAAACCTCGATAAATGAAAGAATAATTCAAGATTTTCAAGATTCAAGATATTTATTCAACGTAATAAACCTTTCCCTCATACGACAGTTCTGCAGCAGACGACTTTGAACATATTTTGTCAAAAAATAGAAAAGCTCTATAATTCAATGGATAACCTATGGCTAAAAGCGGAAAACATTGCGGCAAAAGGGGAAATTGCATGTTTTGAGCAATTTCTTGCTTTGTCACTATTTTTTTAAAAAAATGTCTGCTGCAGAGGCGTCAGAAAGCTTCTATATGAAGGAAATGGATAAAGGGCTCCGGCCCAACATACACAATAAACAAAAAAACTTTTTTGTTAGTTTTAAGTTGCAACCCTCTTATACAATTTACATTACAATATTCATACATGTGTAAACGCATATACAGTTTTTAGTACTTTAGCTATATAAAATTAAAGAAGTATTTTAATAAAACGTTAACTGTGTTCTAAATGTTACATCACAGTAACAAAAATGCACAGAGTTATAAACATTGTTAAACATTGTTACAAATGTAAAAATTATTCATTAACAGCAATTTCTCATTTTGCAAAACTGTTTTCAAAAAATCGTCTGCTGCAGATGCGACAAACTGCTTCTGCAAGTCGGAAAGGATTAAGATAATCGTATAAGAATAAACAAATTCGTAGTTCGAAGTAGGAGAAATAAATCTACCATATTGACCTGTGTGTGACCTTTGTGTTTTACGTGTTTATCTTTACGACATGCATGTATGTTAATTAAATGTGTGAACTGTTTTATAAATCCACGTGTTGATATAAATATAAGGAAAATACGTGATGTGATAAATATGAGGAAAATACGTGATGAGATAAATATGAGGAAAACACATGGTGCGATACATATGAGGAAAATACGTGATGAGATGAATATGAGGAAAATACGTGATTAGATGAATACGAGGAAAACACATGGTGCGATACATATGAGGAAAATACGTGATGAGACGAATATGAGGAAAACACGAGATGAGATAATTATGAAGAAAATATGTGGTGCGAAAGATATGAGGAAATCACATGGTGAGACAAATATGAGGAATAACGTGATAAGATCAATATGAGGAAAGCATGTGCTTAGATAAATATGAGGAAAACACGTCTAAGTTATGATAGCTATATATTTATATGTGTTTACATACATGAGCAACGTCTAGCGATTTTGCCATTCTGTCAACAGATAAACTCAGTTATTTATAACATATACGGACGTTGAAAATGTACTGGATCATCTCAGTCTTCAATGTATGCATGTTATGTATTTAAAATCCAAAATATCGCTCGACGAGGCGCATCAATTTATGACTTTCTTGCATGTTTATCATATTTGTGAATTTATTGTAAGACCATATGATGTAATAAAGTAACACGTATATAATATACCTTTTTGTGTTGTTCTCTCAGAAAGTTTTGCTTTGAATGGCATTTTACACCGTTTTCAACAGTATTTCAGTTGTATCGATGCATTTCCTTGGTAAATTACCAGAACTACCGGTATGATTTATTAGTTATAATGTTATCATCGTAATCCTGAGCATCAAAGAAAGATTCTATTACTTATATGGTATGATTACGAACCGATTCCGAAACCACTACACCATGGACATGGTTGACTGATATCGTTTGCGGTCAATATTTGCATCGAATTCGTCCAGGTCATGCAGTCTGTTTTACAAAACAACACAAACTCTGATATTTTGCTGAAGATATTTGACTTGTTACAACAATTTAAAAACAAGTTAATTTCATCGATGATCGAACATTGTTATTTGGTTTTATTCGGATAAAAAGGGCGAGTAGTGCGACTTACAAAACAAACTACTTAAAGAATAAATGATTAAACATTGTCAAACAGTGGTCCAATGGTTAAAGGGAGTTAATAACACTAGTTTTAAATATCATGAACACATGTACAAGAAGGTAATACCCCTTGTTGAAAACATAATCTTCTAATCTAGTTAAAATTGATATCATCAAATGAATCTCGTTCTTAATGCGTTGACACACGAACAAATGGTAATTTCTGTGTGACAGGTAACGATTGAATTGATCTATTGAGGCCGTTTTCGTAACTTTTCTAATTATATTACGTCGGCAAGTTCGCCTCATGTGTTTATCCTGACCTTCTCACACTTCACAAGCATCCTTCTAAGGTAACTGGCTACCTTCCCACATAGACTATTGAGCGCAATGGTGGGAGGTGTCAATCATCGGCAAGAGTGAATGACCAAGTCATGATTCGAACTCACGACTCTTCCATTATTAGTCTTCGTCGATCCCGAATGAGTTATCGCGCCTCGACGAAGAAACAAACAATTTAAACATATGAAGTTCTGCATATTCAACTCCGAAATATCTATATCCAAATTTTAATGAATATTTAACTATAAACGTCATCATTTTATTATTGCAATACATTACCCAATAAAGCTGCATGGAGTCGAGTTAGCAATGGTTGCACTATTTTCTTTACATAGCGGACTATCTTCAATCTACGATAATCATAAGGGAAGCCATTATATATATCATACCCACCATCGGTTGGCGATAGCCCCAACGCTGTCGTAGATTTTCTGTATGTGCAATACGCGTTTAGTTTACGATTTACATACAATTATATTCAAATCTATAACGTTTGATCAAAATACCTTATCAATAGGACGACGGACGAATGATAAGCGTTGAAATAAATTGGTCGAATGATCTTTGATAAAAACAACCTGATAATCGTACAACGATTATAGTATAATAAAATTGGTCGTATGATCCTTCATTAAAACACACTGACAATCGGACGACGGTTGTACGATAATCGTACAATAAAATGTAACCTTAACCTAAAACGGCAACCTTAAAGAGGAGCATCACAACATTTGACGATGATACCCATTTGTTTCAGGTAATTTGGTAAAATCGTGAATATTGTATGGGGTTTTACTGAAGCAACCAGCTTTTCACGAGAAGTTTGAAATAAGCTTAACTGAAAACTGTTTCCACTGTAGTGGCATTTGTTTATTTCCAGCATATGTCGTTATGCTTACAAATGAATTCTATTACAGAAAAATAACCATTTGAAACCAGTGGTGATCCAGACGACCCTGTCTCTCCGTGCAATCTGATCTTGGCTGGACTGTCCGTAAATCAGTCAAAGAAACATTTAAGAAACCCGTGGTATACAATGAACATTCAGATCACATAAAAGGAATCACAGATTGGTAATTTTTGATACTTGGCATAAATGTCTAAAGATTCTTTTGTAGTGAACTGTTTATATAAATTCCACCATTCAAAACAAAAACAGTGTTTTTGTGATAATAGGAGACACACACCTTACATTGTTTGCCTTTGAATTTTTAAATCAGATTTAAATATGCACATCAAGTCAAACGTATCGTTGAGCTTCTGTTGTAAATTCATGAAGTAGAACCCGACTCTGACCAATGTGTGCGAATGCAGCACAATCAGGGTTGACAATATTGATTGCAGAACTTTGGCAAGCTTAGATTTAAACCCTTTCCAACATATATGCATATTTTGACTAAAGTGCATCAAATTACTTTTGAAAACATTGTGATAAAATGAGAAATTGCTTATTCTTTAATAATACCCTCATTCATAGAAAGTATCCTTATTTATGCCAAGAGGTTTTTCAAATTCATCGGATACATATATGTTGTATGTAGGATAGGTGCAATACTCTTGGCGGTTCGCCCTTTTATTTTTTGATTGACATGTACGATTAAAGTGTACACTCTATTATTAATCAATTCCGCGTCATACAGTAATTTAACACTCAAGGTTAAATTACCTTTATTTGTAACAAAGTCACATATTTAAGGGCGATAACGTTGTTGATAACAATTCAAAGCTTCTACCCTGTCATTAATTGCCATTACTAATACACTTCAAGTAAATCACATTTGGAAAAAAGAAGCCATTGTTTGATTTTACACTCTCGATATACGATTGGTGTGGTCCGAATTTTGTAATAAAATGAGAGGTGCTGCCTAGATCAGAATCTTTGGAGAGAATGAAGGCCACGAGTGGAGAAATAGATCCCGGATGATCCTCTATGCGGCGATCATTTTCAGACTTGACAACACCTAAAGGAACAAAACTCATCATGCCACCATTTGAACGCGGTAACTCTAAGTTTTTAAAACGGGAATTTCAGTAAACTAGGGATATAGCTAATGCTATAATTCACATTGAAAGACAAATGGCGCGAATAAAAAACTTCAGAATTGTTCATGGTGTAATGCCTATCACAATGTCAACTCGTGCCTCCAAAGTATGAAATGTATGTTCCGAATTGACAAATCCACAGCCGCCTCTTGTAGCTCATTGATGTTATGTATGTTTGCATCACAATGTTAGACTGTGTGCCTCATTTAATAATTACAATTTGACATTTCCATGTACAATATAACATTCTAATTAGATACATTTTAACTCTTTTAAATTTAATACATAATATGCAGCAGACAATTTTTTAAAACATTGTGAGGAAGGAAGATGTTTTTTATTTTGAGCAGTTTTTTCTTTTCAACAATGTTTCCTTTTACCGGTTCCCACATATAGACAATCTGATGCAGACAACTTTAAAAACATCTGGACTAAAAAGTAAAAAAAACAATCTAAGTGAAAGTATAATTATTAAATAAAGTTGAAAACCTTGTGTCAAAATATTGAGCAATTTCTCCTTTTTTCACAATCTGTTTTCAAAAGGCGTCTGCTGCAGAGGTATCATAAATCGGTTACATGTGGGAAAGGTTAACACAAAAGTTAGCTCTTTGATATACAGTCAAACCCAATTGAGAGTCAAATTCTGGCTGTTTAATTAAAGTCAAATAAAGCAGAAAATGTTGTTTTTGTTAATCTTCAAGTGGCTGCTACATACAAATTGGCTGCTTAACAGAGGTGACTGCTTATACTTGTTTGACTGTATATAACAAATTAGAAATAGATTAATTTCAGTTTTAACCCCTTATGCATAGGATATTTTTGGCATCTGATAATTTTCAAAAGTTAATATATGGAAACAATTCTTTCATTAAATCATTCCCACTTGCAGACAGAGGCATCTAGAGCAGAAGACTTTTGAAGACATTTTTGTCAGAACTTGATAATAATGAACAATTTCTCATTTGGACAGACACACTGTTTTAAACTCTATTCATTTGTAATGAAATGTATTTCTATATCCTGTTCTATATGATTTCAAATTAAAAAATTATGTAAACACTTGCTCTCATACAAGACATCAGCTGAAAGGCAAAAATATAGAAAATTTCAATAAATTGAAGTCTGAGTTTAGAATATATGATAGGTAAAAAACATTGTTGCAAAAGGATTTACTTCTTTTTTATTTGTCCCACTGTTTTGAAATATCAACTCCTACAGGTGGACAACAATATGGCATTTTCTTGAAATAAAAGTATAATTCTTAGTTTAAAACATTGTGTCAAAAGGAGAAATAGTTAATTAATCATGATTATGCCACAATGTTTTTGAATTTTGTCGACTGCGGATTTACAAAATGAGACTTCAGGAACATTAAGATTTATGGATAATTTTATATCAAAATTTCATATTATTTTTTAGGACAATTTTGGATTTTGATCCAATAAGAGTGTCTAAATCAATTTAATTTTCAATGAAACTATTGTATTTAAAATCAATTTTTAAATAATTAAACTCATTAATGAAACAATTTATGATTCTTTCTCAAATTATTTACATGTAATAAAGAAGAATAAATCAAAATGATATATACTATTATATAACAACTGGTCTTGTGCAACTAAAAATATCTTGAAGAAAGGAGTTTGTTTTGCATTTTCCACAATCTAGATATTACAAAAAATATACATTTAGTTATAAATATTGAGTCACTTAACAATTTATTTGGTGTATACGACGTTTTTGAGATTTCTGCAGAAGACACATCTTGAAAAAAGTGTGAGAAAAGGAGAAAATTTCCAATATTCAAATGAGACTATTAAATGTTTTCCTAAAATGTTTTAGGTTTGTGTAAAAAGGCTAAACTATTAGGTTTGAATGATTGGGGTTTAACGCCGTTTTCAACAATGTTGCAGTCACATCACGGTGGCCTGTTCACCTACATATGTGTCACCCAGCTTTCTCACACCAGAAATCCACACAACATACTTTTCAAACAACTGGCTTCTTTTCCACATAGCCAATGTTTGAAAGAAGAATAATGCTTGACACAGTGACTTTTATAAACCGTCAGAAAGAATGTTAGCCGGGCTGGGAGTCTAACTCACATCGCTACCGGGACTCAGCCAATACAATTTGGCATAGAACCAAACTTTCATTCTGTTGACTACACAACATGTGACATTTTAAATCCTTTACCCTTTCCTACGTACACAAAATATAAAGTATATAACTTTCTTTGAATATATAACTATTATAAAAGGCAAATACATGGAAAACTTCTATAATTAATTCATCATTCTGAGGTTTACTTATTTTCAACATACAACAAATCAGTAGCAGACAACTTTGAAAACATCTAGTCAAATAAAATGTAGCTCTGAAAGTACACTTATTAGATCAAGTTGAAAGCAATGTGGAAAAATGCGATGTTTCTCATTGTTTTCAAAATTTGTTTTCTGCAGAGTTGTCTGTTCGTGAGAAGGGGTTAATCAAACACATGGAAAATAAATTCCCTTGAAGAAACTACAACCAAATTTATCATTTCATTTCAGTTATATAATTGGAGTTCTCGTTTTATACAACAGGTGAATATTTATGGTAAGAATGCTCTAACATAAAAGTCTTTAAAGAATGGTAAAATGTGTTGCTGGAAAAAAGAACTGTCCGCAAAATTCTTTGCACAGAAATCCCGTACAAACGACAGAATCGCACCACTTTCGTCCACTCATCCCAAGTTGTCCCTGTACCTGAAAGATATTGTTCCTTTTCAATAAAACGTTACCATCGGCACTTAATGATCAGAATAATTTTGAGTCAGTGGAACATTCTTCAGGGGTTTTCATCTTCCATATGTTTGATGATGGGCACTTAATTTCTAGCAGGCCTTTAGAAATGTCACAATGGGTACAGTTTACAAAGTCATCTTGAATTGCACCAAGATTTGAATACTCTGATACCACCAGTAGACCACATTTCTTTACACATAATCCTAGATGCACTTTCATGAGATCGTCGATATTTTGTATATACTGAATTAAATGTCCTATAACTCATAATGTAGATGCGACCAAAGTTTGAAGAAGTCAATCTCTCCTCCCTTGCATGTGCTCACAAATCAGACAAGCTCTGGTTCAGTTTCAATGATTATCATAGAATCAAAGTATGGTTTGAAGAAATCCGTATGCTGTTGTTCACTTAGGTTAACACTATCACTGAAATTGAAGTTTATTACACATGCACGTTTGGAAAAAGGATAAGAACCCATACCAAGAAGTTTGTCCTTAAATTTGTCCTCGTCAACTGGCTTTTTAATGTTGTACACTGGCACTAATAGCTTTCTCATTACACCTTATGAATCACCTGTGCTGTTGTTTTCATTCAACTTCCATTTTCTTGGATTGTTCCACTTACATTTCATGGATGTTGGTGCCAGCTTTCCGTCTTTCCTCTTCTCTGTTATACCAGCTATGGCGTACAGGAGAGCAGCGATGTGATTACACCATTTGCCTTCCCTAATTACTGAATGTGTAAAAATGGTTGTGAAAAGTTCTCCTTTTGCAACAATATTTTCAGAAAAAGTCTCCGTAACAAGGCTGACAAGAATCTACCTAGATGATAAGTATGCAGAATGGACCTGGATTATACATCACATTTTAAATACGGCAAACATTGATCTAAAAAAACAGAAAAACTCAAATGAAAGTATAAAATATTATATATTTTATTGTTGAAAACATTGTGGCAAAAGCCTCTGCTGCAAACACGTCACAACATGTTTGAAAATTGAAAATGGTTAACCTACTGGTTGCAAGTTCAATTCCCTGACTGAGAATTATTAATTATTTCAGAGTTAGGTTTGCTTATACATTTCAAAGCAAACATCAATCAATTAGTTGTTTTTTTACTAAAATCTGTGAGAGTTGAGCTTTAACCTATTCCCATCTGCACATGAATATTAAACCATCAGCGGCAGGTGACAGGTGCAGAACAACTGACAATTCACCATGGTATGATAAGTCCTCCCTTCCTTCACAAGTTAACAAATTAACTTACCCTGCTGTAAATCTACATTCCGCAGAAGTTATGCGACCAGTCATCCTTGACAGGATCACCCATACATCATAGTCTGGACACTGTTTCTTGTGTGTTGACGACATATATGGTATCGCTTAGCATCTTACAAAGCAGTGACTCTCGTTGTCATTTGTGGAATTCCCCTCAATGAAGAACAAAATCTTTTTTTGACATTGTGTTACCAAACATTGTATATATATGATGTCAATATTCAGACTATGTGGAGTTTGATGCATTATCTTGGTTTATCATTTATATTAACAATCAGTGGTAATTTATAATTATTCAATCTTTTTCCACATACAGCAATTGTGCAGAATGTGAAATTGAAAACATCAAGACAAAAGTATGATCAATCTCTATGAGTGATTCAAATGATAATATATTTCATTATTTAAATGAATTGAAAGTATTACGACAAAAAGAGGAATTGCTCATAATAAATGTTTAACCATAACGAGATGTATGTGTCCATCCTCATACATGACTTTTGATTTTAACTGACGTTTGTTCTTCAATTTATAGACGAAATAGTTGAAAATATCCTTATCAGATAGATCTAGAATCAAGGGCAAGTCATTACTCCAACTCTCGATGTATGACGAGAAACGCCAATTGATTCGATTCGATTCGTGCACGTCAAAAACTCCGTAAATATGTGTTCATCGCGTCAATTAGAATTTGACATTAGTTATGTTGTTCCAAAACTTCCTTGCTACAGAAGACTTTGAATGCACATACAGCAGTTGAATTTGACAACAAAGAAACTTCAAAATTAGCAAACTTACGACGTTTCAAACTGTTTACGAAAACGGTACTTGGATTTTTCTGATGTAACACTTTTAACTCACGTAATTTCAGAATAACGACCTTTCAAATCTACATGTTTATCAGTGCGTTCAGAAAACCAATCAACACATCAGATTAAACACTATGTTATCTTATTCTATTGCTCGCCAAATGGCATTAATGCCGAGCGCGAGGGTAAACAACGTCACCAAACAACTTATACTATAAAAGTCGAGGACCACAACTCTTTTGAAGCAGGGCTTTTGTGAATACGAAACCCTCGGGTTCACAAATACACATGCTCTCTTTACAATGTCTGTAAAATTATAACTCTGTTGAAACTTGGCTGCATAGAAAACAAAGCCCAACGAGTGCGAACTTCATTTCAGTGAATACAAACATCTGGATGCAACCGGGTGTAACACCTCACATGCTTACAAACATGTCTGTAAGGTACATAATTGACGCTACGGCTTCATGAGTTAAGCCCCGCCCATTGCTCGCGTCCATAAAACTGTTGTTACGTTAGACAAACAAACAAGAAAATGTCGGCGAAAGTGGCGTTTCGTACTGATAACTTAACGCACATCCCATCTGAATTTGCATGTTTAGGGCAATAATATTTCGTTGAAATCTAAACAACTAGCCTTTAAGTATTTTAGCAACATGTCTTTTCATGATGTCAGAATGGTTATAGATGTTGATATTGATATCACAACAGCGAATGGTTACCGGAGCCAGCGTAAGTCGGAGAAATGCGCATTTCCGGAGACAGAGTTTTGTATGCGATATGTTCCTGTCAAGTATGGTAAGAGAATTTTGAATCTGATAGCCCATATTAAATTGATACCTAATGTTTTAAAATATTCAACGATATTGTCTTTTGTTCGCATATAAACTATGATACTTTGATTTGTGATTCATTCTATACCGAGTCTTTACAATTTATTTGGAAAAGCTGTAAACAAGTTGATTGCCTGAAGATGTGAAGTAGGATTTGACTATATATAATATATCGGCAGGATAAGTAATTGTAAGTTTATTATTTTTTAGTTTTGTTTAATTTTGCACTCTTTGCATCATATTTTGGTTTGAGCTGAAAGGTTTATGTGGGTAAATAGTATTTTTGTCTGGAAAAAAACATCGTATAGGGTAAATAAGTGCGTGAACGTACAGTTAACACACTTAAGATAAACCAGCCGTCGCGATATAACTGAACTACTAGTGAGAACGACGTTTAACTTAAATCACTCTTTTTCGGTAATGTAATTGGAAAATACGTACAATTTATGTAAAGCATAAAGTAAGTTCATACCACAAACCCCTACTGTTAAGCCTACCATCGTGTTATAAGTATTAACACTGGATAATGTGAATTCCAATTTGACAGACATTTCAAAACAACTATCATGCATATGCGTTACCTCCAGTTAAGTGTGCAATCAAGTTCTTCTTGTAAGACTTCATTTTCATCCTTCACTCGCTGAAAGCTGGTTATAAGTATCAACTATAGTATAGGGCACGTCACACATATCAAAACAACATTCATGCACATGTATGCGTTACCTCCAGTTAAGTGTGCAATCAAGTTCCTTCTTGTAAGATTGCATATCCATCCTTCACTCGCTGAAAGCTGGTTATAAGTATCGACTGTAGTATAGGGCATGTCACACATTTCAAAACAACGATCATGCACATGTATGCATTACCTCCAGTTAAGTGTGCAATCAAGTTCCTTCTTGTAAGACTGCATATCCATCCTTCACTCGCTGAAAGCTGGTTATAAGTATCGACTGTAGTATAGGGCACGTCACACGATAAACGACCTTTGAGATGTTGCGACAAAGAAAGATCCAATAAGCTGGATCTCGGGGCAGTAATATAGGGATCGTCACTATTAAACATCATGTATTACAAACATCCGCGAAGCCTCCCGACAACGGTAATGGCGAAGTATCTTTATATGCAAAATGTAATTTTATCGTAAATGATAAAAATTGACATGAGCTCAGAGTGTCGGTTTGGCATGAGTGTGTTAGATAGTTTATTCAATCCAATAAACATGAGGCCTCTGACCCAAAATACAATATACATATAATAATACAATTAAAGCTACAGGTGTGTCCCTTTAATCACTCACTTGTCTGTTACGTTTACAATACTTCATCAATATAACTACTTAGTTTTATTAATTGTGCTTGATAATCACTTTGAAGTATATTATGTAAGCTGACTTCTGTATTTGGGGCATTACATCAATGGGCTGCTTAACAGGCTATGTGGAAAAGCAGCCAGTTGCTTGGAAAGTATTTTGTGTGGTGTACTGATGTGGGAAAACCAGGAAACGCATGAGTAGGTGAACTGGTCGCCGAGATATGACTGAAACATTGTTGAAAACGGCGTTTAACCCTTATCAATCAACCAATTTAACAAATATTGTTCTCGTATATTCTCGTATTTAGGGCATTTGTAAAATACATGAAATTCATTTATTATAACAAAAATAATATCAGAAAGTGCTACAAACTCAGGGGATGCATTTAGGTCTGTGTTGTTGGTAACGACGAGTCTTTTCGAGCAAGGAATTTTGAGTTAGAATTCCGACTCGGCAAGACATTGTGTCCGATTAAATTTGTTGTAATATTAACCTCATACCATCGAAAATGGCGTTAAAACTCTAATTCAGTCCATTATGCAATCACCTGTTTTTCATCAATTTCTCCTTTTCTCACAATCTTCTCCGGTATAAGGAGACAAAACGTCATTTTTCAAGAAATATTGCGTAACTCAATCGTTTTAGTATAGTAGTGGTTGACAGGAAGCGATTAAATAATGGTAATGTTAGCTAGGTTCCGTGGTATAACTGACCTGTATTCTCATCATACTCAAGTATTGGTAGACGGAAAATCAGAAAAGATATGGGTAGGTCAGCTAGCCGACGTAATAAACTGACCGGAATAACCGTCATACTCGAGTATTGGAAGACAAAAAGTCGGAAAAGACATGGGTAGGACAGCTAGCTGACATAATAAACTGACCGGGATACCCGTCATACTCAAGTATTGGTAGACAGAAAGTCATAAAATACATTGGTAGGTCAGCTAGCCGACATAATAAACCGACCAGTATTCTCGTCATACTCAAGTATTAGTAGACAGAAAGCCATAAAACACATTGGTAGGTCAGTTAGCCGACGTGGTAAAACTGACCGGGATACCCGTCATACTCAAGTATTAATAGACAGAAAGTCATAAAAGAAAAGGGTAGGTCAGCTAGCCGCCGTAATAAACTGACCGGTATTCTCGTCATACTCAAGTATTTGGTAGACAGAAAGTCATAAAACACAGAGGTAGGTCAGCTAGCCGCCGTGATATAACTGACCGGTATTCTCGTCATACTTAAGTATTGGTAGATAGAAAGTCATAAATTACATTGGAAGGTCAGCTTGCCGACGTAATAAACTGACCGGTATTCCTGTCATACTCAGGTATAGGTAGACAGAAAGTCATAAAATACATGGGTAGGTCAGCTAGCCGACGTAATAAACTAACCGATATTCTCGTCATACTCAAGTATTGGTAGACAGAAAGTCATAAAATACATGGGTAGGTCAGCTAGCCGACGTAATAAACTGACAGATATTTTCGTCATACTCAAGTATTGGTAGACAGAAAGTCATAAAATACATGGGTAGGTCAGCTAGCCGACGTAATAAACAGACCGGGATACCATCATACTCAGGTATAAGTAGACAGAAAGTCATAAAAATTGTCAGCTAGCCGACGTGGTAAACTGACCGGTATTCACGTCATATCCAAGTACTGGTAGACAGAAAGTCATAAAATACATGAGAAGGTCAGCTAGCCGGGATACCCGTCATACTTAAATATTGGTAGACATAAAGTCATAAAAGACATGGGTAGGTAGCTAGCCGACGTAATAAACTGACCGATATTCTCATCATCGAAAGACATGGGTAGGACAGCTAGCCGACGTGGTTAAACTGACAAGGATACCCATCATACTTGAGTATTAGTAGACAGAAAGTCATAAAAGACATGGGTAGGTCAGCTAGCCGACGTAATAAACTGACCGGGATACCCGTCATACTCAAGTATAAGTAGACAGAAAGTCATAAAAGACATGGGTAGGACAGATAGTCGCCATGATATAACAGACCAGGATACCCGTCATACTCAAGTATTGGTTGACAGAAAATCAAAAAAGACATGGGTAGGCCATCTAGCCGCCATGATATAACAGACCGGGATACCCGTCATACTCAAGTATAAGTAGACAGAAAGTCATAAATGACATGGATAGGTCAGATAGCCGCCATGCTATAACAGACCAGGATACCCGTCATACTCAAGTATTGGTAGACATAAAATAAAAAAAGACATGGGTAGGCCAGCTAGCCGCCATGGTATAACGGACCGGGATATCCGTCATACTCAAGTATAAGTAGACAGAAAGTCATAAAAGAAATGGGTAGGATAGCTACCCGTCATACTCAAGTATAAGTAGACAGAAAGTCATAAAAGTTGTCAGCTAGCCGACGTGGTAAACTGACCGGTATTCACGTCATATCCAAGTACTGGTAGACAGAAAGTCATAAAATACATGAGAAGGTCAGCTAGCCGGGATACCCGTCACACTTAAATATTGGTAGACATAAAGTCATAAAAGACATGGGTAGGTAGCTAGTCGACGTAATAAACTGACCGATATTCTCATCATAGAAAGACATGAGTAGGACAGCTAGTCGACGTGGTTAAACTGACAAGGGTACCCATCATACTCGAGTATTAGTAGACAGAAAGGCATAAAAGACATGGGTAGGTCAGCTAGCCGACGTAATAAACTGACCGGGATACCCGTCATACTCAAGTATAAGTAAACAGAAAGTCATAAAAGACATGGGTAGGTCAGATAGTCGCCATGATATAACAGACCAGGATACCCGTCATACTCAAGTATTGGTTGACAGAAAATCAAAAAAGACATGGGTAGGCCAGCTAACCGCCATGATATAACAGACCAGGATACCCGTCATACTCAAGTATAAGTAGACAGAAAGTCATAAAAGACATGGATAGGTCAGATAGCCGCCATGCTATAACAGACCAAGATACCCGTCATACTCAAGTATTGGTAGACATAAAATAAAAAAAGACATGGGTAGGCCAGCTAGCCGCCATGGTATAACGAACCGGGATACCCGTCATACTCAAGTATAAGTAGACAAAATAAAAGAAATGGGTAGGATAGCTACCCGTTATACTCAAGTATAAGTAGACAGAAAGTCATAAAAGACAGAGTTAGGTCAACTAGTCGCCTTGAAATAACTAAACGGTATTCTCGTCATATTCAAATATTGGTAGACAGAGAGTCGGAAAAGACAGAAGTAGGCCAGTTTGCCGCCGTGATATAACTGACCGGTATTCTCGTCATACTTAAGTATTGGTAGACAGAAAGTAATAAATTACATGGTAGGTTACTTGTCGTCGTAATAAACTGACCGGTATTCTCGTCATACTCAAGTATTGTTAGACAAAAAGTCAGAAAAGACGTAGCCGACGTGGTAAAACTGACCGGGATACCCGTCATACTCAAGTATTGGTAGACAGAAAGGCATAAAACAAATGGGTAGATCAGCTAGCCGCCGTAATAAACCGACCGGTATTCTTGTCATACTCAAGTATTGGGTAGACAGAAAGTAATAAAATACATGAAAAGGTCAGCTAGCCGACGTTATAAACTTACCGATATTCTCGTCATACTTAAGTATTGGTAGACAGAAAGTCATAAGATACATAGGTAGGTCAGCTAGCCGACGTAATAAACTGACCGGGATACCCGTCATACTCAAGTATTGGTAGACAGAAAGTCATAAAATACATGGGTAGGTCAGCTAGCCGACGTAAAAAACTGACCGGTATTCTCGTCATACTCAAGTATTGGTAGACAGAAAGTCAGAAAAGACGTGGGTAGGTCAGCTAGCCGCCGTAATAAACTGACCGGTATTCTCGTCATACTCAAGTATTGGTAGACAGAAAGTCAGAAAAGACATTGGTAGGTCAGCTAGCCGCCGTGATATAACTGCCTGGGATAACCGTCATACTTGAGTATTGGTTGACAGAAAGGTATAAAACACAGGGTAGGTGAGCTAGCCGCCGTGATATAACTGACCGGGATACCCGTCATACTCAAGTATTGGTAGACAGTATACTAGTCTACAGCATAAGTCATTAAATATCACGAAGCTATAGGGTAAAAATAGTATGATATCGAAACCCGATGGAGCGAATCGTTCTCATAACGAAGATAACTCTAAAACATTGAAATGTGTCAAATAATGCATCTCATATTCCCAGTTAGCAAAATATATGGGACCCTAATGGGTCCCATATCGATTTCGTTATGGGCCCCAGATGGATAACCCATGTGGTACCCACATGGAAAGTGCAACTGGTATTGGCATGGGTCCCATACGGGTTAAGATATGGGTCCAACATGGGACCCATGTGGGCTCAACATGGGACCGTTATGGGCAAACAGATATGGGTCCCATATAGATTCCTTTATGGGCCCCAGATGGGAAACCCATGTGGTACCCACATGGAAAGTGCAACCGGTATTGGCATGGGTCCCATATGGGTTTAGATATGGGTCCAACATGGGACCCACGTGGGCTCAACATGGGACCGTTATGGGCAAACAGATATGGGTCCCATATAGATTCCTTTATGGGCCCCAGATGGGTAACCCATGTGGTACCCACATGGAAAGTGCAACCGGTATTGGCATGGGTCCCATATGGGTCCAACATGGGACCCTCGTGGGAACAATATGGGACCATTATGGGCAAACAGATATCGGACCATTATGGGCAAACAGATATCGGACCATTATGGGCAAACAGGTATCGAACCATTATTGGCAACAACACCATCGTACCATTAAGGGGCAATGATGGTACCCCTTGGAGCATATTGCTATCATGTAGGGAACTACATGCCCTCTACATCTTTATCCTTCAAAATGACCACCACACTACTCTTGTTATTAGTTCTTCACAATGCGCAAAGCCTAAACGTAAAAGTGGGTTGATGTTATCTAGGTATATTTTGACAAACTAGTTGATAACATTTTAAAAATAGACAATTTAATACAATACATATTATTATGCAGCCTGACAAAATCCATAATTATTTAAAATTTGAAATATAAGTAACAATTAAAGTAGTGTTAACATAAAAGCAAACTGCAAAGCATGTTAAAAAATGTGTTGGACACAAACAAGGTTATTAAAAATAAAATAATGATGCATTGACAGTCTGATTAGTCGGTATATAACAAAATGGTTCTACTTATAGAAAGAATTTGACTAGAATTAAGCCACTAACCTTATATCAATCAATATGTACTTCTTAACAAGTGAATTCATAGCTCTGACTAGATTTGTGTGAAATAACTTTAGTCGGTATATAAATGGTTTTACTTATAGGAAGATTTTGACTAGAATTAAGCCACTAACCTTATATTATATAAATATTGCATGGCTTCCAGTGTGACAGTACATATTGTCAACATGAGAAAAATACTGTTTCCCGAGGCGAAGCCATGCATTATTTATTTTACCGAACAAAATTACATGTTTATTCAATTTATTCAGTACCTTTGTAGGGGAGGTGAACATGGGTAGATATACTACAATGTAACACACACATATGAATATACCGGTTAACAGTATACTGTTACATGGCACGCGCGTCTAAAAGGTGACGTTATTGTTTGAAATGACATCATGGACGTGCATAACCAACATTTTAACGTGCTTGCCATGTAACAGTTAGTATACTGTATACCGGTCAAAAATGTACTGTTAGCATGAGACAGTAAGAAATAGCCCATGATGAGTATATGAGAATTTAACATTACAAAGTCATGGGAGGTATAACAACATTCAATATATACTTCTTTTAAAACAAGTGAATTCATAGCTCTAACTAGATTTGTGTGAAATAACTTCTTAATAATGTCTTAATCTCAAAGTGCGATGATAATTTGAAAACAAGATGGCCCTAAATCGATCACCAACGACAACAACAAAAACCATCAAACGAAGAGGGCTATGATGGCACTGTAACACTCATCTGGCTAAGCACTGGAATATGAGGCTTGTAAAATATCTATACATTTTCAGTTTCCACTTTGTGCCAGATGATGTTAATGTCTAATTATGCACTGTATTCTGCACAGCGTCAGAATTTAATTTTACTGGCCATGCGATATATTACATATAAATACCGTATTTGTAATTTTAAGACATATCCGAGAATAAGGGCCAACCAATGAAATAAAAATTAAATTTTGAACAGTGATTTTTTGAATCGTAAGAAACAAAGACACATCATAAATCAAAATACAAATTATGGAAATGAGATTAAATATGTAGTTAATAGTAGCAATGTTTAACAGAATTGACAATTATAACACTTCAAAGAACAACAAAAGCACTGCCAATCAAATGTTGTCTGCTTTATTCTAAGGTGAAAAAGGGGCATTTCTGAATAATTACTGAAGCCAGAGTTATGGGACTTGGCATAGACATGCTTATTGTTCCAAGGTACATGTTTACCAAGTTTTATTTTGAAAATGTTTATCGGTTTTTGAATATTGAGGTAACTTTAATTTAAAGTGTTTTGACAATGACACCAATAAGTGTATCCAGACTATTTTTCTTCCAAAAACAGACAAGCTGAAATTGAAAAGAGTTTTTTAGATCTATGGTAACATTGGATCTTAAATCAAAACAAATGCATCTAATATATATATAACACATAACACAGTCACACAAGCAGACAGCTTTTAGAAAACAGAGCGACAAAAGAAGAAATTGCTCAAAACAAGCAATTTCTCCTTTTGCTACAAGGTTTTCAACTTTTTTCCGTAATTATATCTTCATTTATGTAGACTTTCTTTGTTTTTGTGTAGATAATTTCAATGCTTTCTGCTGCAGATTTGCTGTATGTGGGAAAAGCTTAATACAAGCCATGATATAAGGTACAAGCAAACGTTTTGTGAACAGTGTAGATCAATATCAGTCTGTGAATCTAGTCTTGTTTGTCAAGATATAAACTGTTCACACATCACTTACATCCACTTCTTCTTATTATTATTTTGGTTTTATTTACCGCGCTTTGCAGAATGACCTATTATGGCAAAGCTAAATAAAACCAAAATAATAAAACCACTTCTTAGAAGTTTCTGTTAACTTATGTAGATTCTCATTTGCTGATGTACATGTACAGGCTGATCTGAACCTACTTTGTTCGGAAATGCCAACTTTTACCAAATCTCAATCGACAGGCTCAATTATGGTTTTGAAAGAGTGAATGGTGTAATAATTGAAAGAATTATACATATAATTACATCTTGTATAATATGAAATAGGTCACAAACTACTTATATGTATATTTATGATCTGCAATAACCAGAACATATTTTTCTAGTGTTAGCAACGAATACCAAAATTAGTATTCGAATATTCGACCCATTTGTGCATGCAGAAGACTTTGAACACACCTAGGAAAATGTTTAAAACAAAATTTCTAAACAAAAGAACAATTATTGAATAAAGATGAAAACATTGTGGCAAAAGGAGAAATTGCTAATTTAAATTATTAGCAATTTCTCCTTTTGCCACAATGTTTTCAAAAGTTGTCTGCTGCAGACATGTCAAACTTATTTGTGCTAACTTTCTACATCCGATTTTCCTTATCACTTTGTTTCACTAAATGTTCATTTATCTTTGTTGCCCTTTATTCTTCCTCCATCCCTGTTACGGGCACGGGCACCAGACAGCCATTTCTTTAACTCCAGCTCCATATCATTCCTTATTACACTTTTTGTTGATGGATTCCTTTGGAGAGCTCCTGAAAGAAGACATACATACATGAGGTATTGAATTATTACACTAGGTATCATAGCTTAAACATCAACGCTGTATGACTTACTAAATATTCATGCATTGTATATTTGACAAATGATCATTCACACTAGAACTTACTCTCCTGTAATTATGCCAGTACTGAGATTTTCTACTAATTTATATTATAATTGTTTTCAAATTTGTTTATCAATACAACTAATTAATACTAACTTATAGACAAAGGAACTTGGAACACAAATAACTATTTTTTATAATATGAATTAAGGCAAAGCCTCTGAATGTTTCGGGAAGTGCATTCAGTCTCAACAGATTTAATCCCCTACTAAGCTGTTGTGCACTAACGCTTTGACTAATTGCTCAATTGATAATGGTTATAGTTGTCAATCCAGGGGTAGAGAGTTCCAGTTCAGGCTGAGTCAACTTACTTATATAAATGTCAGACTACTTTTACCAATATTGAACATTTTTCTAAGAGCTTTAAAGAGTATAGATCATATTATGACCATGAAGTTTGAGGGAATATCCTGATAGCCATAATAAATGCATAAATTAACATATAAAATATGTTTATGTACTTGAAATCAGACAAGCAGTTGCAGAGGAAAAACGTTTAGATTTTTTAATTTTACCGTTTTTCTGGTGCCACATTTCAGCATTGCTTTGAACTAATCAATATCCCTTGAACAATTTATGTAGAGGGTAAGGTTAATTAAAGAACGTTTTTTGCCAAACTATCTTGACATATTGATTGATTGATTGGGGTTTAACGCTGTTTTTAACAATTTCTCAGTTATATCACGGCGGCCAGTTCACCTACTCATGCATTTCCTAGTTTTCTCACACCAGTACTCCACACAACAATCTTCCCAAGCAACTGGCTGCTTTTCCACATAGACTTAGCCCATTGGTGGAAGACGAATGACGCATGTCGCATTGACTTTTGTCAATCGTCGGAAAGAAAGTTGGCCGAGCCAAGGAACTTGGAACACAAATAACTATTTTTTATATTATATATATACTTAAATTTACATCATATCTATTTAAAAGTGTTTCATTTTAAATCGGTTTTAATTTGTCATTCAAAGCTACGTACGAATTGAACAATGTGCATGTATCGACCGTATCTACCATACCAGAGGTTATTTCTTTCTCGACACTCAATTGTCAAAATATGTTCCAACACAATTGTCAAAATATGTTCAAACACAATAGTCAAAATATGTTCCAACACAATTGTCAAAATATGTTCCAACACATGTCATACACAGTAGATCTCTATTTCACCAGAGACATATAAACACTTGTTTATATGTCTCTGATTTCACGTAACAAAAGCAAAACTATAAATTTACTCGCGAAATTACATGACAAACAGATAAATGCAAATCAGCTTCACCGTTAACAAAAGCTTCACATACGCATGCAAAGACCAAAGAAATGACAAAGCGATCATCTACTGCAAAAGTGGGTTTTGTATTATTTTACCTTGTATATTCCTATAATCAAAACCAGTTTTCCGTTGAATTCACCTTTATTTCGTCCCTTCAAAAATGGCGCATAATTGTTGTTGTTGTTCCTTTCCAGAAATCAAAGTACCGCTGGTATGATTAACATAATATTTTGGCTATTTCAATTATCAGATTTACATTATTGAAAACAAATTTCTCTTGATTTTAGTTTTGCTTTTGACTGTCTCACTGTTGATGGTGTTAATTATTATATTTTTAAAAAGGTTTCCCTAATTTGTCCCATTTGGGTACTATCAGGGCAAAGCCATGGGGATATACAGGACTTTTAAAGTACACAACTTAATTTATTCATAAAAAAATCAGAAAAAAACAGACTTTACCACATTTCATCGAGTGTCGCATCTTATTTAGTTTAATACTCATATAGGTTCCATGTGGGTCATATAAAGGCACATCCTATGTGGGTCCCACATGGGTATCAACACAGGACTTTCAATGTGCAAAATTTGTTTTTATGAAAGAACATTCCTAAATTTACAGTTCAAGATCAGCTTCTATAACCATTCAATATTTTTTGCATTTAATAATGTAGAAGCATGACTATTTTTTAATAAAGGTCCATTGTGGGTCCTATACTATAAGGGCAAACCCTTCTAATATGGGTCCCACATGGGTAACCAACGCATGTATATATACAAACTAAATATCTAAATTTATATGAAAAACATTCCCAATATTACATAAATAGATCAGCCTTTATCATCTTTCAATGAATATTGCATTTTAATTATACTGTTAAGCAAGGACTATTTCTTCATATATGTCCAATACGGGTCCTACATGTGTCCAACAAGTGTAATCAATACAGGATTTTCATTGTGAAAGCTTCGCAGTTATGAAAGAACATTCATGAAATGACTAAAAAAGACCAGCTTTTAAAATCTTTCAATGTTTTACCATATTTTATATAGTTTAAGAAGGAAGCATTTCTCATATAGGCCCCACGTGGGTCATATTAGGGCAACACCTTCTAATGTGGGTCCAACATGGGTCCCACATAAGTAATCCACACACATTTAACTTATATATTTCTGAAAAGTAACTGTGTCATGGGTCCCATGTGGGTCCAGTAAGAGCAGAACTTTCAAATATGGGTCCCAGATGGGTCCCACATTTGTCACTAATACAGGGCTTACCCATGTACAGCCCATATGGGCCCCAGTACGGCAACACCTTCTAATATGGGTCCCACATGGGTCCCACATAAGTAATCCACACACAGGTATCAATAAAAGAACATTCATAACATATCAGAAAAAAAACCCAGCTTTTTGGCGTTTGACGTATATTTATTTTTTATAAATTTAACTTATATATTTCTGAAAAGTAACTGTGTCATGGGTCCCATGTGGGTCCAGTAAGGGCAGAACTTTCTAATATGGGTCCCAGATGGGTCCCATATTGGTCACAAATACAGGGCTTACACATGTATAGCCCCATATGGGCCCCAGTAGGGCAACACCTTCTAATATGGGTCCCACATGGGTCCCACATAAGGAATCCACACACAGCCAAACAGTTATCAATAAAAGAACATTCATAAAATTACAGAAAAAAGGACCAGCTTTTTCTGCTTTCAACGTTTATTTATTTCTTATACATTTAACTTATATATTTCTGAAAAGTTACTTTGTCATGGGTCCCATGTGGGTCCAGGAAGGGCAGAACTTTCCCGCATCGGTCACCAATATAGAGCTTGCCCAGGTACAGCCCATATGGGCCCCAGTTGTGCTTGCTTGCTGGGTTGTAGATTAATCATAACTTACTTACTCTATGGGTGTCATTGACTTGATAAAAGCTCTAAAATATGTTTATCGCCAGGCGATGTACAAAAAGGCAACCATGCCGTCTCGAAAACGTAAGAAAAAGTAAATGGCGAATTTCAAGGGCGATAACTTTTCCAAAACACCTAAACTACAGTATTACTAAGAGATATATATCATATTAATTGAGTATTACAGCAATTTATATATAGAGAGGGGAAAGACAGACAGAAAGAAAGAGACATACAGGCAGAGATGGAAAGAGAGAGGGATAGAAAGATGGAGAGAGAAACATACAGTGACAGATATAGAGAAAGAGGGAGAGCGAGAGACACACACACACACACACACACACACACACACACACACACATACACACACACACACACACACACACACACACACACACACACACACACACACACACACACACACACACACACACACACACACACACACACACACACACACACACACACACACACACACACACATACACTGGTATACCCAACACACTGGGGTATATAATTCCACACAAACACACCGAGGTCTATGCTTATTAGACCTCTTTCAAATATAAAAAAATATGTAATGACATAAAGAATTGGTCCTGAATGTCATTTATCATAATCAAATTGGGATAGTATAATTTTTGGGAAACCAGTACAATGTAAACAAACCGAGGTAACAACCTCAGTATGGGACACACAGGAACCTCGGTATGGGACACACAGCAACATCGGTATGAACACACAGTAAACAAATTGTTGACAAACGGAGGAATTTAATAAGAGACAAAGACATCAGCTTTGTGTATCTCATGTGTTTAATAAGTTTTCTAGATAAATTACTTAACCCGTTTGTTGCCCAGAGTTTTAGAAACGAGGAGTAAATGTGTCATTATCCTTCAATGTCACAACTGAGTCCTATGTTGTATTTACTCACAGAGACAGTTTAAGAATATTTAACTGCTATTCCGAGTCTGGTAAAATTTCACTTTATAATATAAGAAGCAACTCGGTTAAACTTGAAATATTTCGTATCACATGAACATTATATTGGGATTGGTTACATAAGCAGGTCATTAATGGTTATAGATGGCAATAGCATTTAAACTGAGAAAAACGATTGGTATCTTTATTTATATATATTCAAGTAGCTCATTCGAAATGTCTTCAAACCATAGCTTTATACCTTTGGCAATAATTGTACTTCATTCGTGTATACAAAGAAGCGAAGCTGTTCAAACTCATTGACATATGTTACCTCAACAATTGCTACACATCCATGTGTTTCCATGATCAAAATCACAATAAAAAATACATACCTCATGAAGTGGGGACCCTGCCACTTGCTGTGTGCGTCTTCTGATATACTGCGCAATGCGTACACCTGATTTTAAGTAGAAATTTTCCTTGGGTGACCCTCTACAAAGATTGTTCAAGGCATACTGTTTGGTTGAAAACATGGCAGTCAGGAGGCATCAGAAAAGGGGGGCAAAATCGTCCGTTATTAACCTTTAACTGTAAACATCATCTCCTCCAAAACCACAGGATCAATTTCATCCAGACTTCACAGGAATGTTTTTTTGGTGGCCCTCTTTCAAAATTGTTCAAAGATTTAAATTCCATGTCGAACTTTGGATGCTGCGGCATCAGAAAGGGGGCAAAATGTCCAAAGTTTAAAAATCTTCTCCTCTGAATCTGCATATCAGATTCCAAGTTTAGTAGAAATGTTTCTTTGGTGACCCTCTACAAATATTGTTCAAGGCATACTGTTTGGTTGAAAAACATGGCAGTCAGGAGGCATCAAAAAAGGGGCAAAATGACCAAATTTGGAAATTTCATTTTTTTAAGTGCTTGTCTGATATTAAGAAAATTGAACAGGAATCTTACTTCAGTGATCATCTACTTAATTTGTTCAAGCCGTATTGATTGGTTACACAATCATAGCAACATCGCGTTATCACAAAAGGGGTAAATTGAACTTTTAGCTACAAATGACAACTCCTACCATTACACTTGACCAATTTTAACGTTACTTCACAGGAATGTTCCTTTGGTGGTCCTCTTTCAAAATTGTTCAAAGACTTACATTCTGTGAAGAACTATTGTTGCTGCGGCATCAGAAATTGAGAAGAATACGCAAACTTTAAAAACCTCCATCTTCATAATCCATTTGTCAGATTCCAAAATTTGACAGAAATGTTCTTTGAGTGACTCTCTACAGAAACTGTTCAAGCCATATTGATTTCGTTGACAAACAGGGCAGCAAAGCGGCATCAGGAAATGTGCATAATGACAAAAGTTTATAATTCTATTCTTATTAAATTTCTTGTTAGATTTCAAGATACAAATGGTTTTTTTCTTTAACTGAGTTTCCACTCCGTGCAGTTTCATTTGAACTCTTGATCAAATTTTCACAGATATTTGCAGTTAAATATATACTTCTAATTAACTATCATTCAGGTGATCGATTTAGGGCCATATTGGCCCTCTTGTTTAAGATATAAACATCTGCGTTACTTTAGAGATAAACACACCGAGGTAATGGAAAAAATAAAATACCTCGATAGTTTTGGAAACCTCGGTCAGTGGTTGTGTACTTCTATGACCTACCTCGGTGAGTAAGGTATACCAACGCGCGCGCGCACACACATACATACATACACACACGCATTCATTGTGAATGTTATGTATATATAAACAAATAAAAACATGAATATATAGATATACATCTTTAAAACGAAAGAAAACAGAATATTGCTTTATATTCTTTTTTGAATGACTGATGAATAATAAGAATTAAAAGATATTCTAAACTCTCATTTATATCAAGTCGATACTTTTTCTTCAACTCGTTTTATAATCATAATAAATGTAACAAAATAAACAGAATAAATGCGACTCAGAATTCCGTACATGGGTGTTGCTACCATATCCGTTACAGTGAAATATGAAGATACAACATCAAAATAGCGTCTCATATACACCTTTCTCAATTGATTGCTTTTGATTATACAGATATTGAAAAGATATCGTCAATTTTTCATTATTCGTCCCATCAAAGTCACGGGCAAGCTAATGCTTAAAAGGAAACTGATTAAATCAATAGAGAGAGAGAGAGAGAGAGAGAGAGAGAGAGAGAGAGAGAGAGAGAGAGAGAGAGAGAGAGAGAGAGAGAGAGAGAGAGAGAGAGAGAGAATACGTACCGAA